>OX393577.1:67355390-67821308 GCA_947652605.1 Elmis aenea
TTTTTTGTATCAAAGTTTATAAACAGTTCTAAGAAAAAATATGAGTTCAAAATTCAATAGCTGGGTTTTAATTACAATTTTGTCCTTGGAAGAACAATTAAGTTTATCGAATATTTGTGTAAAGCACAAACAGGACACACTAGATGTGCTTATAGCAATAAATTCTGCAGGTTGTATCATATTGTTAAAAAAATCTGCTAACGTTGGTTTAAAAAAACATTCGAAAATACAAATAAGTTCTCCTCAAATTCCGTATAGATTTTTATCTGGGCTACAGATATAATTCTTTAACTGTAAATTGCTCACCGATTTTTGAAATCCATTTAAAAGGGCAATTATTTAAATCGTACGTGCATGCAATGACCGGGAAGTATTTTAATTAATAGTTTGGAAATTTCAACTGTCTGCTTGTGCAATGTTACACATATTTAGTTTTAAACTTAAAACAGTGCACGTGTTTAAACTACTTCTTTAATTTCTTTGTGGACTTCAGCGAGTTGAAACAAAACTGCGCCAATGGTCAGTTTAACATAGCGCAAATAGATTACATAAATAATTATATAATTTTCGGATTTGCGGCGCTGTCTTAAATTTATTCACCGTTGTTTAGATCTGGTGCTTATTTTTTTGTAGATAACTTGAATTAATTCGACCGAGTAGAAATAGTTCCCATTGTTTCAGTGCAGTGAGTTACAATCATATACATGGTGTTTTAGAGAACGTTACCAATATTATGTGGTAGGGAATTTCAAAACTTTTTGTTCGGAGAAAAAATGTAAACTGGAAACTACAATTTTAAGATTAAATATTTCAAAAGCAATTGGAAAATGTAATACCGAATATTTGTCTGTTAAAATAAAAAAGTTACAGGACTGGTGTACTGTAGCAATATGGATAAGTAATTATTTATAAAATCAATTACATCCAAGATATGTATGTTCAAATAATAGTACTGGCTTGTGAACTATTGTGGATAATTTAAAATTCGAGTATGTTTTTCCACCTAAGTTTGTTTAGTCTGTGTCTTATTCAACTAGCTCTTAAAGCATTGGTGTAATAATAATTATTCCTAAATCAAATCTATTTGTTTTATAAAGAATATAATCAGAAGTGGAATAAGTGTGTTTGGCCTATTACGTACGCAGGTGGCCAGACGCATATGTAATAAATGACACCATAAATCGTTAGCACTTGGGGTAAAGAAATGCACGGCCGACTAACGAAAGTATCGAATTACGCTTGATGATTGAAATATTGTACCAAAAACCACATTCTTAGGGAATCCCTCTGCTAGACAAAGAAATGGGTCATGCCCTTTGTTATATTGTATGAAATTTACGTGGATTTTAATAACAAGTTGATTTTGTAAATTATTAGCATACATGTAACTATGGTATTATTCTATATTATGTTGATTGCATTTTAACACATTTGTAGCATGTACAATGTTATTTAGTAATTTTTGGTGGGGTGAAGCAGTAATCAGTTTGTTTATATGATCTAGTTTTGGAAGGGCGCAGTGACTAACAAATAAAATCTTTCGAATTGCATCCCCTCTTGATGCATGCAACTAATTAACGAATTAACAAAGACTAAATTTTTGTATTACGCCCTCTTTATTCAAAACTAGAGTTACTATTAGTTCAAAACGACTAATAGGCGTATTTTAACTATCTTTCACCCCACACCACCAAAAATATATATAAAAAGCGGTGCCTTTCGAAAAGAAAGGGTTCTTAACTGAGCCACTACACGACCTGGTGATCCAGCTGGTATCCTGTTGTGAACTTTGGGCGAGAAATCGCTGTCAGAGGCTTTGGGCGAGCTGTCGCTGTCAGAGCACAACAGGTATCAGTCATCCTCAGTGGACCTATCAGAGAATCTCTTGGCGAGTCATCGCTTAGAGGGGTTCCGGAGGTACACTCCTTGTCCGACCTAGTGCCGTAGTCTTTTGGGAGAGTCATCGCTGTCAGAAGGCTCACTAGGTTGGCGATCTGGTCCTGTTGCCGGAGTCCGCTTGGACGAGTTATCGCTGTCAGGCGGTCCAGCAGGATCATCGCTCCGTAACGTTATACTTTCATTCACTCACGTACACTACTTGCAAAGGGCACCCGATACACACTCGCGAACACGACATCACACATCATGTCCTAACAGTCAGATACAATAAGAAACCACATTTCATCAACTAACGCCATGGCTACAACCTAGCTACAACTAGTCACAAATATATGCATAGTAAACAGTAAAAATCAGAATTATCTGAATCATAAAGAAATTACAATAAAGAGAATTACTTCCTTTTTGTGTGTTTTATTTACTGGTTTAGAAATATGGAAAATGGTGAAATAACACTAGCCGTATTTTTTGATTTTCGTAGAGCCTTTGAGACGATCAATAGAGAATTATTAATAAAAAAATTAGAAAAAATAGGGATAAGTGAGGTAGCATTGTCTTGGTTTAAATCATACTTACAAAATAGACATCAACAAGTTAAATATAATAGAACTATATCATCTTGTTTAAAAACCACACATGGTGTACCACAAGGAACCGTTCTGGGTCCTCTGCTTTTTGTTGTTTATATAAACGATATGGTTAAATACGCCAAACATTGTGAAATAAAAATGTTTGCGGACGATACAATGTTGTTTGTTAGTGGATTTAAAACAAGTGAATTAGTAGATAAGATGAATTTAGATCTAAGTAATATTTATAAATGGCTATGCGATAATAATTTATGTATTAATGTTGATAAATCCAAATTCATGATTTTGGGAACTAAACACATTATCTACAAAACAAATATTTATAATGCTAATCTGGATGTAAAAATTAGCAACACTAATTTAGAAAGAGTAACCGAAATTAAATACCTTGGTGTTATATTAGATGAAAATTTAACGTTTAAGTTACACGCAAAATACATGATGAACAAAATTTCCAAAAAGATTTTTCTCTTTAAAAGATGTAGCAAACACATGAGTATGTACACTAGAGTTTTACTGTATAAAACAATAATAGCTCCTCATTTTGAGTTTTGCGCTTCATTACTTATTAATTTAAATAAAAATGAACTTCAACAATTACAGAAATTGCAAAATCGCGCCATGCGCACTATTTTAAAGTGTTCAATTCTTTCCCCTATCAAGGTTATGTTAAATACACTTCAATTTATGAGTATTAATCAGAGAATAATATTTAGAACATTAGAGCTAGTTTTAAAAATTAAACTACAAAAAACACCAAAATATCTGTATGAAAATGTAAAATTAGTCCATGAGATACACAGTTATAAAACTAGAAATAGGCTTAATTTCGTTATAGAGAAATGTACTAAAAGTCAAACTGCTCGTTCATTATTTTATCAAGGTTTTAAAATATTTAATAATATGCCGCATCAAATCAAAATATGTAATAATTATAAGAAGGGTATTAAATCAATTAAGGAGTACGTATTAGAACGCTATTAAACTGTTATCTTAGATACTTAGAATTTAGAAGATTTTTAGATTTTTTATTTTATTTCATTCTATTTTTATTTTTACTTTTATTATATTTACTATTATTAAATTATGTTACAATGTAATAGCAATTGCTAAATAAAGCTAACTTACTTACTACTTACTTACTTTATACAATCTTAGTAGCTGTTCTAAACTTTGAGTTCTACGTAAAACAACGTTTGAGGGTCCAGCCACGTTTCCAAGACGATCACGAGCCTAAACATCATATAAGCATCTCACTTAAGATAAAAGATAAAATCCTAAGTAATAAGCACCAAACTACTCCCGTCCAAGTGGGGTACGTTACAGTACGATTAAATCATAATAATTAATAGGGTATATTGAGGCGTAGTTATAATGTAGTCGTAGATACTTTTGGTAGTTATGTACAAAAAAGATTATAAAAAAACATGTAATATAAACAAAGTCATTAACATATACAGTCCACATTTATATATCGACAAAGGCATATAAAATAAGTTAAAAAGGCAAATAGCCTTAATTCATTATCAATAACAACTGGGGATTTTTTGCTGAGGCAAACTGTATATTCCAAATTTGTACAACACATGCTGCTTAGAAAATCAGCATAGCTTTTATCTTGTGGTTTATAACGACGATATTTCTAAACTTATCGGACGTTCGCAACCATAAAATTAAATTAAAAATGAATTACAAGCCACTTAAGTAGTCGTAAGAGAATATTCGGTTTATGCACGCGCCAAACCATCGACCTTTGCTTAATTTGCAGACTTGTCTTCAACCAAACAGCTGTATAAATTTCAGTACCATGATAATAAAAAAAAGTAATATTCCGATATCATAAATACGATTCGAACAGTAAATTTTGCAAACATAATTCTTATTTAAATTACCCAGTAATACGGCGTAATTAAACTAACGGAAACTGGAGCTAATATATTATCTATGAGTATTTTATTCCAATCGAAGACCTCTTTGCTATTTCCTTATTATACCGATGCACCACAACATTAATAATAAAATTTCTTTGTGAACCATAAGGCACCGTAATGAATAATAAAAATAGCGATACTCATTGTTGTTAAAATAATCAAATTGGAAAATTTGATTTTAAAATTCCCATTAACAAGTCTATTTGTTCTATTATGAGAATTCTTTTATGTGCGCCCAAGTTTGTGGTGTAACCAAAATTTAGACAAAAGACTTCATTAACCCTTAGCTGTATTGACTTATAAACCTGGCAACCTTGGGTTTGATGGAATTTCTTCTGGCCGGTGGAACTTTGTTGATTAAAAATTGTACCGTGGGAAATATGTATAGGCGATACAGTAGCTTAAATTGTGTAATATTAGAATTTGAGGACGTAAAAGAAATTTGCATGGGCATCAAAATTCGGAAGCAATGTTAATAAAACTTTTTAGGAGAGTTTTTTGAGTTATGCACATTATTTGACTAACAACAGAACCGCTGATCAACTGTTTATTGCATGTTACAAGCAATTTCGTTATTAATACAGTTTAATAAAGTTACTTACATTTCATATTCAGTTAACAGTTTTCGTTAGGTTTAAAGATGTTTGTTCGGACGATATTTGTATAGAGATAAACTGATTTGATTATGATAAAAAAATATAACGGATTTCTCTATAGCTCTTGCCGTCTCCTATTACTAGTTTCCATAATTTTCTGTCGTGACGTTCTTCTTCTTTTTTTCTCTAATCCTCTTGCTTGCCATGCCTTATCATCTTCCAGCTTCTTTAAGGGCGCGGTCTCTTTATTTTGCTGCAGGTACCCCTTATGGTCTTTTCCGTGACCACAAGTTTCCTGCATCTTCATCCTGTGTTTAAATAATGTCAGTTGTTTGCATCAGTCAGAAGGATCTAGACTAATTGATAAGATTAGCAACAATAAAATCAGAAAAAGTCTAGGAGTAGCGTTTCCTAGGGCCATGCATTCGTTGTGTCAGTGATGTAAAAGTTGTTCAGGAGCGGGCGGGGATTTCATCGAATAATGACATAAATAAATATTTTTGATCTTTTTTGAGTGTTTTTCTATGGCCTCAGTCCGAAAACTTAATTGTCACACCGTGTATACAGCCTAAAAATAAGAGCCTTGGAACAATATTTTTCAGTAGCTAATCTACACAACTAAACCTGAAAAACATGTTAATGTCGATAGTAAAACTCAACATTTAGCTCAAATAAAACTTCACATTTCTGCCTATTATGTTGATATGTGAGTTACACTTCTCGTGTCAACTGCTTTTCTACAGTTATTTAAGTTGGTTGTAAAATCTATTAAAACAAGTTCCCGACCATATTTATGTAGTTAAGAGATTCATGAACAACTTCAAAGAAATAAATAAGTATAATTATTTTGTTTCTTAAAGCAATGCATTGATAACGTGTGAAGTTGTATCGATAAATAGCAGGAGTTAACAGAATATATTAAACGTTTTTATGTATGATAATAGCGACTAGTTCTTTATTGTTTATAATTATTTGTTTTAGTAGTGTGTAACTGTGCTTGAGGATTATGTTATTGTGAAATTTGCAGCCCTGTTTTAATTAAGAGACTTATCCGTTATATTGCTGGCATATTTAGCGCAGAAAAATGACTTTACGGTTTATTCTATTGGAATTAAAACGCGTTGGAGTCACTAAATTTAAATTTTGAATGTTGAGTAATGTACCGAATGCACAAGTTGGAGGTCAAGATTTTTTTTCGCGTAGAATATGAATTTTTATTTGCAAAAGACAGCGTGAAGTTATTAATTAATCAAAAGGGGTCAACGGCGCGCGCAAATTTCTCTAAATTTATTGGCCTTAACCGAATGCAAACACGAAAATAAATATGGGAATTTTTAATAAACATATGTTACGTTAACGAATGTCAAATCCTTATTGCCCGTTTCATAAATATTAGGTAAAAAAACCGAGGTGTTTTATTGGACATAAATAATCACAGTAATTATTTATTTTGTTGCTACCCGTTCATTTCGATAGCCACAAAAAAATGCTGCAAATGTTTGAGCAAATATTCTATAACGCATATACAGGGTGTTTGATCGTACTTATTTGCAATTAGGAACTGCGTAAGTATAAGAGCTAAAGATTGGATTAAATGGGCAACAGTGCATAGTAAAGAATGTTTCAACAAGAGGTGTAGGATTTGAAATGCAAAACTTTTTTTTGGATACATTTTTTAAAGTTTCTATTTGACAGCTGTCATCTTTAATTAATAATAATTAATGAAAAAATTCTCGCAAAACATCTAAGCCAATTCGATTTTGTTTTTTCAACGTTCACTTTTATATCACTTAATTTTCGCACCCAAATTTGTTATCACAATGCGAAACACCGTGGCAGTATTTTTAAAAGCTTTTATTTGTAGAATTTAGTAAAGGTATTTACAAGCACAATTACTTCTGCATTTGGAGAGCCATTTATATTATCAAGGAATGAAAATGCATTCGCATGCGTCGGTAATTCCATCACGAGCAATTGACGTATTTCTCCAAATTAGACGTTACGGGCTGTGAAACGGTTTTATCGGCGTTTCCGATGCGAAATTGTCGCTTTTCGAATAGCTGAATGTCATTTGTTTTTACGATAATATTATTGGTCAGAGAAAATTACAACGCTGAAAAATTCGCGTCGTAAGAACCGTATAAAATAAATTCTTTTCCATAGGAGACATACGCGAAATTCCGTTAGCGCTAAAACGGTCTTTAAACTGTTTACATTACGTCACATTTTGTGTGACTAGAAAATTTACCCAAAAATATCAAAACACTAGCAATTTTTTATGAAATTAGCATCGTTGTGAAAGAAATTCTAAATATTGTCAAGTAGTATTTTCAGAAATTTTCCAGTAATTACCATTATTTTATGTGAATTATATTTATTATACAGGGTGTTTCCGTGACTATTTTTCAATGTTTTAAAGTAGATAGAGGAAGTCATTTGCAATAATTTTTGCCAATAAACCAATGGTTGAAAAGGCATACCATCGGAGTTACAGGCCGAAGAAGCGAAATCGCATGGCCTGTCCGGTCACCAGATTTGACTCCTTTAGATTTTTTCTTGTGTGGGCTCATGAAAAGCCTTATCTACGAGACTCCAGTAGAGTCTAAGGAAGACTGGTGACCAGAATTGCTGCTGCATCTTAACAGATCCAGGCAAGAGGACTGACGGTTTCATGGCCAACCTGATCGCAAAAATTACTTTTATTATTTAACTTTTCAGTTTTTCCTCTATTTTCCCGAAGGTAATGTAACTCTGCAAAACATTTAATTTTGATGTTCTTAATGCAATAAACACGTTTTTAATCAAATTCTAGCGGTAACGTATCGTAACCTTCCCTGGTTAGGAATAATTCATCTAATTTAAGCAAACCTGTATCTCTTATGATAAGCGAGATCCCCATGCTGGAAATGTAATCTAGGACACCCTGTATATGTGCACAATTTTGTTTCCATTCAAATTTTACTACACCTTATCGCCATATCTATTTTTACAACTATAATAAACATTTCAAACCGGTTTCGCATCATCAAACAGCATAAACAAATATTTATTTTAATAAATATAAATTAAATTAGTTCAGCAGACGTTTACATCAAATTTATTTTATTTTGTTATACTTCATAGTACCACCACAACCTACATCCGTAATAATTTATAGTTTTTAATTAACTTAATTTCGCCATCAACATAATCAAATATAATAACAGAAAAAAACAAATTGCCACTTATATTTAGCGATGTTAACAAATTTTATTAGCAATATATCAAACTTTACAAGTTGGTATTTGTTTTATCATGTTGTGTGGTTATTAGGTTGTATTATAATCTGCCCAGCATGATATTGGATGGAATTATAAGTTGATCCAATTTTAATTCCTTCTCAGTTATAGCACGCACAGAAGTTTGTGTTGCAGTAATATCAGAAATTACCACCAAATATTTCATGCTAACGGTAACTTAAATACATCATCTCGAACAGTTATTCAGATTTTGCGCCTATAAACATTTGGATTTAATAAAATGCTGTAACTTTTTTTTTGTGATAGTTTTAACAAAGTTTCCGAACATATTTTATATTTTCACAGCATTAATCAAGTCAGAAATGCTTTCTAAAATATGTTTACATGTGTTTTATAGCGTTGTTTTGTGTTATACATTTTGTTTTGCAGCATGAAAATCATGTACTGTGTCCCACATAGTCTCTCAGTAATTTTTTAGCAGGATAATAATATATTGTGGTACCACAAAATTCATGGTTCAGTATTTGTATGCTTTTTACTTTTAAAACGTATGCATACTTTGATTTAAAGAAAGTCGTAAAATAATTGTCACAAATAATCTTCATTAAAAATCGCTCTTTTTTTTCGAAACACTAACAAGGAAACCTCACTTGGTGGTACTAAAGTCGGTTGATGGGACTAAGATTATCCGAAAGAAGATCGTGAATGAAGAAGAGTACCAACTTTTTGGGCCCCGAAAACTTAAAAACTCAATTTTTATTTTTGAAAAATTGCACGAAATAGTTTAAACTGTAAATTTGACGAAAATGTTGCTGTTGTCAATACACGTTCATGAAAGGAACAAAAGAATTAGGCAAAGATTGGCAATAAAACATACATTAACTGATACTGTCAAAAAGACACAATTATCCTGGCGATGTAAATGAAAAAAATGGAGAAGAAATAAAGCCGAAATATAGGTGTAAGTTTTGACGAGAAAGGAAGACCCAGAACGCGCTGGAGGATGAAACAAAGTTGGCGATGAAAATAGGCACGTCTTTGATTTTATTAACTTTAAAAAACAATTTTAAACCGAAATTTATCCAGCTATTAGTAAACTTTTTGAATAGATTTGATAACGAATACTTTATGGTAGGTATGTTAAAAATTTGGAAAAATTGCCGTGTTGAGGTGTTCATCACTGCGCTTAAGAAATAATTTTCGTTAATAACGAATGATTCATATCTTATCAAAAAATTACTGTGGCTTGTTCCTTTAAGTAATGTTGCCCCGATGAGAAGCAGGAGAGTAATTTCGCACTTTAGTTTTGGAATTTGGCTGGGTACTGTCCGATTCACATATACCGTTAGAGCTATACAGAATATTAAAATTTTAACATATAATCGAACAGTAAAAAAATCGTTAATGTTTTACTGGTCGTAAATCCAAACAGAAGCACGATGAGTTTATTAGCAGTCATTATTTTATGCATTATTTCACAATATTTAAGTGCAAATAAGTAAACTTGAACGTAAAGTACCTAGGGTAAAACCCCCAACCATTGGCACTTTAAGGCTATAGAGACAAATAAAACCGTTTATTTAACAATTTGTCATGTAAAAGCCCAAAAATGAATTTTTATTACATTCCGCAAAGTTAGTTCTTACTTTTACAGTTGCATTTTTTTCTTTTTAAGATCAATTATGTTCCTTTTTCCTCAAATTTATAAAATTGGTCCGATTTTCTAGTCATTGGCACATTAACACCAATGATTGGCACTTGAATTATTCCAGTAATTGGCACCCCTTACTGTTCGTTAGAACCATTGGGATGTAGGGTGGTATGGTTGGTTGGGAGGGTAGTTTTAGTTAAAATATAGTTTTTATGGTTACGTTAGATACATACTATAATAGAATAAAATATAACTTTCAAAATAATGTTTATTGTTGAAAAATCTAGATTATAAAAATATATAAAAATTAAAAAAATTCTTCATAAAATAATACTTATTAACCGAGGAACAAAAATATATAATACTGCAGTGTTAAAGGCCAAATAATGAGCCACGTGATGCGCATGTTTGACATATAAAGTTTTCCTTGAAGTTTTGGCGTTACTTTAGGCATTGAACATGATAGGTTCTACGACATTTTTGACATCCGATCCCCACATTTGTCAAGTAGATATTCTGGGTACAAATGAAACAAAGGCCTCTACGTATGACAATATTGTTTTTTGGTGGTGAATAATGCACGCTACTTGTCAAGGGAATATCTGAGTCCTCATCTGAATCACTATCCTCAAATAGATTTCTTATGTGACGCTCTTTTTCTTTCTTCTCAGATTCAGATTCGCGTCTACATGAATCTCCTGGATTTACTTCGCGATTTATCTTGTTGAAAATTTTATTAGAACTTTTAACCCTTTCTATACTGCTGGTATATATATGTACCACCAAAAGTTTGTAAAATACTAGAACTGTAATTTATCATTGTGAATGGTTCTGATATGTACCAGTCAGTTTTATAGGTCTACCTAGTGTCAAATTGTACAGTTTACGCTGCAAGTGCGCCCCCTAAAGTATTTTACACAACACAACAAGAGAATTTGGTTTTGTTAGACACTGGTGGTACTTATATATACCACACTATAACCACATATAACCCTAGTGGTACATATATGTACCACCTTCTCCAAGAGAATCTGTTTGAAAAAAAAAATGTTTTTCCAATAAAGCTTCTTTTTATACTTTATTAAGCCAAAATATTACCGAAAATATTTGCAAACCTTATTCTTCAAATACCGTATTGAAAGGGTTAAGTGCAATCTTCAGAGATTGACTTTCAGGACTCTCTTTAGCATCAGTTCCAATTTTAACATTTTTATCTGCAAAAGTGTTTCTGTTCTTCTGGTTTTTTATGACTAGAGTTGAGTTTTTCTTCGTTGTAGTTGAGTTTTTTTTTTCGCTGAAATTATGTTTTTCTTAGCGTCTTCTTTGATCAATTTCTTTTGTATGTTCTCTTCTTTTCTTCTTTCTTTGGCCTTTTCTTTTACTTCCATTTTTTTTTATACTGTTTAGAGGTGACGACATAAGAAGATCTTCTAGACTGGTATGTTCCTTTTCTTTCGGGTGTTTTAGGGTGCAAGAGATATTCTGCTATATCCGTTTTTAGTTATGTTATACCAATGATTTCCTAGTATGTTGTTGTTAAATGGGTTTGGCCTTTGGTTTGCATCTAAGAAAGCCTTGACTCCACTGAATGTCGATTTTTCTTCGTGGAAAGCCTTTCTTACGACTTTCCAGGATATACTTAACAAGTGTATTTTTCTCTTCTTTCGTGAGATAAGTATGCCTTCCGAATTCGGGTTTTGTGAACTTTGGCCCCAACCTAAACTGGAGAGTTGACCTTGGTATTCCGTATTTTTTTGAAACTGTTTTCTTAGGTATGCCAGACTTGACTTCATTCAGAGCACTTTGAAGAATCTGTTCAGAATATTTCTTCACATATTTTTTATCTTTCTTAATCTTGGGCATTTGGAAAAAAAAACACATCACCCTGGAGCCTATTCCTAACTTTGATAGATGTGCCAATGTTTGGCGAAATTCAAAAATTATCTTACCCAAATGTTGGCACCGGGTGCCAATATTTAGCGGGAGCCTATATTGCTATACCAAATGTTGGCACCGCTGTTTTTTTATTAAAAAGTTAACCAATCTTATGTTTTGTACAAGAATTATCAACAGAAAATCATAAAATACTATTACTAAAAACTTGCAAATAATACTACTACAAAACTAGCCAGTAACCCAACTTGTTTCTATAGCCTACTACTATGAAAATTGATAAAAACTTACTTTTATGAAGAAGACGTCACACATTTAACCGCATAATTCAGCCATCTTTGAAACAACGGCATGCGTAATGGTTCGAGGATGCACTTCGATGTTGTCAGATTTCATAAAAAATATTCCTAACAGCTGAATTAACTTACTTTTTTATATATAGAGGAAAATATAAAGGAAGTGCCAATCAATGGTGAAGTGCCAACGTTTGGGGGTTTTACCCTACGTCTTTATATTTGGACGAAAACCTCTAGGAATGTTTGATAGTGATTTGGGAAGTATGTAAAAAAAATGCTTGGGTAAATGCTTCAGTAAACCTAAAATAAATAAATGTATAATACAAAACCTTCATCTAACAGTATTTACTATACAGGAAACCTTAACTATTTATAATTTTGCGGGAGGTATTTAAGTACTTTCGTGTTGACGTCTAAACAATATACAACCCCATGACCACAACATATGGTAAAGGGATCATGATCATTTGAAGAGTCGGTTGTAAATAAACATAACAGTTGTATTGTGAACCTATAAACAGGTCGTTAATAATTTCAGTGACTATATGACAAGGGTAGTTATGCTCAGTAATTCGCCATTGTTATATAAACTAATATATTCGATGTTTTTGGTCCAGATGTTTCAGACTAAACTCGATGCTCGTATAATTAAAGATAGATCTATACAAATTTGATAGTTTTTTCTTAGTTTTTGGGTAAGGATGATACAAGCAATACACAGTAGTCCTTTAATAGTCCTACTAATTCCAAAAAACCTCTTTCAACTAGTAATGTTGAGTCTGTTGATTCTTTTAATTGTTGTTATTCTTGTGATCTTTAATATTTCAGTTGATAATTTGTTTTCACAAGTTTATTGGGAAATATGAAAACTGTTAACACTTTCTTAAAAATAAGGGTACTCCCAGATAACATTTTTAGCATGGGGATCTCGCTTATTATAAGAGTAAAGGTTTGCTTAAATTAGATGAATTATTCCTAAGCACAAGTATCTTTGTTTATTTTCTAATATCTTTACATTGAAAAAGCGAAATGATTTAAGAAGTACTGGCACGTATTTTTTCTACTTTATACAAGAGTATGTTGGGGAAAATTATTGAGGTTTAGAAAAGCTGGCGTTTGAAATTAAACACACAAAAATAACACAAAAATAACACAAAAATAACACAAAAAATAACACAAAAATAACCCAATAAATGGCAGTGTGATGTATAAGAGAGGGTGTAACTTTGAATGGTTCAACTACCAAAATTACAAAAGATGACAAATGTTTAAGAAACATTTTAACGAATAGCGGTAGAGACGAGAAAGATTTCTTAAATAAAATAAAAAAAGGACATACTATTACTGTTCCTACATCTCAAAATGAAAAAAAAAATCCTATAAATTAGCAACACCATAACACTGCCAGAACTTTGATCACCGTCTATATAATTCGCGTCCGTTATACAGTCCCGCCCTTTGCACATTTTTAATTTCTTCAGTTGCACTTAATTACGACGTTAATTATAGTATTATAGACAACCTAATAATTGCTGTTTAAAATAACATAATGGACGATTTTAGAAACAAACAAGTTTACACGTCGCTTAACACAAACATGTTAATATCGCGAAAATATGAGGCAAGTAATAATTTTGAGGCGATAACATATTTATTTGGTTTAGTTCAGAAACTGAACCAGGGTATAATTATGTCAGTATGGCTTTGCATTTGAAGAATTCGAATAAAACTCAGGTTAACAGTTACCTTACAAAATGTAACCGATTTTCAGATTCAAAACAGTTGTTTTTCCAATTATAAAACCAATAAAAACGTTTTAGTTTCGTCAGTGAATTAAGTGGTTCGTTTTAATTCACTATCAAAATCACGCTTTTCGGCCTAATTAAAAGTAGAGTCAGTGTTAACACATTCAGCATTTTTCTGAAGAAGACAATTAACTTAAATTATAACTTTTGGTGGATCAATAAACATATGAAATGCATAAAATAGATCCAAATGTAACAGAATTGTAGAAAACTTGTTCCTTGTATGTGTGTGTATGAAATGGTAAAAGTGTCAGCCAATTTATAAAAGTTTAGACTACATATATAATTTGTTTAACATAAAAGTTAGCTTTATTTAGCAATTGCTATTACATTGTAACATAATTTGCATAGGTAATAGTAAATATAATAAAAATAAAAATAAAAATAGAATGAAATAAAATAAAAATCTAAAAATCTTCTAAATTCTAAGTATCTAAGATAACAGTTTAATAGCGTTCTAATACGTACTCCTTAATTAATTTAATACCCTTCTTATAATTATTACATATTTTGACTTGATGCGGCATATTATTAAATATTTTAAAACCTTGATAAAATAATGAACGAGCAGTTTGACTTTTAGTACATTTCTCTATAACGAAATCAAGCCTATTTCTAGTTTTATAACTGTGTATCTCATGGACTAATTTTACATTTTCATACAGATATTTTGGTGTTTTTTGTAGTTTAATTTTTAAAACTAGCTCTAATGTTCTAAATATTATTCTCTGATTAATACTCATAAATTGAAGTGTATTTAACATCACCTTGATAGGGGAAAGAATTGAACACTTTAAAATAGTGCGCATGGCGCGATTTTGCAATTTCTGTAATTGTTGAAGTTCATTTTTATTTAAATTAATAAGTAATGAAGCGCAAAACTCAAAATGAGGAGCTATTATTGTTTTATACAGTAAAACTCTAGTGTATATACTCATGTGTTTGCTACATCTTTTAAAGAGAAAAATCTTTTTGGAAATTTTGTTCATCATGTATTTTGCGTGTAACTTAAACGTTAAATTTTCATCTAATATAACACCAACGTATTTAATTTCGGTTACTCTTTCTAAATTAGTGTTGCTAATTTTTACATCCAGATTAGCATTATAAATATTTGTTTTATAGATAATGTGTTTAGTTCCCAAAATCATGAATTTGGATTTATCAACATTAATACATAAATTATTATCGCATAGCCATTTATAAATATTACTTAGATCTAAATTCATCTTATCTACTAATTCACTTGTTTTAAATCCACTAACAAACAACATTGTATCGTCCGCAAACATTTTTATTTCACAATGTTTGGCGTATTTAACCATATCGTTTATATAAACAACAAAAAGCAGAGGACCCAGAACGGTTCCTTGTGGTACACCATGTGTGGTTTTTAAACAAGATGATATAGTTCTATTATATTTAACTTTTTGATGTCTATTTTGTAAGTATGATTTAAACCAAGATAATGCTACCTCACTTATCCCTATTTTTTCTAATTTTTTTATTAATAATTCTCTATTGATTGTCTCAAAGGCTCTACGAAAATCCAAAAATACGGCTAGTGTTATTTCACCATTTTCCATATTTCTAAACCACAAATCACAAATATTCTGAAGCACTGTTTCACAAGAATGTCCACTGCGAAAACCCGACTGGTTATCCACTATCACATCATTAATCTGTAAATATTCTAGGATTTGCTTTTTAACAATTAGCTCTAAAACTTTTTCGTAAACGGGCACTGTATTGATTGGTCTAAAGTTTTGACATAATTTAGTGTTAGGTACTTTCTGAATAGGTATAATAGTTGATGTTTTCCAGTTTTCTGGGAAGATCCCTTTTCTCAGCGACAAGTTAATTATGTCTAATAACCTATTCCCTATTACATACATTGAATCTTTAAATACTTTAGATGATATTCCTTCCTCATTTGGTCCTGTAATAGATAGACTTTTGATAACTTGGTTTAATTCTGCCATGTCTATGGGTTGAAATTTCGAAAAGTTATAGTAGTAGTTTATTTTATTAATAACATTATTATGATTTTTATGATGGTCAATACATACATAAAAAAGTCTTTATTACCCAATTCTGTTTATGGTAGTAAAGAGTTATTTCCTTAACGAATAACGATATCCCCATGCATTATCTTGCACACCCTGTATTACACTCAACTTGAGTTCTACATTGAATGCATAACTTTGTGCATCACAAGGTTGGTTGTGTTGCTCTTGCAACATTTAAAGATTAACCATTATCAGCCTTTATGCTTCTAAGTTGTGAGTTTCTTTTGAAATGCCAGTGCTTCATGGCAAAGGATTTTCTGATGTAAAGATGAAAAAGTGTTATACCGTGAGCAAAGTATTAATGGCATTCTGTTATACCTGATTTTACATTAATTCCTTGTAAAATGGACACAAAAGCCAGTTAATTGTCATTTATTCCGTTATAGGTATAATTACACTAAAGATTTCAACAAGCACACAGTGAAATTAGAAAGCATTTTAATAAAATATCAGTAAAGCGCTGACCAATGGTACTGTTAGCCGGCATATGGTGGCTCTTCCATTATTATAGCATTAACTTCAATTCCCGTCATCCATTATACTTAATCAGATTTTATTAGACCTGTTTAAGAAAATTGATCGTACTTAATGAACTAAAGAGTTTGATTTGATCTTTTATGGCTTTAAAATAATAGGAGTAGCAATTTTTTCATTGTGCGTCGCCTAATAACATAAGTGCGGAAAAATCGTTGTATGAGCCTTGATAAGTAATAAATCTAATACTTTAATCATCGCCCGAATATCTTAATAATTTAAAATTACCTGTCGATGGAACTACTTGCCTTTGATGGTTCGGTACTTTTATGGTGAACCGATTTTTAGAATAACAAAGAAATTAAATTATTATCCGCTAATTTGGGAATTGTTTGTTGGTTCAAACCAACACCTTACTGTGAGAATGTTGTGTAATATTTTATGCTTTTAATAAAAGTAAACTCATGGGCATGAAAATTAGATTTTTGAGAACGATTCACAAAAATTATCGTAAAAGAATTAAACACAAAGAAAACGTAAAGATTCTACCCACTGGAAACCGAGCTGGAAACAATACAAGGACAATTGAGATGACAGTTTTATACATTGTGTCCCATATTACATTTCCAAGATGGGGATCTCGCTTATTATAAGAGATACAGGTTTATTTAAATGGGATGAAGTATTCCCAAGAGTGAGAAGAGCTACAATCAATTTTTAAGCTATGAAAATAAAAACAAAAAGCAACTAATTAAATGTCAGATGATAGTTACTGTTTGTGCGGTATTATTTATTAGAATTTTGTAGTATGGTTGTGTAGTTCGATAGTCTTTGAAGCAAATTTGTTATCATATAATTATGGGCACATTTACAACTAATTAAAAATTGTTATATGTTGAAATGCTACATTCTTTGCCATAGATACTGTGTAAAAACAAATAATTCTAACTCTTTATTGATTTGTTTTGGATTTTTGGTTAGTTTCTCGAAAAAAAACATGTTCTTTTAAATTTATTTCCAAATTTCTGTAATTACACACCCTTCGTTGCCTCCTCTCGGGATATATTCGCTCAGCTTCTACACACTTTTTATGGTAAAAAATATAGCATCTCAACATGTCAAATTTTTCGCTTTGTTTCGGTTCCAGGCTTTGTTTCGGTCCGGGGCTTTGTTTCGGTCCGGGGCTTTGTTTCGGTCCGGGGCTTTGTTTCGGTCCGGGGCTTTGTTTCGGTCCGGGGCTTTCTTTCGGTCCGGGGCTTTGTTTCGGTACGGGGCTTTCTTACGGTTTCCAATTGTAGCCAATAGGGCCATCGTGGTCGTTTTGTAACAATTACTACAAAGAGTATCGAATTACAAAACAATAATATGAAATTCTAATAAATGATACCGCAGACAAATAGTAACTGACATTTGACATTAGTTGTTTTTTGTTTTTATTTTAATATATAGCTTGATAAGTGATGGGTAAAATACGATTTTGTTTGATTTTGTGACATATTTATAAAAATAGATATAGCAAGTAATAACTCATTTAAAAGAACAAACAAAAAGCACATTTAACTATTCAATAGCCAACTTCGCGGCCCATAAGAAAAAATGAAATTTGGGTAATATCTGGAAAATTATATGTGTTAAATAAATCTAAAATAACGGTTACATTGTACATAAAAAAAGTACCTTCAGAAGGTACACATAAAATTGTTTTAATGATTTAAGACAAAAAAGTTATGAGAAAAAAAAGAAATTCGACATTTTAATATTTTTTTCTAACATTTGAAGTACGAGGAATGTTGTACTTTAAAAAATTGACTTGAGATTAATAAGGAAAGATTAGTAAAAAAAAGTCTATAAAGCAAGAGAGAAAGGGGGAAAAATAAGGATGTGGAAGCAAGAAATAAAGGCAGAGGTATAATAATTGAAATAAATGAGTCAAATGATATTAGATATTTATATTAACTTTAAATGTACAACACTTAAAGCAATTGTTTTAAAGACTGTTACCTTGTTAAAACAATGCAGTAATAAATAATAATTGCAAATTAGGTGTGACTTATGAACAACTAAGAATTTTATAGGCATTTTACAACTCGAGCTGATCTGTGTCTGAAATGTATCTCCAATTTAGAAAGCACTGCTGTGTATCGACCGGTTTTCACAATCTATTAGGTTAAAACATATTTTTTTGTCCCAATTATAGGTTAAAGTAGGCTTCTGCTCTATCATTCTTTTATTTTCATTCCAATTTTGATACGATTCGCATAAATTCGTTAGATTAAGATAAGTCAAGATTATTTTACGGTTGGGACAACACCTTGACCGATGGCAGAAAGTTTTGCGGCTTGCACAATATAATTAAGATACCTGCAACGAAATGTATGGCATTTTTTCGCACAAATTTTAGTTATATGCAAAAGTAAATATTTTATTTAAATTATACTCCTATATCATTTTGAGTAAAATATTTTTATTGTCTAAAGCTTAAAAGCACATAAAACTGTAACATTAACCACTAGACCTAAAGAAACTTACTCTATATTGTACTTTTAACTCTGTATTTTGAAAATTACATGTTTTTTAATGGTATAATTTTTGGAATGAGCCTTTCTCGGTACAAAAGGTAGGAAAACTAAGTTTAATTGTTGATTTTTAAGGGCGTTGCAAACAGGCTGATTAAGTTCGTTTTAAATTTGTCTGTGGGCACTACCTTATTGCAAATCTTAACAAAATTCCTCGTTCATGATTTTTAAATCATAATAACAAAACAGTTGCAATTTTGTATGATATTTTGTTAATTGATTATTGCTCATTTTATGGAAGCACTGATTGATGATTTCCATTTCATTATTAATTGATTCAATAACTGCGACATTTTAAAATGAAGTGTATTTTAGTTAGCATACTTTAATGAGCAAATAAATTGTTGACAAATCCCTATCAATAGCTAAAACTATAATTTCTGTGTTCATTTATAGCCTTTGATACTTACTTTGCACTTTAAGACGCTCGTTCGGTGTGTCAAAGAAATTGTTTTCTTTACAACTGCACATACATATAATTAAAATTATGTTTTATGACTTTAGCGCTGTTCTTGGGTAACTTGAAACTAAGCGCAAAATTAAGTAATAAAAGTTAATTGATGTAAGACAACATGAAGACAAGTGCTTTTGCTGAACTACTGGAAAAAGTTGTACTTCGAAGTTGTACAACAAGCATCAATAAAGATGAAATCAGAAGTAATAAATGTTTCCCTAAACGACATTAGACTAGGAAATAAGTTGAGACATTACAACGTTATCCTTCATTTTTTTCATGGTTGTAGCTCAGCTGCATTACAAGAAAATAATCAAAAACTGGTCACTGTCATCGTTTGCCATTGTTTTACTTCATTTATTTATAGCATCATAAACTTTTTACGAATAAATCAACAAAATTATTTTAACAAGCCAACTCTAATGTAATTTAATATTAAAAAAAGTCAATGATGTAGCTTAATAAATAAATTATTAGTTCAGCAGATACAAAAACTATCATCGAGAAACCGAGAGAAAAACACAGTCTTGTTTAATTTTAACAATACTTAGTTTTTTCATCACAAACTAGACTTAAATAATGCAAGTACTAACTGAACTGTATTGTGAATAAAAATACTTCACTAAATATAGTCTACATGGTCATCCACTATCAGTTGTTTTACATATAGCTTAGCGCATGGACCGAAGAAATCGAGAAAATGAAAATGGAAGTGAACATAAATACAACAAAAACTATGATCGTAAACTAAAAGCAAAAGGACAATCAAAACAACAAAACAATTAAATGTAAAAACATGATTATGGAAAGGGTAACCAGGGCCGGCCTTAGGCACATTCCATCGATTCCCTCGCCTAGGGTCCCGCGCTTAAAGAAGCCCCGCGCTCAAAAAATAAAAAATATAAATACAATGCTTATTAATAGCATAGAAACAAAAAGCAATTCTCTATCATCTCACTTAAAAAAGTTATTGTCCAATAGTGAAATACTAAACTTTATAAATAAATTATACCACAGTTATATGTACAATAGATTATTTATCAAATATTATCATCAAATCAATTAACAAAAGCTTTCGTGAAATAATTCCAGTTGAAACGTTTACGGAAACGCAAAAAGTGAAGCAGAATCTTTGGCTACTCAAATGAAAGATTACATATTATAATTCTGTATTTTGCAGACATTCTGTGTTAGGTGTTAATGAATTTTCAACCTTTAGCCTAACAATCGTAATAATAATGATGTTCATTGTCGGTGTTTAGCAGTAATTGCGACCTCTTAACAGATGCAGGAGGTTGCTGAAGTGTTTGAGGAATAATACAACTAAGCGAGAATATTGTAGCACGTGTCACACCCCGCGTTAACGTTGAGATGTTGAACCCAACCCGTCAGCAACATCATTAGCAGCACAAGACAACGTGCAATTATATAATTATTCAGGGCCGCAATTATGCAAGTGTCGATCCTGTTATGTTCGAATTTTAAAACAAAAAGACAAACTAGCAGTCTACGACGGCGTAGCTACGAGATCGTTATTATCCATATCTCGCCGCAATAGAATACTTCGGACGTGAAGTGGTTCGCAACGCTAAATTGACTAATGGACTTTTATTTGTCTTCTAAGTAATTCAACCAAAATTAGTCGTGTTGTGTGATTGTACTGTTTGCTCACAACGTACGGGAATTTTGCTACCATATTATAGCGTATCTATTATGTTGTTAGTTCGTAATGTTCAATTATAACTGTTGGGATTTTTTTTTTCATAACGGCCCACTGCAATTGCGCATTTAAGCTGAAATTATTATTTTTTGGTCATTGTTTCTCACGGTACGCTAATGGTCAAGTGTACGATTTGGAAGCAATTTTTTTGGTTAAGTGAGAAAAAATAATTACACAATATATTCTTATTACTTACCTTAATACTTCTTCTCTAACTCCTTTTGCCTTTTCAGGCATCGGATAGTGGTTTCGTCTCCTAAGTCCATTTCCTCCATACTCTTCTGTCTTTTGCTAGAGTTTTCATATCTTCTACTGTTTTTCCTTTCTCTAAACATATTTCCCTTATTTGATCAATCCATTTTCTTCTTGGTCTCCCTCTTTGTTTTTTGACTGGTTTTCCAATTTCCATTATTTTTCTCGTGATTCTGCCAGGTTTAATTCTTACTGTATGGCCATACTAGTTTAGTTGTTTCTTTTTTTTTTTTTATTATTGGTTCCTGTTCTGTTATTTTGTTTTTTATCCTGTCCCATTTAGTTTTCCCCGCTATTTTTCTTAGGTGATTCATTTCAATGGTGATATTTTAGCTTCGTCTTTTTTCCTTTGTTAAATGTAGGACTGTCGAGTTGTGTTGTGCTGACTTTTTTCCATGTTTTTCTATCTTGTGCTAGCTTTTTTATGTTTTTCCATTTGATGTTTTTATCCGTTGCTGCTTTTTTAACTTCGACTTGCAAGGTTTTTCTTGGTCTACCTCCTTTGTTATCTTCCCTGTGATCGTGCTTCATAGGCTTTTCTAGTTAACCTTTCCTCTTTCATCCTATAAATGTGACCCAATCATCCTAGCTGTCTTTCTCGCATTTTTGTTTTAACTGATTTTATCTTAATTGTTCTCTATATGTTTCATTTCTGATTCTATCTTTTTTTTGTTTTGCCTTGGATTAATCTTAGAAGTCTCGTTTCTGCTGCATTTGTGAGTCCTCGTTTCACTTCCGTATAAAAATGCCGGAGTTCCTATCTTTTTCGACCACTTCAACTTTTGTTCGTTTAGGGAGTTCTCTATTTCCAAAAAAAAATTTAAACTGTTAAATATTCTTCCCACATTTCCTGTCCTTTCGCTTATTTCCTTGTCCATTCCTACATGTTTCCCTATATGATCACTTCTAAATATTTAAAGCTTTCCACCTGTTCCAACTTGACCCAATTTCAAGTGATGTTATGCCCTTTATTCTCTGTTGTAACTATCATAGTTTTAGTTTTTTCGGTATTTATTTTTATATTAATTTTTTCCAATTCCTCGTTTAGAGTTTCTAGATTATGTTGCAGATTCTTTTCTGTTTCCGCGACTTAGACCATGTCGTCTGCGAACATTAGCTCAGTTATGTTTATTTTTTCCATTTTCCATTTTCCATTTGCCTAGCCTAGGTGAAACAGTCTCATTTTTTGTTTTTACCTCTTAAATTACCTCAACTACTGAGAATAATGATAAACTGTGCAAGCATCCTGGTTTTAAGCCCTCTTTTGTTTCAGACTCTACAGATTCTTCATTTTGGGTTCTTACAATATTTACCGGTTTTTCGTTCACCTCTTTTAGTATGTCGATTGTTTCTATTTCTATTCCCTTCCTTCTTAGGTCCCTCCATACGGGCGGTTGTAAACTCGGCACAAAGTCGGGTAGAAGGATTAAACGTATAGTAATCTGGGCACACCATAAAATTTTGCTGAAGAGGTGGTACAGTAAACTCGGCACAACCACACACAATAATTCTTAGATTGATTTCTAAAATATTTTTAATTTATTTTTATTTTTATTTTTATTTAAATGTAATAAAAGTAAATTATTTAATTAAAAACTTTATTATTTCAGAGCAAAAAAATTATTTATCAGTACATATTACATATTAGAATAATAATGCGAAACTAATTTTACAAACTGTAAATCGCTAATGCCACCATTCTGATAATTTGAAATGTGGTTTCTTAAATATGTTCTGGTATTTATATGGGGTATTAATACTGTTTATTTTAATATATATTTCTTCTTAAATTTTTAATAAAACTTCTACAAATATGAATAAGGAAGGGTGGCTACTGTTGAAAGAATTGTTTAGATGGAAATTACACACGATTCGCATGCATTGGTCGTCATATTTAAGGATGCATTCATTTCAGCCCATATCTCGGGAGGAAATTCTGCATCTTCCGAAATGTAATTATCAATCGGAAAACGAGTATAGGTAATAACATTCTACCCTATCACTTGTGCCCAGTTTACTATAGGGATTAACGATAATGTTTAAATGACACCCCGCTATTTGGGGATTTGTGCCGAGATTACATCTGGCCCTCCATACGTCTCTGCTTTTGATATTTAACAAATGAATAAAATTTGTGAGTAACAGTTTGCCTTGGATTTTTTTTTACAGAAAACGCGTATTTATTCTTTTTTGAAAACGTTTGGAAAAAAACTAAAAGAGTTTCTAAGCTACAAAAAACATCTTAGCATTATTGATTGGCTTTAAAATAGTTTAATCTTGAAATTCGTCCACAAAATTTTAGCGAATATGGCCTTATTTCTCTCTAATTTATTATTATCACCATATAAACTCAAAAAAAAACTTATTTCGCCATATTAAGCTCGTCTTTATGATTATTAACAACCCCGTTTAATTTTTTATTTCAGATTTAATAATATTGTGATCCTAAAAACCATTTGGTCAAAAAATTTGCAACAGGTAGCTTCTATCAAACACAAAAATCACCTTAATATTACTTGTCTATATAAGGCAGATAATGTTTAATTATACCGTAACTATTGATGATTTACCACAATTAAATGAGCCTTTACATGACAAACAGAAAAGTAGTTTATGTGTACAATTACGGAGGTAGTTACCGTAACTTGCAACAAAGACATAGTTGTCTTCAATATAAAATTACATACCGTCATACAGAAATACTGGAATGATTTTTAGAACGAAGAAAACCACAAAAGATTCCCTTTGTGCGGCGATTTTTATGCATGCAAAGTGCATATTGCATTCTTAGAACGTGATAATGACATGTGTATTCTATTAATGGACGTTTCTATTTTTCGCACTTAGTTGAAACAGACGAATAACTAATTACACTGAAGGATTAATACTGCAAAACTTGGTTATTCGTCGAAGAGGATAATTTAAGCAAACATTTTTTTATTAAATGCACAATGAGTTATTCATTATTTTATAACTGTGCAGAAAATTGTTAAATCACGACACAAAATAGTTGTTCCAAATAAAATGGCTGTATTGAAAACTTCGACCGCGTAAGTCAAGTAGTAAAAATGCTGTAAATTTTTACAAGTGCTTGCTGAATACTATTGCCACTAATAAAATATTAACGACGTAGGTAATTTTGCTTAAATTTAATTGCTAATTTTACAACGTACTATAGGCTTATTCAAAACACACTTCCACATAAATTAAGTGTCAGCGAATGCAAAAACGTGAAGAAGTTATTTTATAAATAAAATAATTAATTGTGATATGATTTGGCTTGTCAGCTAGGCCCTGTGTGAAAGTGACATAAATATGCATTCCGAAATATCTCCGTTTATCGTAAAGAAAAGCTTTGCGCAACAAAATTAATAGCCGATGCGAGTAAAAATAAAAATTTTACTATATTGGTAATGAAGCAGGAATCGAAAGAAATATAATCTTAAAATAGTTAGAAGTTTGGAATACCTAGCAGTATCGTTAAGACCTAGAGACAAAACTGGAAGTATGGGAAAGGAAGATACAAAGGAGAATAATTATATAGAGGAATAAAAGGAGCAGACTGGTGGATGCAAAAAAAAAACAAATCAGGACGAAATTAAAGTGTATGGTCAACAAACAATAATCATTGCAAATATACAAAGATTGCAATGGCTGGGTATACCAACAGATTACAAAAAGAAAAAATAGGAAAGATCCCGAAAGTTGGAAAACGGTGTAGTTGTGTGTGAGACGAACCAAAAAATGCGAAGAATTTATACCAATAAACTTACTACCTAAATATGAACAAATTTTGGACAACAAATATTACAGTTTATAGAAGACAACAAAATACTATCAGAAGCTCAATCCGGCTTTAGAGCCAAACATTCATGTGAAACCATTAAATCTTGTGCTAGCTGATTGGAAGCAGCAAATTGGAAACAACAAATACATTGTGGGGGTATTTTTAGACTTTAAAAGAGCATTTGAAACCAGAAAGAAATAGGCTGATTAAAAAACTGGAACAATATGGCATACGAGGGATCGAAAACAGGTGGTTTGAAAGTTATCTAACCACCCGCTATCAAAAAACGAATTTAATAACATAAAATCAGTAAAAACTATCAACACACTAGGTGTACCACAAGGTTCAGTTTTGGGCCCTTTACTTTTTGTGCTGTACTTAAATGATTTGGAACACAATATAAAAAACTGTGGTGTTAATCTCTTTGCAAATAACACTTTAATCACGGCTTCTGAAAACAACCTATAGTCGGCTATTAATGAGATAAATAATAACCTTTACGTTGTATCAGAATGGTTAAAAGTTGAGAAATTAAAATTAACTTAGACAAAACCAAATTCATGATAATAGGAGACACACTAAAATTAGCGAAATGTTACATACTTTAAAGTGGTTAAGTATACGTCAAAAAATTACTTTTAATTGCCTTTTTTAAATATATAAGGCAATAAATAATTTTTTAGCACATTAAATGATTAAAAATTTAATACAAAATTGTAACATTCTGGAATACCAGACTAGAAACAAAAGCGACTGGACTACCAAAATTAATGAAAACAAATACACAGAACGCCTTGAACTACAAAGGGCTCAAGATTTTTAATGAATTACCTGTGGAAATTATACAAACAATATCAAATTTTAAAAAAATATGTGTAGAATATGTGAAAAATTAAGAGAATATGTACAAATAAATATGTGCAGGAGTAATATGATGTCAAATTAACTAAAAGCTAGATAAAGATTTCTTATGATTATTAAAAGGTTAAGTAGCCCCAAAAAGAAAAAGGTCAGCCCCGTAGGAGATTAAGAGGGCAGTAAAAAAATATTGGGCAACTATAAGTCCGAAAATGGTAGAAGCTTTCAAACGACAGTTAGAAGTGGGAAAGAACATAAATGTATGAGTTTATTTTAAAGTTTTGGAAGTGAATTTTAGCAAATAAATAAATATTTATCACATTTGCAGAGGCCATTCGCCAAATAAAATGCGTTTCATTTTTTATCCTTCGACAAAATAGTTTAAACGCCTGAAAATAAATTAGTATTAGGTAATTGTTTATTTAGAAACATATCCTAACACAACTTTTACAGCTAAGCTTAATTTATAATAAAACCTTAGTCAAGATTGTAATCTTAAAAATCTCGAGAGAAAATTCATATCTCCAACTTACATAACTAGAAGCTAAAACAACAGTAGGTATAATTGGCTATATAAATTAAAAGTTTGACAATATTAGGGATAATTATGTTAAATCCCACTTTACAACATGTCAAACATTATTAATATGACATTATTATAAGGAAAACATTTCATAGCTAACGTAAAATTTAGACACCTACTGTTTTATGTATGTTCAAAACTTTTACGACCTCTGCGTACGTGTGTTAAGACGACAAGAGGTTTTGGGATGCTATATTGTTTTTAGTGCATATTTACCTTACAAAATATTGTTGCAGGAGAAAAATTACTTAAATTGGATAAGATAATTCAATATCAACATCAATATTCAAAGACCATTAATTGTTGTATAACCTAGTGTTGTCTTATCATTAATTTAACTTACCATTTTTCTTTCTTGCAAGATTTACTTGTACAAACTTTAGGAAAGACTTCAAATCTATCTTTGCAGGAAGGTATTTTTTATAAACAACAAATATTTGATTCACAGATGTGTGATAAAATTAAAAATAAAATTGCAAAACGAAGTGGTATAAAAAAAATTAAGTCTTTTTGTACCAAATTTATAAACAAAATTTTACAAACCATAAAGTCTTCCAACCATAAATTAAAAATCTGTTTCCTGTGTTGTATTTTCAAAATTATATTTCCAGGTATAATTGACGCTATTAAAAATATATTCTACAAAGTATTACACATAAAATATATAATTACATACTTAAATCCCGAATTAATATTTTAAAGCAATAACATTTTATTTTAAGGTACATTAACCGGTAGTAACCCATGACCATAGTTCAATATAACACTAAAGAAACCCATACTGGGTTAACAAATTGTCGGACATTACTTACACAATTGCGAGGAACAGCACTAAAATCTCCCATTATAGATCAACTTTAGTGGAATAATTACATAAATCACTTGAAAATTACATAAATAAAGCTTTTAAAACCGTCATAACTGAAGTGGTGTCCACTTAAAATTGTCAGGGAAGCTGACACTCAAATGCTAGTACTAGACGTTTTATAACTGACCTCTACATGGGCAAAACCGTAAAATCTAATTTGGTTAGTTTGCATTACGCTGTGCTAAGTTGTGTAGAATCTAACATAGGGACATTATCTAGCTTCTAAATACTTAAGATCATAAAGTGTTCCATATCAAACAACAAATGATTGTGGAGTTAAAAATGTTTTAACTATTTAATTATGGAAAAGGTTTCCTGCAACATTTAAATATCTTAAAAAAGGTTTTACAATGCTCTGTAGTACAGAGACAAAACAAAATTACTAATGGCCAAATTTTTATTGTTTTTAAAAGTATCTTTTGTAAATTCTAGAGTATTATTCGGGAGGTTGTTTAATATTTCACTTCCGTAAGTAGCCGAATAAGATAACTACTGATGAAAAGAAGAGAAGCTTAAGACTGGTCAAGCATTTCGAGAAGAGTTTTTTTTTTTTAAATGGATTTTTAACTGAACTCATATGTATTAACATACACCGTTAGTAATACACAAAATTTTTGATTTCCTGGAGTGACGAAACTTTTGAAGTTACTTAACAGACAAACACTTAAGTGAATTTTCCAACAGCTATGCCTCTAAGCAGATCAGTTATTATTATTTCCGCAGAGTTGGATTCCTTACTGCGGCCTATTGGTCTATTGTACCTTTTGGTGCAGCCCCTTAAAGAAGTCCCGTGTTTTTGAAAAAGTCCAGGACTTTCTTTAAGGGTGGTTTTCTTAACTCTTCCTGGCTGGCTTTTTCCATCACGAGAAGTCAACGCCGATAGTGTGTGAATCCTTCACACTAGCATTATTACGTGAAGAGCAGTTTCTTCTTCTTCGCCAAATCCTCTGCATATATCGGTCTCTGAGAGCCCTATTATGTAGAAGTGTTTGTTTAACCCACAGTGTCCTGTGACGAGTCCTGTGGCTGCTCTGATATCTACGCTGCTCATCCTGAGCATTTCTTCTGTCTTTTCTTTAAAGACCATTGACAGTATAGCCGTAAAATGGGCTTGTCCTGCAGCTTTTTCCAAGGAGCATTATTCCCTTGTATTAATATGGCATTAAGACACCGCTTGGCTGTTCCATAGGATGTACCAACTGCGGGTTCTGGTCCGAAGAAAGGTGTCTCGCTGCCAATTTTGGCTAGGCGATCTGCCTTCTCGCCTGGTGTATTAGCGTGCCCTGGGCACCATACCAGTTTAATATTATCCCTGCTTCCAGCACGTTAAGGGCCTGTTTGCATTTCAGAACAAGTCCTGAGTTTACTTCCGACGAGCCAAGAGCTTCTAACGCTGCTTGGCTGTCGGACACTATGAAGATCCTTTTATTATTAAAATCTCTTTCTAATAGTGCAGATCAGTTACTCTAAGAACATTTTCCAATGAATACAAACACAGCTAACCTACTCTAAACATTCATTTCGTAATTCTGTAACGTATACAAAACAAATTCCATCTTAAGCAAATAGAAATGATACCTTGCTTCATTAATTATGTAAACAGAAACGGAATTCAACTATTAATTTTTGTCCAGTATTCATTTTAAGTACAAATATTCTATGATACTCCCATTAGCTTCCAGCACACATAACACTTTTGTTTGTTAATGGCTTGAATATAATCTCGGAATAACATTAAACATTATAAGCCCCCACCCGATAAAAATATTCGCAGTTAAAATCAAAGTAATTTACGGCCCGCTTGATTTTATGAATGTTTTATGGCGTCTCGGATTATTTTATTGCTACCGTAAAATCGAAAAATCATATCCTACAAATGAATACGTTGTAGAAAAATAAACTATTAATTTAATAAAAAATTCTTAGGTGTAATAAAAATATAAAATAGTGTAATGATACGCAAGATTCCAATCAAAAAATTAAAGGTTCTGATTTGATTCTGATGAAGAATTTGAAGCCACTGTGAAGAAATATTTTAGATGCTTCTCAAAAGTTTTTTTAATCGGATAACACTGATGGAAATACTGGAATAATTATGGAAGTTCCAAAAAGAATTACCTTGAAGAAAACTACGTTGATTTAGCCCTATGTATTTTTGAATGGCTAGAAAACTTAATTATTTGCCCTTTTAATTAAATAAACGTGTACATATTTTTGCTTCGTAAACGCACAAAGCTTTAATAGTTGTTGAAAAGTTGAGTTGCATCTATAATTTATCGAACTTCAAGATTACTGGTTATGTGGCCATAAAAGTCATTATATATCAATTTTTGAATCAAATTTTATTGACACCCGCTAACATCCGAACAAGTAACGTGTTGTGTAAATAATTTTCGCTTCCGGTTTTTTGGCGAAGACGCTTAAGAGTCTTGCGCCTTAAGCCGTGTGGTCTTAGGGTCGGTTTTAAATGTTTTGGGTTCGTTTTCAATTCTATTAGGTGCACAATGGAGGGTCGCTTACGTACTGGTCCGACCATATGCCGTCTAGTGTTAGATAACGATCCGGCACACGCTAGGTCCTCCTACCCTAATTAGAGTTGTATTGGCTTACTGAATTTCAAAATAGGGTGTTCCAGTAACCGATTCAATTTTTTTATGTCAACGAGACGCACGAGCCACTCATTTTATGCACCGTTGATGTTATTAATGATTCATTTGTTACGAATTGGTGAACAGTAGAAGGAGAATCAATTAAGATAGTTTTTGATAATTTTTTTATCTGCATTTTTTACAAAGCAAAAAATTGTTTACGTTATTGTTCGTAAATGTGTTAAACAAAACGTAAACAATCCATAACTACTACCGATATATTCAAAATACGATTAAAAATAGTTTTTACAGCTCATCAAAGCTTTTAAAAAAATTACCCTTGGAACGTTTTTTGTCAAAAATTCAAAAAATATTGTTATTGGCTTAATTGTTTGTAAGTATGTTGGGCAACACTTGGGAAATAAATAATGTCCATCAATTTATTCAAAAAACGATTAAAAATTATTTTTATCGCTCACCAAAGTTTTTAAAAATTTTCCAAGGGTATATCCTTGGAATATTTTTTGTCAAAAATACAAAAAATATTTTTATTGGCTTAATTGTTTGTAATTTTGTTAGGCAACACTTGGGGAATAAATAATGTCCATCAATTTAATTCAAAAAACGATTAAAAATTCCTTTTACTGCTTATCAAAGTTTTTAACAAATTTTCCAGGGAACATTTTTTGTCAACATTTCAAAAAATATTTTTATTGGCTTAATTGTTTGCAAATATCTTACCCAGCACTTAATGAATCTATATTAACAATCAATTTATTCAAAAACCGATTAAAAATATCTTTTACCCCTCATCAAAGTTTTTAAAAATATTCCATGAAACATTTTTTGTCAAAAACTTAAAATAAATTATTACTGGCCTCATTATTTGTTATTAAAGTTCATTTTTACGAATTTCTTTAAAGTGACAAGTTAACAAGCTTTCAACACTGTCATGAAAACAACCAAAACCTCAATAACCGACCAACCCTTATGTATAGTTATTATAGTTAAAAAGGTATTTTTTCAAATTTAACAATAAAAGCAGTAAACTACCATGTGCGATACTTCAATGGATTCAGAAAAATAAATGCCATTTGATTATGTAAATAGCAAAAATTGCCCCCACAAGAAAAAAACAAAGTTGGTTGTCATAAAACAAAAACGAATCGATCTACGAAAAATTTGTGACCACTATCCGATTCGACTTAAAAAGTTGCTCGGGCAATGTTTTTACACATTTAAAATATTTCAAACTCCTAAGGAGTTATAGACGATTTTCAAAAATCGTATTTTCCAGTTTTTCCTAATTTTCTCGGATACCGTTTGAGATATTTCCAATTTCCCTTTGGATTATCAATAAGCCTCGAATTTAGCAACTTTGCCAAATGTAAACCTATACTCTAGCTATTATAATAAGCGATATCTCCAAGCTTAATCTCGAATTTCAATCACCCTGTACATCCTTCGAAGTGTTTGTTGTCAAAAATTCAAAAATAAATGTTATTGACCTTATAGTTTGTAAATATCAAACAGCATATCAGCATTCCCTAATGACCAGCGGTTTATTTAAAGAACAATCAAAAATAATTTTTACAGTTCATCAAATTTTAAAAAAAAAATCCAAATGTACACCCACGGAACGTTTATATTAAACCATTTATAAACAATTAAGCCCATAAAATAAATAAATTTGATAGTCACATTCAATAGATTTTTTTTAGAAAGCCAATTTGAGTCATAATCTGAAATAACTTCACAAACCATGAATATTAAAGAGAAATAAATTATCTTTAACTTTAAACTGATCCTTCTAAACTGTAGCTGCAGAGTTTGTCGAAATATCACTTACCTAATTTTATTGGGGCTATTTTTATTAGTGTGTTTTTCATAACAAATAAATCATGTACACAACCGCCTTAAAAATGCTAAACACGAAACATATTGCGGAAGTTATTTGACGTTTAAAAAAAATTAAGGCCCTATAGTAAGAACTTTTTGCGTCTGTGTATTGAAAGATGCCCCCTTCCTCTCATCGAATGGTATTGATTACCTACACTCCGCTGCTTTATGGTAGGACATACAATGATACCCATCACTAAAGGATTAAAAATGCTTAACTCGACAAATACCACGCTGGTGTAATGTACTATGCACACTAATAATGTTTTGATTCTGTTTGAAAGTAGCAGGTTGCGGTGTACTGTTCCGATGGAACATTTCCAATCTTAATAACGCACGGTTTTAAATACACAAAGCGTCTGAACATATATTTAAATTACACACATAATTAATATCTAATTAATTTCTAACTGAATGCCTGATCGAATAATAGACCAGTTCGCTTTTCTTTCGGTTTTCTTTGACAGTTTTATTTGACGTCAATGTGCGCTGATGCATAGCTCATTAAGGCCCTATTAGGCGTTATAACGGACCGGTCTTTTCTATTCAAAATTACGACCTGTTGGGTGTTACTTCTTTTACATTGACTTGGTACACCTCGACGTCCCTTGCAACTCCACCACTATTGTTCGCATTTTTTTAGCGCGTTGTAGATGCAATTTAGATGGTTAAACAATTAACTTTATTGTATTTATATCATATTCGTGATGTTAAGTACAATATTTAAGTTTCTTTTGTTGGGTATTGTAGCTGTACACTAGCGAACGTGCAAATAGTCGAAGCAAAAAAGGTTCGAGTATGAAGCTCTTACCGTTTTTACGCGTTGCTCTGTGTAAAAGTGATAAAGAGACGTTGAAATTAGCGCAATTAAAATGCACAATCTGAAAATTCATCAGTACTAATTGCGAGATAAACAAAAAATGGTGCTGTTCCGTCATGACCAGAGGCGAAACAATAAAATTTACAAAGGAGAACAGTTTGGTTTTTTGCTAATAAAATTTATTGCACATTTTTAAGAAAAGAGCATTAAACTTTAAATAAATCGCAAGCAGCAAATTGTGTTAGTCAATAATTAATTAAATTAAAGAATGCTACGATCTAATCTTACACAGTTACACTTGTCTTATTCCTTGTATACTGAAGAAGTTAAGATCTAAGAGTCATCCATTGTCGTCTCGTAGCTGATTTAACATTAAGGTAAGGTGACCAACCGTCCTCCTTTAGGGAGGACAGTCCTCCTTTTTTCGCTTCTGTCCTCCCTTGAAAAGTGTCCTTCTTTTTGCCCTCCTTTTTGTCCTTTTCGATATTTGAAGACTAAAATCTGTAAATCTCCAAAAGAAAATACTAGGAATAGGCTGTAATGCTCATATTTTGTCAAATGCAATCAACACGGCGTCATGTGCCATGCCAATTGATGTAGAATTAATAATAACTACAATTTATTTGTATTTTAGTCGTTTTACCGTTCGCGTGGCTACTTTAAAACAATTTTGTGAAGAAGCGAATGTTGAATACAAAAAACACCTGCTATAGAGCGTGTTCTACAATTATTCGAGCCTCTACGCTTACATTTTTTGAGTTTAGACAAATGTCCTAAAATCCTGGAGTCGTTTTTCAATAATGAAATATCTGAGATATTAATGTATTTTGTACATAATCAAGCATCTATTTTACACAAAACGATTCAAAAGATTGAAGGTGAACACATTTCAGCTACAGAAGTTAGCCTTATTTTGAATGACTTTATCCTTCAATATAAATCTCGATTTGAAGAAAAATTTCAATGGTGTTTTTTGGCTTCATCGCCAGTATGTTGGACAGATATTGAATCTTGTGTTGAGTTTTTATCTAAAGAATTGCCAGATATTAAAATAGACGACAATTGTCTCTTTGAAGCAATTAGAAGACTGAATGTACATTTAAATTCTGAAAAATTAATACAATGGGAAAATCAACACGTTGAAATTGATAAAAGATGGGTGGAAATATTCAGCCATTTCAAAAATGGACTATTCCATGTGAAAATTTATTTATTTTTGTTCAATTTGTGTTGTGCTGCCCTGGAACTAATGCAGCAGTTGAAAGAGTTTTTTCAATTGCTAATGATTTTTGGACAAGTGAGAAATCGAGATTGAATGTTGATACTCTAGCTGCAGCACTTGCCGTAAAATTCAATATGAAAGACATTTCTTGTTCAGATATTTCCAATATATTGTTAGAAGATAATACACTGCTAAAAAATATTCATTCAATGGAGAAGTTCTCCTTTAAATAGTTATAGGCATGTAAGCATAAAATTTCATGTTAGTGTTAGTTACAAATGTTTTTATTAAGCATTTATCATATTATAATGTTTGCAATGCATAAAATGTGTCTTTTATTTATTTACTTTTTTTTTGCTCTTTAATTTGTGTCCTCCTTTTCATTGTAAGAAAGTTGGTCACCTTAATTAAGGGTACTCTTGTGCCCTGACTATGCTTTTTTTAACATTTTAATGTTAAATTACACCAATTCAAAGGGTGTGTTCCTCTTTCTTAAGTCTTCTTACTTTGTTCGTGTTATCGAGAAGCTGGATAGTCATGATATTCACATGCTGCAGTGGTCTTCCTCCGTGACTTCTCACAAATTTCGGGATTTCGCTGTCCACAAACTCCATTCCACGGTACCTATGGAGATCGTCATTTCTGATGTACCAGAGTGCATCTACCATGTTCCTTCACACTTTGTTTTGAAAAGTTTGAACTATTTTAATGTTGCTTTTTTTTAACAACCATACGTCCACATCATCTGCTTGTATAGTAGAAGCTTATTATGTACTGACAGAGCGGAGTTTCTTTAATATAAATCTTTATTTCGCCTCACACAGATGCAAATAGTAACAAACATATTTAATCTACCTTACTATTATTACATTTCTTTGTTTTAGTACAATATTATATTTATTATAGTCAGTATTTTATTTATTTGGATGTCTTTAATGAATTGGAGTTAGTGATCGGCTCCTTCTTTTCTCACATTTTATTAGTAGTACTTTACTTCTAGGCGATAACACAGACTGCAAGTACAGTCCTCCTCTGCATGATGGAATTGTGGTTTGTTACATATTAGATGGTGATACCCATGAAGGGTGACACAGGTTATTAGATCTGTTTCTGGTTAGCACCTGTCCATTCTTGAGAATTGAAAGCTGGTCCATCTGCGAAACTTCGACTACAAGTTCATATTCTTTTCTTCTACTGTTCGTCCGTATTTTTCCTGAGCTTTCGTTGTTACGCCTTTAAATTTCCCTATAATCTCTTCTCCCATCGTGTTTGCTAAATGAAAAGTGAAAGTATTAGATGCGTTCTTCGGCAGGCCTTGAACTTTCTAAAGGTATCTGGCCTTCACCCCATCTAGCTGCATTTAGGACCGAGCACAAGGGTTCAAAACAATATGTTACTGCAGGCCAGACCTTTATATTGTATAGCTTAATTGCAGTGGTTAGACTTAAGTTTTGTACATTTTTCAGGGATCCTATCCCTTGAGCCATTTTCCTACTTCTTGCGTTGATATGTTTGGATAGTGTGGTTTGAAGTATTACTCCTAGGTATTCATATCCATTGATGAAGTCGACTTGTTGGTGTCGTATGTAAGCTTTGTCGTTATTTTTGAGTCTACCTCCGTTTCGAAATTTCATCATTTTGCTCTTTGTGTGGTTAATGACTAGTTTATTTATATCGCACCAAAGGCTGAGGCGTTTCAAACTTATCTGAAGTTGTTGGAGGTCTTTAGACTAGGTCATCTGCGTACATTAGGGAGTATGATTCGTCGTTTTTATAAAGTCTGACAGGTCCTGTACAAATGCCAGGAATAGTATCGGGCCCAAGGTATCTCCTTGTAACACTCCTCGTTTTTGAGTGATTGGATTTGATAATTCTTTACCATTATCTACTTTTGCATAATTTGCGTTCGTCATATCATGGATAACATTGTTTATCTTCCCTTTAACACCCTGCTTAATAAGTTTTTCTCATAAAATGGTTGTATCCATCATATCAAAAGCTTTGAGAAGGTCTATAAAGGCGGAGTATAAGCTCCCTTGTGGTAGAGATGTGGCTGTTTTTATTTCAGAAATTATCAAGTTTATGGCATCTTCCCAACTCCTGAGTTTCTTTAATAGACAATGCATTTTTCGATATCTAATATCCGGCTCCTCTCTTTTCTTTTATGAGTATTCCAACACAAAGTTTTTTGTCCAACATTAAGCTGAGGTTTGGCTGTGTCGGCTTATGGTATTATTTAACCATTCATGGTCACCTGTGTGTTTTATCCATTTGTTGGTTTTATTCTCCACCTTTTTGTCCAGCTTTGAAATTTGTTGATGGCTGCTTGCAGCTTATTTGCTGTTTCTTCGTTGCTTTTGTCCACAGCTAGGATAGCAGTATCGTCAGCAAAAATATACACAAATGAATAAGATATGTGCAGCCATATACCAACAACCATTTAAAATACCGTATATGCCTTCATTACATAAATTTTCATTGCATTCTTTCTTTTTCACTTAATTTTAAAAATGTAATTTTAAATACTCGATTTTGCTTCTTTTAACAAAATTTTCGGTAACTTTTAAACCCGGATACACATCAAATATATACAATCTTTATTACACCAGTATTTAAAATAGTTGCTCCACCTAAAATTACCATAAATAAATAATACCATTGTTGATGGAATGATATTCCAGATATATTTCCTTTGAGCTTAAAAAAAAAGCGCACATTTTTAATGTTTAACGAGAGAGATTAACATCTGAGCTAATTTTAAACAAACGCTTACATTATTAATTTGCGTAAAATTTTATTTAATCTTAGGTGTTGCATTAATTTCGAAATCCAGATCTTGAACAAAAGCGTCGAGATTAAATTCAAAACGAATCAGGTAACGTTAATAAGCGGTGTGCTCTCAATTCTACATTTATTGTTAAATAATACAATGATTAATAGTAAGAGGAAGTCGTGTTCAGTGAGTAAAATCATTGTATATCAGGAAAAAAGTTGAAAGAGCATCGCCACAAAGCGGTTAGATTATTTAGTAATTTGTTTCTTTACTGTATTAATTTGTAAAAGTGGATATTTACTAATTTCAAGAGCCAAAGTGGGACAAAAAACTGTGTTAATAAAAGAGGCATTTATTAAATGTACCAACGTATAACAGGAATTATTCCTTTTTTAATTTGTAGGAAATAAATTACACAAAATATTAAGAAACGATAATTGAAGAAAACGGTATATAGGTAGAAGAAGCGAATAACAGAATAGGTGCAGCGACGAATTTTATCATGCCACTAATTAATGCTTGATAAGTAAGAAGGTATAAAAGACCCATTGGGTACGAGCGCGCCGCGCGAGTAGTTCGAGTATCTATTTATTCAGACTCAGAACACGAAACCACTCTCCGACGCCTGAAAATGCAAAAGGATTCGAGAAGAAAAAGAAGAAGAATGTTAACTTTTTTTTAAGTTTTGTAAAAAGATTAAAAGCTGTTTTTAAAGCAGACGTAACTGAATTTTATGAAAAATTAATAAGTATAATGAAGTAGTACGAAATTAATTATCTCTGATCATAATGTATTTGAATGTTTAATTATTTATAGGTCAAATATGTTTAATTTTTACGTTATCAATAAATATATCTTTAATTTTTTGCCAACGTTTATTAAATTTCCATCCACAAAGATCCAAAAATTAACCAAAAAATAAGATATTCATTTACATTGTAACGTACCTAGTTCTTCATGGGTTAGTATCCAGAAAACCGTATAGGCACATTCTTGTAATTTTTGTGAATTACATAACAAAAAGGAATACTTTAATTTGTTTGTAAAGTGAGAATTAATTTATCGGCCGGTTGTGTGAGAACGTGACTTGCTTTACAATGTAATTAGCTACAGTAAAATATCGCACAAGAAAAAATTAATGATTTTTATTTATACAATACTTTTGTTCATTTACGCTTCAGAATTCTTCCGATACTTATGGGAGTGCGTATAATCTTGTTAAGGTTGTTTTTGTGCCATAATTTTATTAATACCCCAAGATTTCTTAGATCTTCTTTATTAGGCAGACGTAATTTTTCTTCTATTGTATCTAAACTTTTCATGCTCTCGATTTTCCCACAGTTTACTGCTAAATCTGCATGCTACACGTATGCTTTTGTTAATATTTCAATCCCATAGGTTCACGATCATCCTGAAAAATTTATAATTTATATGAGCATAATCGGATAATTATCGTCGGCATTAACTATGGCATAAGCATCGTGCAATTATCGTTCGTAATTGCTAATTGCACTAACAAGAGTGCAATGAAAGCATCTTCGAGTGCTGATCAAAACAGTAAGAATGTAGTTTGATCTGAGGAGGCGCAAGGAAGATTAATTCTCTAACATCGAGCGTCAACTATCAAGAAACCAATTAGTTGAGCACTTAAGGAATTAGTTTGTTGTAATTAATCGTGAAATGGTAGATCCTCTTTAGTGCCATTTTGTAATGGTTGCGTCATCCATTGTATATGAATTTTTTGAATTTTTAAAACTGAATGGTTTACATTTCTGTTTCGCAGATAAAAATATTTAATTTGAGTCAAGATACATCTTTTTTTGTGAATCTCTTGCGAAATGCAATACCAGATTCAAAACTTAACTTTTTTTAATTTATAGTCTTATTTATTTATCTATTTTAATAAATGAATCAACTATTTAGGGTGATGGTGTTTTTATCATTTAAATAATGTGCTTCTAAAATATAACCTTGATGATAATTTCTATGACAGTTGCATGTAAATAAACTAAGACTCTCAATTTTATGCCACGAATTTTTAGTTAGGTAAGATCTGGACTTGAAGATGGTCAATCTAGAAACTTGATACCAATTTCAACTAACCTTGTCTGTTCCCTGCGTGCTGTGTGACAACAAGCACCTGTTGCTGGAAAAAAATGCCATCGGGGTAGGTCCGTCAAGTTGGAGCTACAACATAACAAAAAACAAAAACTTTAAACGTCATAATTTTTTGCTCATTTTTTGCTAATTTTTGCTATACTTTTTAAATTTTTTGCTGGTCTCTAATACGAGATAATTAAAAAAAAAAGAATTGTAACTCCAACTTTACGCTGAGTTACATTTGCTAAAAAGTCAAAATGTTTTTATGTCACAATTTTTTGCTCATTTTTTGCCAATTTTTGCTGTACTTTTTAAATTTTTTGCTGGTCGCTAATAGGAGATAATAAAAAAAAAGAATTGTAACTCCAACTTTACGCTGAGTTACATTTGCTAAAAAGTCAAAATGTTTTCATGTCACAATTTTTTGCTCATTTTTTGCTAATTTTTGCTGTAATTTTTAAATTTTTTGCTGTTCGCTTTTCCAAGATATGTAGTTTTTTCATAATCATTATGTGCTACAAATAGGTGGTATTCTTGGATATACAACACGAATAACTTCGAATAACCAAAATGTACGTCAATGTTTTGTTCTAATAACTTTATAATAATTTATAAAGTTAACTTATATACACACTTTCAATTTATTGATATTTAAAAGTAGTTTTGTTGCAGTTTTTGTAAAAACCATAAAGTTTCTTTACATGACTATCAGTTAAGGCATTATTACACTCCAATAAAATTGAACAATAGGTACATAAATTCAGACCTGCAAATAACAATGCTTAAGACCCACCAGAAATAGGACTAGGTTCTTTTTGTAGAAATAAACATTTTTAGTTGACAATGTTACAACAATAAAAAAATGTTAGTACAAAAACCTAATTTTTATTCTTATGTGATGTGGGACATATGTGTCCCTTTAATGGTCTAAAGAGGGTTAAAAAGTCGTAAATAGTTTGTTTTTTTTAGTAAACGAAATTTGACTTTGAGATGCAAAAAATTATTTACATCAAGATTTGTGGCTTATCGTTGCTGTATTTTTTAAATATTTGGTTGGTCTCTTACAGAAAATGCAACAAATCGACATAATTATAACATATACCAAGCTACTAAACAATATTTTCTATTTAAAGTGGAAAACAAAGACATTTGCATCATTCCGTGATGTCAAGTCGCTAAAAAATTGGTCGATGTTGCGATATTGCAAGTTTACATTAAAAAGATTATAATAGATTTGGTGAAAAAATTACTTAAGTACATGGAAGAAGAAGGTTTACAGTGTTGCGGGTTCGAAGGATGTTTTTTAAGAAACAATATTTTTTAAACGCTTTTAATTATATATTAAATAAACATATATGTACAGGTACACGTATCAACAATACATGTATGTATTGCTACAAACATCTAATTTTAAAAATCAAATAAAACGTACATACATATAAACCCTCGTCACCTAAAATAATCATGCCATTTATTATACCAGAATGAAATTTATGCAAAGAGATGAACCAATTAACTTATATACACACTTACAATTTGTTGATACTTAAAAGTAGTTTTGTTGCGGTTTTTGTAAAAACCATTAAGTTTGTTTACCTGACTATCAGCTAAGGCATTGTTACACTCCTATAAAATTGAACAAAACATAAATTCAGACCTGCAAATAACAATGCTTAATTTTAAAGAATAATTTTGTTGCGTTTTTTTTTCAAAGTCATAAGGTACCGTGGGTTACACACTAAATTGTTTGGTGTTTTTTTAGTAAACTGAATTTTTACTTTGAGGTAAGTAATAAATAATTATTCTGTTAGTTGATATTTGCATGTTTAGTGGCCCATACTTGTAACTTATAAACAGTGGCTGGAAGTTCCAAGTATTAAAATTTATGATGGGGTGCCAAACATTCAATAAAATTATGAAGCATTTCATTTATATTAGGCATTAAATTCTATGCTGTTTTAAACTGCATTGTAACAGGGATATTCTAGTTCTGTTCTGTTTCAAACATCTGTTTTTAGGTACAAATCCCTTTCTATATTACCTAATAGTGTAATAAAAGAGTGTAATAATGCCTTAACTGATAGTCATGTAAAGAAACTTTATGGTTTTTACAAAAACTGCAACAAAACTACTTTTAAATATCAGTAAATTGAAAGTGTGTATATAAGTTAACTTTATAAATTATTATAAAGTTATTAGAACAAAACATTGACGTACATTTTGGTTATTCAAAGTTATTCGTGTTGTATATCCACGAATACCACCTATTTGTAGCACATAATGATTATGAAAAAAATTCATATCTTGGAAAAGCGACCAGCAAAAAATTTAAAAAGTACAGCAAAAATTAGCAAAAAATGAGCAAAAAATTGTGACATAAAAATATTTTGTTTTTTTAGCAAATGTAACTCAGCGTAAAGTTGGAGTTACAATTCTTTTTTTTTAATTATCTCCCATTAGAGACCAGCAAAAAATTTAAAAAGTACAGCAAAAATTAGCAAAAAATGAGCAAAAAATTATGACATAAAAACATTTTGACTTTTTAGCAAATGTAACTCAGCGTAAAGTTGGAGTTACAATTCTTTTTTTTTAATTATCTCCTATTAGAGACCAGCAAAAAATTTAAAAAGTATAGCAAAAATTAGCAAAAAATGAGCAAAAAATTATGACGTTAAAAGTTTTTGTTTTTTGTTATGTTGTAGCTCCAACTTGACGGACCTCATCGGGGTGCAAATTTCCACAAGTTTATATCGAAATATTTTAGCATTTACTATTCCTTCTACAAAAGACGAGTTTTCTTCTCCCTAACCTTACATGCAACCCCAAATAATATGCCATCTGCAAATTTTTGAGTTCCTTCTAAACAATACGTATGAAAGGCTTCAACTTTTGTCCTGATGACGCGACCACGCTTATCTCCGACAAAAATTTGGACTCATCGCTAAATATTTTATTAATGTTAACGCAACCATCTCGACATCACTTAAGAAACTTTTCAGCACAATTTACACTCCTTTAAGTTCTGGCAAAAAAGCTTAAGTAAAAAAAAAATAAACCGTTAATAAAATACAAAAACAAACCTACCCATACACCTCCTTTCTATACGAAGGCTTAGAAGGGCCACCGAAAATAATATTAAAAAGGTGAAATTTCACCTTTTATCTTGAAATTTCAACTTTGTAAAAAGGTGAAATTTCACCTTTTATCTTGAAATTTCAACTTTGTAAAAAGGTGAAATTTCACCTTTTTTCTTGAAATTTCAACTTTGTAAAAAGGTGACATTTCACCTTTTATCTTGAAATTTCAACTTTGTAAAAAGGTGAAATTTCACCTTTTTTCTTGAAATTTCAACTTTTCAAAAAAGTGAAATTTCACCTTTTCTCTTGAAATTTCAACTTTGTAAAAAGGTGACATTTCACCTTTTTTCTTAATTGTTTTTTAAAAAGGTGAAATCTCACGTAATTAAAGCATTTATCTCTTTTAGGAGATAAAAATTTGTTTGATACAGTATTTTCCAAAATATATTGTCGTGTCAAATTTTTGTTTTCTTTTGTTTTTTAAGAGTTACGCCACCATATATTTAATTTTTAAATGGCACCATCCATATTTTTTTATACGGTTTGAAAGACTTTTTTTCTCTTTTCAACGCACTAAAAATTTTAAACCCTTAGGTACATAACAAAATGTTTAAGAAGATCGCAAGAGAACAATTTGGTTTTAAAAGCGTACAGTATTAAATAATTTACATTAGTAGGCTTTGAAAATAATACAAAACGGTAAAAAATGTATTACAGTAGTTTTGTGTTTACAGTTGTAACCTAATTAACTTTTTTTTAAATATTTTACCATTTTGTATTATTTTTAAGCCTACTAATGTAAATTAATTAAAAAAGTTTTAGTGCGTTGAAAAAAAAGAAAATGTCTTTCTCAGCGTATAAAAAAATATGTATAGTGCCATTAAAAAGAAAAAACAATATGGTGCCGTAACTCCTAAAAAATAATAGAAAACAAAAATTTGACATTAAAACATTTTGGGAAATACTGTATCAAATAACTTTTATTTGAAACTTTTTTTGATAATTCTTTCCAATAACAAAATAAGTGGGGGTGTCATAATAACAAAATAAGTAGGGGTGTCACGAGTGATGCCTCACCCTGTATATCAATTTTTATCTCCTTAAAGAGATAGATGCTTTAATTACGTCACTTAGAAAAGTTGAAATTTCAAGAAAAAAGGTGAAATTTCACTTTTTTGAAAAGTTGAAATTTCAAGAAAAAAGGTGAAATTTCACCTTTTTACAAAGTTGAAATTTCAAGATAAAAGGTGAAATTTCACCTTTTCACAAAGTTGAAATTTCAAGATAAAAAGTGAAATTTCACCTTTTTACAAAGTTGAAATTTCAAGATAAAAGGTGAAATTTCACCTTTTTAATATTATTTTCGGTGGCCCTTCTAAGCCTTCGTATTTCTAAACGCGTTTTCTATTTTAATTGTTAAATTAAAGATGTGTCTTAAATTTCCCAAAAGGGTAAGCCCTATTCGAGAAAGTAACTAGATATTTTATGTACTATTTCCAATTACTAACAGCTTTGTACATGTGTATTTGTTACTGTATAGATGTCAATGTACTAGTACTTGATTACCACTTGTTGAATTGCTAGAATCATCCGTTATGCGGCACTTGAAGTTTAACAAAGCTCCTGATATTTTTAAACAAACCACAAGTACATAAAAACAACGTCATTCTATAATCAGTAGTATAATTATAAATATTTATAAGACAGTTAACGGATATTATGATACGAAATTCATCATGCTCCCATCAACACGATGGAAAAAATTGCAGACTCTTCTATATTTGGTGTGAAGGAACAATTCTTCTCACCTGTCTGGTCGATGTCCGAAATTAATGTAACCTATAACCCTTTTATGAAATAGACATTTAATTAGTATAATATTATTTCACACCATATTAACGGTTATTTTGTTGTAAGGTGTTAACGTACTAATATGGCATATCTCGACATCTCTTTCTTAAAATGGACAGATGACGATGTGTAAACTGAAGACTGCTAACGAGATTTTTTATCACTGCACTTAATTAGCGAATTTAAATGATTTATCGTTATTTTAGCACATTAACCGCTTGATATATCGACCGAGAAAGAAAGTAATCCAGACGCAATTTTTTAAAATTATTTTAAGGAATGCAATTTTTTAATAGATATCAATTCAGTCATAAGGAAGGCTTTATCTAGCACATTTTATGCATAAATTTTACTTCTTTTGAGCCGGAAGTGAGATTAACTTTTGATTTTCCAATACCATTTTGTACATTTTAAATATTTTTGTATACCACAATTCTTTATTAAATTCTCCTCATAAAAATGAACAAATTATGAAATTTTTGGTTTAGTTACATAAGTTTGAAGTTAAAAATTGTAAACATTCAAGTTTTAAAACCATTCAGAAATTATAATTCCAGTACGCCACTGCTTTACGGATACTGAGAGTTTAAAACCAATTTCCATCATTCACATGATAAATCGCCAACCAATGAAAGCCAAAATCAATCAACGTTTGCACAAAAAAACTGATCAATTGTAACTTAACGACACTCTAATCATTGTATTGACTGTATATCACTTTTTTATCAATAAATTACTGAACGTGCGTGAACCAACGTTGTATAACAGCACCAGTTTCTGAAATTGATGTATCTAATTATATTTGAACAATTCTCCATTTTACTACACACCTAAATGCTTTAAACTACAAAATAATCAGGCTTATTTATTGGATAACCGTGCTCAGTATATCACAATGGGATCTGACATAGCCAATAAACCAGCTCTGGTTCAGTTATTTAATTCACGTAATCTAAATGGCCACGCACGTGTCAAAAATAACAAGAAAAAGAGTTTAAACAGAATCACCATAAAGCGTCTTATCAAAAACTACACATTTTCGAATCCTACATCGCAAGAGACGTCCGATATATATGTTTCTTAAGTACTTTATCAACTTCTCCGTAAGAACATCATCTTCATTACTAAATCATTAACATACTAACTTGGATAATGTTTGCGGATATCTGTAAATACACGTTCTGTCTTACGTAACATCTGTATAAACATGACATTAAAACTGTGTAACGTTTGGTGCAGAAATAAAACATGAAAATATTAATATGTTATGATATACTTAACAATTTTTAAGTATTTATTTTTGTGTAGTAAAATACCGCCGTTTAATTTTGATTTTGCAGCAAAATTTGTTTGTTACATAAAAATTTTAAGAGAGTAAACTTTAAACTCTTATCACCACATGAAATACTCAGGTTTTCGAAGTGAAAAATTAAGAAAAACCTAGCCTTAAACTCAACTTTAAAGTCTTAATCCATCCCTACCCAAACTTGTAAGGTTTTCACAATGTAATACTTAAAGTTAGTGCGTGTTAGTATTCTCACACATTGACTTCTCAACTTTTATATTAAAATTCGATCCTACTCAAACTGTTTTAGTTATAACCATAATTTACATTTACTAAGAAAATGGTTTTACGCGCAGGATGCGTAGCTATGTTCTTTCACTATTAAATTTATTATGTTTAATTTGTCTGCAAGTCTAATCTATGAATATTAAATATTAATTCATAATTTATATGAGTACATTAAATTCCTCTGGCTTTGTTACACCACAATTTACATAAACAGACCGAAAATACAGTACATAAACATTACATTTTTACATGGCCTTTAGGAACGATGAAATGAATCTTGTTCAAATCAAAAAATTGTGACGAAAATATACTCGGCAGTTATAAAAATAGGGTTAATTTTAACTAATATATCTCATATACTCAAATACTAGCTCAGAAGCTAACAAAAATATTAGATAAGACATTAACAGAATCACAAAAGGTAGGAGTGTTCAGGATCACATATTCACAATTAAACAGATTATAACCAAACACAACTAAAAAGAGAAAAAGCATACTTCGCATTTATAGATCTACAAAAAGCATCCGATAAAGTGTCTATACGAAAAGTTTGGGAGATCCTAGAGGAAAGAAAGGTAGACACTAAACCAAGAAGAAATATTAGCTGCTTGTATAAGAAGATAAGAAATTACGTGGTAACGAAAATATGAAATCAGAATCTTTCAATACAGAAGATGGATTAAGACAACGAGGAGGAATGAGCCCTATACTGTTTACGATATTTATGGACAATAAAAAACTGACAACCAAATTGTTTTTGGTCTTATCACGAATGTTTTTGTAGTTTGAAGTTTTTATCGTTTTTATTCGATTCTCCGTTAAAAGTACTACATGTATGTTCTGTTTCTAATTTTTTTTACACATTTCAGCTATTTTTGTTAAATGTCAAACCAAAGAGAAAAAATTTTGACGTTACATGAGCTGAGAAAGCGTCCGATCGACATTGCGCGAATGCTCGGTATCGACAAATCCAATGTCCGGCGAACCATCAAGCGGTTTGAAGAGCTCGGCCATACTGGTCGCCGTCCAGGAAGCGGCAGAAAGCGCACTGTCAGAACCGTCGAGAACCGGGAGCGCGTTCGAGAGCGTGTCAGGCGAAATCCGAGGGTCTCCATGAGAAAAATCGCTCGTGAGACTGGTATCAATCGCGAATCAATCCGCCAAATAGCCAAAGAGAATCTCCATCTCAAGCCCTACAAGCTCCAAAAAGTTCAGCTGCTCACCGGCGACAACAAACGCGTACGACTTGAGAAATGCAAACAACTTCTTCGTCGCCACGCTCCTTTTCAGTGGGACAAAATTCTCTTCACGGATGAGAAGTTGTTCACCGTCGAACAAGCCCACAATCACCAGAACGACAGGACCTGGTCCGCGGAGGCCCCCGGCACGTCGGCCATCGTCGAACACCGCCAAAATCCTGCGGCCGTGATGGTTTGGGCCGGAATTTGCGCCAGCGGCAAGACCCCCCTCGTTTTTGTGGAAGAGGGGGTCAAAATCAACCAAGAAGTGTATCGCCGCAACATTCTCGAGGCTGCCGTACTCCCGTGGACTCAACAGCACTTCGGCAATGCGTATTGGACTTTTCAACAGGACTCAGCGCCGGCTCACAGGGCGAAAATGACTCAGGACTGGTGCAAAGCTCATTTTCCGGACTTCATCGCGTCTTCGGAATGGCCGCCCTACTCGCCGGATCTCAATCCGATGGACTACAGCATCTGGTCCATTTTGGAGGCCAGGGCCTGCGCGAAGCCCCACAAAAGTTTGGAGGCGCTGAAGCGTTCCTTGCGCCGGGAATGGGACCGATTGTCACCGGAAGAGGTGTGTGGCGCGGCAGAAAATTTTCGGAAGCGTTTGGTGCTCTGCCGAGACGCGCAAGGAGGCCACTTCGAAACCGGTTGAGTATGTTATAGTCAAAATTGTTGTTTATTGTTTTTTGTTGATAAAATTTTGTTTTGTTGAAGAATAAAAATTTTATGAAGTTTTTGCTAGAGGTCATTTTTTTATTGTCACCCGGTATAACTAAGAAATGCAAACAAAATTGTTACAAGTTTGTTCGAAGGTTACAAGAAGATTTAGCCATTATGGTAGAGAACGAAACGGATCTTAAAACTAATACAGACATTTGAAAAGAGGTATTAGAAGAAAATGGAATGAAAATAAATCACGAAAAAACAAAAGTGATGACGACAAACGAAGAAATCGAGAACATAAACACATAAATTGAAGGAGAAACAAAATAGAAACCTTATAATTTTAGGAACATAATTTTAACTTAACGTTCTGACATTGTTTAACGTCTTAAATGTTTAAAAAAAATTAGCTATGACCAAAAATCAACTATCTCTTCCTGAAACATATAAAAAGATTACTTCTAGAACAGCATTTGAAAGGGGATATAAAGTAAGTTTTTTCGTCCTGACGAAACAATGCAAAACTTAAAAACCGTTTAGAAATCGAATATGAAGAAAAATCATTTTACTTTGTAACATTACTCAGACAACCAAATGCAAATGCAAAAATTGAATGATTTATTTAAGTATTATGTTTATTAATCTTCATTAAAAATGCAAATAATTAAAAATTGTTGCGTTTTAATCACTTCAATGAACATTCATTGTAAATCACAATTAAAGTATTGAATTTTATTCAGGTTTAATTATAAATTACCACATGAACCGTTCACCAGCAATACGACCTGTTCATAATTAATAATAAAGTAAAAAGCAAATTTTCTAAGAAGATGCACAGTAGACTAATCGTATTTCTGACGAATTTATTGAATGGCTGATTTCAGCTCTTGTTTTCTTTATAATCAACCGCCATTGTATGAAAAATATTTTAAATGCAAGGTAACGATTTCGAAGAAATGAAGTAAGTACAGAACAATAATAGAATACCAATTTATTTAACCATAATAATACTTTTAGGAAACGAAAAACTTAAACTAAAGTTAAACAACAACAACAACAATTAAATATATGCAAAATGTAAATTTTTAAAAGACTAAAAAGCCTACTTTAAATTAAACATTTATAACATAAGGTTACTTTTAAGAAGCTTATCCAGATTTTATAAAAATGTACATGTAGAATGAATACATCAGACAATTGTTTTTTTTTTTTCTCCATGATGTAAAGTATGTTTTTGCATATTGAAATTAATTCAGATTTGGTAACAAAAATATTTTTCAGTACCGATGCAATTTGAAACCTACAACTTAAATTGCTGTTCATCCAAATTCACCTCACCAGTTACAAAACAACAAAAAATACCTTACCAATATACCAATTACGGTTTAGGAAAAATGACGTAGGCTGTAACATTTTGTAACACTTTTTATTTAAAAGTAAGTAATTTTTGTTCCTATGTTCTAGTCGTCGACTTCAGAAAAGCATATGACTCGGTAAATAGACCCAGAATGCTCCAAATGCTGAAGGAGTTTAAGATACCAGCCAAACCTATCAGATTGCTCAAAATGACATTAGAAGGGACATCAAGCAGGATTCAGATCAAGGGGGAAACAACGGAAGAATTTGAGGTAGATACAGGACTTAGACAGGGCCAACCAATATCAGCCCTCATATTCAACGTAGTTCTGAAAAAAAATAGTAGGAGGCGGAACACCGAACAGAGAGGGAACCATACTAAACAAAAGTAACCAACTCATGTTATGCCGATGATGTAGCTATATTGGTAAGAACCTTGAAAGAACTAGGAGAGATCACAAGCAGAACGGTAGAAGCAGCACCAAAAATGGGATTAAGGATAAACTAAGACAAGACCAAGCTAATGATAATATGACAACAAACAATAGAAGACAGACTAGTGGTAGGGGAATTTGAGGAAGTAAATGAATTTGTGTACTTAGGGACACTACTCACAAACAGAATGGAAAAAGAAAAAGACATAAACGTGAGAATTCTGAAAGCCAACGAAAGTGCAGGAGCTTTAAATAACCTAGTAAGAGCAAAACGGTTATCTAGGAGCACCAAACTACGTTTGTATAAAATAATACCAAGACCTACAGCGATCTATGGGTGTGAGACTGAGTACTGAACAAAAATGCAAAGGAAGTCCTAATAAGATGGGAGGGAAAAGCACAGATGAGGGATAGGTATATAAGAAGAACGAACGAGGAGGTGTATACAATTTTCAAAAGAGCGACCATAGACAAAGTAATGAATGCGAGAAGAATACAATGGCTAGGACATATTGAGAGAAGAAAGGACGGCAGAATAATAAAAGAGATAGAGTGGAAAGAACCGACATACAAGGAAAAGATGAAGACCGAGAAAAAGATGGAGAGAAGCTGTGGGGTGGAACTAAGAGAGAAAACCATAATGAATTGGAGGAAGATGGCGAAAGAGAGAAGACTGTGGAAGAACATTACCAAGCTCTAGGCCTAAACGCCCTGCTAAATAGCTTTTATACATATGTATACATATTACATATGTAATCACAATAGTACACACATAATATGTATGTACTTTTGTGATTGAATATAATTTTAAGGACTCTGATACACCAAAAAAATGTTTTTCATGTTTCCAAAAATGAGATAAGATACTCCTAAAATATATTAAGTAGTTATTCCACACAGACCGTTAAGGAATAAGTTATGTTACTCGAAATACATCTAACATATCAGTGAAGTATTGCAAACATTAAAAAAGTTCTGAATATACTCATAGCGGCGTATCGACTTTGAATCGCCCTAAAGACTTAAGATTGTACAAAGAAGATATACAAGCAATGCGGAACTTTGTAGATGAAAATACATATTTAATTACCTACATAGAACATTTGCAATAATAAATCCAACTCAGTGTTAAACAGGTTCTTTAGATTATTTGTAGCGTCGAGTTATCATCACACCGTCGATATCATCAGAAGTGGTAAACTAATTTGAAAATTTTAATGTATAAAAGTTTTTTTGGGCCGCTATCAGCGCTGGAGAATCTCCGAAATTATTAATTAGATTGTTTGTGTTGTAAATTAAAATCTGCGATCAATTAAAACTGCAAGATGTTTTCAATAAATTGAAGGTGTTAACATGTTTACATTACTTAACTGTAATAAATTATTTTGAATCGAAATATTGATTAGTGAGATAACAAATATATTTCTAAAATTGGGAAGAAAATGTCTAAAGTAATTTTTTATGCACGTATAATTTAATTAGCGTGATGTGTGTCTGTGTGTGCCTTGTTTAATAAAAACTAATTAGTTACTCTTTGTTTTTCTTGATTTCGCAAAGTTACCATCGATTTGAAATTGGTACCTATATAAATCACAGATTTACAACCAATTTTTTAAAAACAAAGGCCCAAAAATAATACTGTTTTCCCTTAAATGCTTTTCAATCATTTACTTAAGGTTTTAACACAAAGATTTCGTCCTAAAAACACAACTTGAAATAATTTTTTAAATTACTTATTAATCTTTAATTTTTTTCCAAAATTGTTCGAGTGTATTCAAAAGACAGATATTTTTTTGAGCCCACTGAACTAATACAGCAACGCTCTTACGAACCTGTGCTGTGTCTGATACAAACGAATTTCCGGAAACGTTCAACAGGTGCATATTTTGACGACCTGGTGAACCCATTGAATTCTTCAACCTTGATTATTCTTTACACACAACTTTAAACTTAACTTGTTACACGACTTACGTTAACTTGTATTTTGCCCGAGGGCATGCTTCGGAAATAAACATTCGTACAGAGTTTGTATTTCTTAAACATTTCTCAATTGGACTAAATAATTGACTTAATTTTTACTGCTTTGTCTATGAATAAAATCAAATACTAAACGATGTATTTTTTTCATTAGGTATTTAATGATTTTTACCTAATATCTTTGCCAATTTTAATAATGCTGATTTTCTACTTTTGAACTTTGAATTACTCGTGGTGTTCTTCTTAAACACGGCAGTCAGGAAGAAATGGAAAGGATGGGTGGAGAACCCTCAACAGCCGACGTCGTCAGGCAAAGGGTGATAGAAAAATAAGAAGCAAAAGAGATAAATGACAGAATAGCAGCAGAAATCAGGTACCCAAAAAGTGGTTGAAAAGTGAAATTTGAAGAAAGAAGAAGTAGAGGAAGACTAACAAACAAATAGGAAAACAAAGTAAGACATAGACTGGAAGAAAAAGGAGTCAGCTGGAGAGATGTGCCACAATTAGCCAAAGATAGACACATAGAAAAACATAATCAAGAACTAGGAAAACAAACATCGGCACCGAAAGGTACAAGAGGACCCGATTAAGAAAAAAAAGAGAAGAAGCAGAAGAAGAAGATTTTGAGTGCTTCCGTCAAATATTTTCCTCTAGCTTTACTCCTCCTACCTCTGTATCTGTCTTTATTTCTTCCTTTCACATCTTACTGACGTTTTTCTTCTTTTTCTTTCTTCCTCTAGTACTGCTTTAGAAATGGCATTATTCAGCCCTATTAAACGTCCCAATCATCTCAATTCTCCAAGTATTGCTGTTTCTATCAGTGGAATCATCAGTTTGTTTATTTCATTTCTTATCCTGCCTTCTCTTATCTTTCCTTAGCTTTATCTTGAAACTTTTTTGTCTCTTAATTTTCGTTCATCATTAACAAGTGTTGGTGTTGGCTCTTTTGAACTACTACTTTCATGTCTTTGCGGTGTTTCGTTCTACCCAAAAAATGTCTCGTTATTCCACCAAACAGTCTTCCAGTGATTGCAATCTTCGCCTTCAAGCTTTTCCTTGCTATTTATAACTTTTCTCAAGTATTTACATCTTTTATTTATGTCTTTTACACCTGGTTTCGTAAACAAAACATTAAGAGCGAACGCATAAATTAAAAAGAAACGGTTCCTAAAACTTTAATTTGTGCTTGTTGGTTTACCCACGAATGGACTTTTCAACTTTTAAATTAACTTCTGATACTATTTAAACTGATTTAATTGTTCTCGTAATTTATAGTTTAAAAAAAAAACTGGTTTTACGCACGAGAAGCGTGTGCCTGCTTTACTTCATATGTAAAATTATCATGTTAACTTTGTCTACAAGTGTAATCTATGAATATTTAACTCATAAATTATAAAAGTGCGTGAACTCCTCTGGCTATATTACCGCATTGTTGGCATCAACGGAATAAAAAAACAAGGAAAACAACTGCAGATTTTTATATACGCTTTAAAACAAGGCCATGTCTTTTTTTAATATCCTTTTTCTAAATTTTCACTAAAATGCACTTAAAAATTCAAATAGTTACGTTATTTTTCTAATTAAAATGTCTCATTTGTTGATCGAGAGAAGTTTGAAAATTGTGTAAGCAGTTAAGTATTTGATAAACTACCTCAAATTATTATACAGAGTGCTCCAAGGATCACATGATCACAACCCCCTCAATTTTCTCGCGGTTCTCTAGATATTAACCGAAACAAACCCTTTGAACTATTAAATGGCGAAAAATCAGGAACCAATTACAAATATGCTAGACCAAAAAAAGATAGAGCAGGTAGCGGATTTCAAATATTTAGAAACAATAATTGCAAAGAATAGTAAACTGGAGGAAGATCTAAATAACAGAATAGCGGCAGCGACGAAATTTTACTACGCCACTAATAAATGTTTGATAAGTAAGAAGGAGATATCAAAAGAAACGAAGACGCGAGTTTTTAATGCAGTGTACGTACCCATTCTCACGTACAGTTCAGAAACTTGGACACTAACACAAAAACCAAGAATACAGGAACAGGAAATGAGATTTCTGAGAAGAATAGAGGGATGTAGACTGATCCATAAAGTCAGTAACGAAAAAGTTCGAAAAAACCTAGAAGTAACAGATATTAAGAAAAAGATGGAGACGAATCGATTAAGATGGCTTGGACATCTACTACGCATGCCAGAAAGTAGATACGCGAAAATAGGATGAAAAATGAAGATGGAGAGAAAAAGAAATAGAGAAAGACCAAGAATAAAATGGGAAAAAGAAGTGAGGCAGAGACTGGAAGAAAAAGGAGTCAGCTGGAGAGGTGTGCCACAATTAGCTAACGAAAGGAAGGAGTGGAGAAACATCAGATGCTGAATTTTATATCTTTGTCAAGTAAACTTTTAAAAATGTAAAAATCCACAAGGTATTTAGTAGGTCATTTAGAGACACGTGTCTTAACGAAGGCTTTGAGGGACATTTTAATTGTTTTTAAAGCTAAATGATTGTTGATTATAAGCAAAACCCCAAAACAAATACGTTCCTAATTGCTTCTATGCAAAGAACTAATCTGTTTTGGGTTATAATTGTGAAAAATACTCATTATTTATTATGTTCTTCCATAATTATTTTGCCTTTCTGTAACACAACTGTAATAAAAAATAGTGTAAATTGACATAATAAATCAATAATAATATCCATACATAAGTTTTCCACGATTTTTTTGGTGTCAATTCTTTTATATGTCATAGAAAATACCTTCCTCTACTTTTTACAGCAAGCTATTGGGCAATAATTGTAGAAACACAACGATTCACACTATATTTTACACCGCTGTCCTAATTTGTGTTACAGCATGATTTAATATGAAGAATGCCTTAATAGTTAAAATATTTGTTTATGTTAATTACCAACAGCGATCAACATTAAGCTCCTTTCGAAATAACTGAATATTTTTAACTGGGTTTTAGACAGATAAAATCTTCACACAATAAAATTCTCTCCGCTTTTTGTTTTTAAACAAAACTACGTCCAAACAAAACAAATTGATATAGGAGAAATATTTTTCGATTTTGTTTATATCCATACGATGCTTCATTTTGTTGAAATGCTGATTTTAAATTTTAACCTACAACGGTATTGCTAATTTTAAATCTAAGAACTTTTGATACCACTTGGTCATTTGTTTGTACAAAACTGTAACCTGGTAATACAAATTTTAAATGGTTTATTAATAATCCAAATAGTTCCTTATTTGTGGCTCTCAAATATCTTTTTTTTTTAAACGTCTTAGTCCTACTGAATGTATTCAACTTTGGCCCACTCAAGCTTTTTTAATCTCTTTAAATTAAGTTTGCATTATTTTGTATTACATATTTGCAATGCGTAATTGCAGACCAACAATAAAGTTTGTGTTGCCAAAATTATGAAGATTGCTATAACGAATTTTAAGATATCGTTCATGCAAAGATGTTATCAGTTCTGTAGCTATGTTATCCTGAACAGCAAAGTTACCCAAACTTACTTTCTGAAAAAAATAGCGTCAAATTTTATTTCATTCGTTTTACATCGTCACAGTTATATTCCCATACTGTTTCCAATAACTAGATAAAAGTTACACTGCTCATTTTTAGAGAACGCGCCAACAACGCGATACAACAGTAAACAATTTTTTCCATTTCTTATAATTACACTGCGATTACAAAACTATGAGAAATTTTACATTCGTACTTGCTGCATTTTTTTTTAATCCGCTTTGGATTATTAAAAAACATCGTTAATAACCAATAATTGTTGCAATGTTCGCAGTGTTATCTACAAAATGTTTCAGATAGAACCCGAATTGCTTTTAAATATTTTTATAATTACACCGAGTAACGATAATGTTAAAGAAAAATGTTATTTTTTGTTTAACATGTCACTCGTGTACGCTTTATCGAGGGTGAAAAAAGTACTGGGTGTTTTTTTTTACTGGAGGTGGTCATGTTGAATAAGTGATAAGACCCATATATAAGCACGCTCTTTTGCAATACGGCTTATTCAAAGTTTTTGGACTGTAAAGTGCAAAATGTCTCGTTTAGTGATCTTTTTCGTTGTTGTACTGATGGCGATCCATCAGTATGAAGTTTCGGCTTTTTTGTTTAGGTGTCCAAGCACTCCACCATCAGGTGTTCGTTGCAGAATGACTTGCCCAAGAACGCTTTGCTTTTTGACTCACATGTGCTGCACTTTTCGGTGTAATAACACCACCGGTTCTTATTGTTACAATCCATGGGTATGACAAAAAAGCTGACGTTGAAGTATGTTGTTAATAATTCATGATTTACTGTTTCAGCTCGGTAGCTACCAGAACCTACCTTTAGGAGGACCACAACCAACAACACAACCACCAACAACACAACCACCAACGAACTCAACCGCATAAATATAACGGAATAAAAAATGCTATGTCCAAGTCTAATTCTTTAGAAATGCCTTCGTTGTATGATTTATCTTTTTAGCTGTTAATAAAGCACGCAGCATTGAAAACGTTTTTTTCTTCACGGACTGAATTATAATAGTATATATTATATACTATATAACATGAGACGCATATTACGCACAAGTAGAAAAGTTGCGCACAGAGCCGCGTAGCGGCGCGTGCGTATTTCCACGAATGCCTAATTGCTTTACAACTCGTGTTGTGTAACTTACTTTTTCTACGATCACATAATATCTACGATTTTAACGGCTTTTCGGCTAATACACACATGCAATTACGTTTTCTTGTCAATTTTGATGTAAACCTGCTTTGAAATTTCTAGACAAGTGTGCGTTTTGCTTACCGTGCGTTATAACTCACTTACTAGGCATGCAGGACGTATTTGACGTGAGTCTAGGGGCCTGAGGCTCTAGAGGCCCAGACGTCCTGCTGTACTAAATTTATATATTTAAAGTTTAAATTAAAAAAGAAAATAGGACTGATTGTGATTTTTGATAAACCATTTGAGGATAACAGGTTTGAAAATCCTGAAATGTCTTTAGGGTAACAGTTTTTTATGCTGCTGTCAATATTTTAAATACTCAGTTAAGTGACAGATTGAACAGAATGACAAAAATTGCAAAGGAACCTAAAACTTTGCCAAGATTAACTATAATTTCAGATTTTTCTTTCATCAAACTATTAAAAAACAGACGCAATTATTGACAATTAAATATTACTCCTAACAAATACAGAAATCTCCAATAATTATTTTTAAAAATACAAAAAATATATAAAAATGATTTTACTAATACATTGAAAATACAGCTATCATTATGTATAAATCTGTAGCTTTTACATTTATATAATCAAGGTCGCTTCTACCCGTAGGTGTAGGGATGTGTGCACGTCTATGTATTATGCATGAATTGTTTTTTGTTCTGTGCCATTTCTTTCGCTTCACACAATAATTTTCCTTTCTTCTCCAAGGTGTTTATTATCCCCTTTTTCAATGTTTCTCTCGGTCTTCCTCTTTTCCTCCTTATTTGTATTCCTACTTTCCACACTCACTTTACCTGTCTTCTTGTGTCCATCCTCTGTAGATGCCCCGACCAGTTGTCTAGTTTCTATGAATTCTAAGATAGATTCTACTTCTAGTTCGTTTCTAATCTGTTCGTTTCTATTTTGTCTTTTCTTGTTCCGCCGCGCCGCTTACTCTTCTTCACAATTTCATTTCGGCCGCTTGGATTTTACTATTTTGGCTCGATGTTAATGTCCATGACTCGCACCCAAATGTCAAGATCGGTCTGTATATTGTACGGTATACATTCATTTTTGTCTTTTTTGAGACTTCTTTTTTGTTAATGAAAGTTTTGTCAATAGCGTAGTAGGTTTTTATTGCTTTTTCTATCCTCTTGTTAATTTCTAATTTTTGTTGTCCTGTATTTTCAATTGTTACTCCTAGGTAGTCGAAATATTTTAAGGTTTCTATTTTTTCTCCTTTAATTTCTATGTTTATGTTCTCGTTCTCTTCGTTTGTCGTCATCACTTTGGTTTTCTTCTGATTTATTTCCATTCCATTTTCTTCTAATACTGCTTTCCAAATTTCTGTATTAGCTTTTAGATCCCTTTCATTCTCTGCCATAATGACTACATCGTCTGCGAACGCACACTTTGATATTTTGGCCTTCTGTAAATTATTGTAACCTACGAACTAACTTGAAACATTTTGTTTGCATTTCTTAGTTATATTGTCCATAAATATTGTAAACAGTATTGGGCTCAATCCTCCTTCTTGTCTTAATCCATCTGCTGTATTGAAAGAGTCTGATTTTATATTTTTCGTTGCCACATAATTTATTGTCTTCTTAAACAAGCAGCTAATATTTCTTCTTAGTTTATTGTTTACCTTTCTTTCCTCTGGGATCTCCCAAACTTTTCGTCTAGCCACTTTATCGAATGCTTTCTGTAGATCTATAAATGCGAATCATGCTTTTTCTCGTTTTAGTAGTGTTTTAGTTATAATCTGCTTAATTGTGAATGTATGATCCTGTACACTCCTACCTTTTCTAAATCCTTTTTGTCTTATCCCATTATTTTGTATTACTTTGTATTACAGATTGGCAATGCGTAATTGCAGACCAACAATATAGTTTGTGTTGCCAAAATTATGAAGATTTGCTATTTTAAGATATCGTTCACGCAAAGATGTTATCAGTTCTGTAGCGATGTTATCCTGAACAGCAGTTACCCAAACTTAATTTCTGAAAAAATAGCTTCAAATTTTATTTAATTCGTTTTACATCAGTACAGTTATATTCTCATAACTGTTTCCAAAAATTAGATAAAAGTTACACTGCTCATTTTTCGAGAACGCGCCAACAACGCGACACAATCAGTAAACAATTTTTTCCATTTCTTATAATTACACTGCGATTACAAAACTATGAGAAATTTTACATTCGTACTTGCTACATTTTTTTTAAAATCCGCTTTGGATTATTAAAAAACATCGTTAATAACCAATAATTGTTGCAATGTTCGCAGTGTTATCTACAAAATGTTTCAGATAGAACCCGAATTGCTTTTAAATATTTTTATAATTACACCGAGTAACGATAATGTTAAAGAAAAATGTTATTTTTTGTTTAACATGTCACTCGTGTACGCTTTATCGAGGGTGAAAAAAGTACTAGGTGTTTTTTTTTACTGGAGGTGGTCATGTTGAATAAGTGATAAGACCCATATATAAGCACGCTCTTTTGCAATACGGCTTATTCAAAGTTTTTGAACTGTAAAGTGCAAAATGTCTCGTTTAGTGATCTTTTTCGTTGTTGTACTGATGGCGATCCATCAGTATGAAGTTTCCGCTTTGTTCTGGAGGTGTCCAAGCACTCTACCATCAGGTGTTCGTTGCAGAATGACTTGCCCAAGACAGTTTTGCGTTTTGACTCATATGTGCTGCACTTTTGGGTGTAATAACACCACCGGTTCTTACTGTTACAGTCCATGGGTATGACAAAAAACCGACGTTGAAGTATGTTGTTAATAATTCATAATTTACTGTTTCAGCTCGGTAGCTACCAGAACCTACCTTTAGGAGGACCACAACCAACAACACAACCACCAACGAACTCAACCGCATAAATATAACGGAATAAAAAATGCTATGTCCAAGTCTAATTCTTTAGAAATGCCTTCGTTGTATGATATTTCTTTCTAGTTGTTAATAAAGCACGCAGCATTAAAAACGTTTTTTTCTTCACGGACTGAATCATATAGCATTATTATTGTTGCGAAATATTTAAAATTACACAAAAATATTGACTATCCAGGCGTCTTTAACTTTTACAAAGTAAAAATGTAAAGCAAGGCTGGAATCTCCACAGACAACTTACAGCTTAAGTGCATCAGTAAAATCGCTTTAGTTTTTCATTATAATTACGATTTAAAAATTCAAAATTTAAAAAGTTCTGCAATCAGCTGAGATATGTTTATATTTCGAAGTCAATTTCACCAACTTAAGAAACCCAAGTTTACTGTACCGTTAAACAACAATTAAAGAGTCTCTTCTCATTTCTGTGATCCTAATATCAGAATTCTAAATCCCATAAGCAAAGTATTGGCCAGGAAAATATCTGGGAATCAGCTGCGGACGTGCAAGATGAGCCTAGGGAAATTTTTATATGTTTTGAAGATATTAATGAACTAAAGAAACCAATTTGCTTAAAAGCTTGTACTCATATTACTTGCATCCAAAAGTATGGACATTTTTTGGTTAACTAATGTTTAATTCAAATAATAAAAAGTTGTTTGAAAGTATAATACTCTTGTGTGAAGCGATTAAAAATCATTTTAATTTACTACTTTTCTTGGGGCTACATTTTAAGGACAATATTTTTGTAACTTTGCAAGCATTATTTGTTTTGCTGCTCGTCGTCTTTAGCAACAATATTATAAAATTCCATTTAATTATAATTTAAGGGATACTTTTTGTAAGGATAAATCTTCTACCAATTAGGTCAATTTTATATTTATTTAGTTATAAACCCTTCTACTGTTAGGTGTAGGACATTAGGTTTATTTCATACATGAGTAATAGAAAATAAGTTATTGCTTGTTATTTTTAAAGATTCTACCCAGTAAACTTATCAATAAACATTTGGACTTTAAAATTTGACTGAACCGAATTACATTTACACAATACTGTAGCGCGAACACAGACTTCAAATCAAATGTTTTTTTTACCTAGTCCAAGTGTATTTAAAAACCTAATTTGTAACAAATTGCTATTTACTTAGTTGTTAGTACAAACTGCGCAAGAAGTAGGTATAGTATGTATTTGGATAATCTCAACAGAAATTTATTGTTTTAGTTAATTTGTACATACTTATGTTGCCTGTTTCACAGGTTATAACGGATTAAGCACAGCTGAAAGAAATATCTGGCATACCATTCATTCTACAAACTGTAATTGTAACTTCTCAGTTTCAGAAGACAAATATGTAACATTAGTACTTTAATAAAAATCAAATTTTTGGGAATTAACAATAAGAAATGATCCCACAAAATTATTAAGTCTTATTACTTATGTATTTTATGAATACTAATGTAATAAAAAAAATTGAATATACTTATCATGAAATGCATTATATAAATTACTACTACTAAAAGTGAGCCACTTTGAAAATAAGTGGCTCAAATGAGGTTTTTTAAAGAGTTATATTACTTTCTATTGTAGAAAAAAAGATTTTAGGGCAAAGATAATATTTAAAAATGTTCAAAAGCTTTGAAATTTCCAAATTTACGAAATATTCCAAACTTTTCAACACGTTTGCATAGCAATAGTATCTTTGCTAGAAACATAATTACGTAAGTGATAAAAAAAATAAATGTAAAACTCGCTTAAATTATGAATTACTGAAATTTTTGTTTCAAGAAGGATCTGATAATTTTTTTTTATTTAAAAAAAAACGCATAGCAAAATTAATTTACACTACCTTTTGCCGGACAATTATCAAATAATTGCACAGCTAAGAGTATAAACTTTGTTAATAACATCACAAAAATTTCAACAATTGCCCGTAATAAAATATACCAACGGACTTTTTTCTAGCTGCATTAATTTCAGAATTAATCACTAAAAAAACGCGATAAGAAATAAGAACAAGGTATTGTAATAAGAATTAAACATACATATTCATGTTATCAACAAAACGATCTAATCACCTTGAGCATCTTTAGTTAATTGCGGCATCTGTCATTCTCATTAACCGTTTTGTTAGGGTAAAATAACTCTAATGTACCGTGTATTTACGGAGAGGGTGAATTCTCTTATCCCCCACTCCTGCACATACGGCCACGTGCGCGACATAAGGTGTTTATGTTAAAGAATGCCGAAAAGAAGCAAGAGTCGCGTGCAGATGGTCCAACAGGGATGGATTTAGGACGGAAGTCGAGCAATATTTTAACGTGAACATTACTAAATTATGTAAAATACACCTCCGAAACATTTGGGAACAATTCAACGCCTGATTTATATGCCCAAACCGATTTGTACAGTAAATGATCAGGAGTTATTATTTATAAATTATTACATAATTGCTGTTAAACGAAGAAAAAGAATTAATCTAGAACAAAACTGGATAAATGAAGCGTAGTAAAAAGAACAGAATTAGGGAAAATCGGAATAATAACATCAATGACCACGAGGGCATTTTTTATGTAATTTACCTAGCCATGAAGGAAAGCTCGTAGGAGAAGCAAAATTTGTTTTTTTACTTAACTTATTTCGACTTTTTAACACTGAATTCAACATTCTCGAGTTGTCACGTCCCTTCAACAAAAAAAATCTTTCGGGAGCTCCGTAAATAGCCTTCAACAGCTATCTTTAGCTCATTATTGGCGTTAAATTTTCTATCCTCAAGATTTTTTTTTAGATCTTTGAATAAAAAGAAGTCGTAGTGTGGTAAGTCAGAGCTCTTAGTATGATGAATCAGCTCAGTAAAGCCACATTCTTGAATTACCCTGCAGTTGTCGTGAAGAAGAAATTCTTTTGCAGCCATGATGGTGAAATATATTTCAAACTTTAAATCGTCTTGTTATAGACCTCCCCATTGATAGTGGTGCCTTTTTTCGTGTGATTCAACAAGAACTCCTTACTCGTCCCAAAAAATGGTCGATTAGTTTTCCGGCCGAAGTCTGCGTTGGGCTTTTTTGGTGGAGGAGAACCTCTGTGAAGCCACTGCATACATTCTTGTTTGGTAGGAGGATGAGGATCCCAGTGAGACACCCAAGTCCCCTGTAACAATTCGTGAAAAAAAGCACTTATCAGACTGTGAAGCTACAAAATTTCCTTCCTGACGTAAGGAACGCGTAGACACTTTTTCATTCCCATATTGTGGTACAAAACTATGAAATATGAAGTGCCCAAAAAAACTGGTCCACTAAAATAAAAACAGAAAGCAAAATATTATTATATAAAAGCTATTTTGCAGGCCATTTAGGCCCAAAGTTTGGTAATGTTCTTCCACACTCTTCTCTCTTTTGCTTTCTTCCTCCAATTGATTGTGTTTTTCTCTCTTAGTTCTGCCTCAACAGCTTCTCTCCATCTTTTTCTGGATCTTCCTCTTTTTTTCTTGTATGTAGGCTCTTTCCACGCTATCTCTTTTATTATTCTGCTGTCCTCCCTTCTCTCAATATGTCCTAGCCATTGTATCCTTCTGGCGTTTATTACTTTGTCAATGGTCGCTTCTTTGAAAATTGTATATACCTCCTCGTCCGTTCTTCTTATATATCTCTCATCTGTTCACTTCCCTCCCACTATTCTACTAATTATCTTTCTTTCCCATCTCCTTAGGGCTTCCCTTACATTTTTGTTCAGTACCCAGGTCTCACACCCATAGATCGCTGTAAGTCTTGGTATTGTTTTATACAAACGTAGTTTGGTGCTCCTAGATAACCGTTTTGCTCATTAGGTTATTTAAAGCTCCTGCACTTTTTTTGGCTTTCAGAATTCTCATGATTACGTCTTTTTCTTCTTCCATTCTGTTTGTGAGAAGTGTCCCCAAGTACACAAATTCATTTACTTCCTCAAATTCCCCTACCACTAGCCCGTCTTCTATTGTTTGTTGTCCCATTCTCATTAGCTTGGTCTTATCTTCGTTTATCGCTAATTTCATGTTTTGTGCTGTTTCTGCCATTCTGCTTGTGATCTCTCCCAGTTCCTTCAAAGTTCTTGTCAATATAGCTACATCGGCGTAACTTATGAGTTGGTGACTTTTGTTTAGTATTGTTCCCTCTCTGTACAGTCTTCCGTCTCTTACTATTTGTTCCAGAAATATCCAAAATATTACTCATTTAATAAAAAAGTAACATTGGAAACATAAAGGAAGGTACAAGAATTTAAAAAAGCAGAAAATATGGAGTCCAAAAACGACCAACACGTAATGAAAATATGTTAAAAGCGACGAAAAATTATTATTAAAAATGGCATAAAATTTATTTCAATGTTATTAGCAAATAGAAAGTCTTCGCTAGTAATTATTTCCACAAAAACACATACAAGTTGCTAATATACCTAATTCCATCAGAAAGCAATGTAGGAGCATTTGAAAATGGGTTAATTTGCTACTAAAATACAAATAAAATTTTATTTAAACTCTTCTAGTGGACGTTGAATGTTAGTAGAGCGTAACACAACAAATAAATATAGTTTCAACTGTGCGTCAAAAATATAATGCTATTTTAAACTTATGGACAGCTAATTTCTTGAGATCTCTCATTTTATTGCTTCTTTTATGGTTTTAACGCTGGTTGGTCGATATCAATCCAAAGAAAATTAATCTGATGTGCATGCAATGTGTGTGTTCTTGATTTCTAATACAAATAAGCTTTGTATACTTAAATTTAAAAGACGTTTCATTTTCTCCATTAGAGGACATCTTCAGAAGCACTGCTACCACTATTTAAACAGTGAATGCCCTAAAAAAAATGTGTTAAAGTAGCGAGTTAATTTTTTAAACCATCTGTGCCCTAACAACTTTCTTAAACCTTATATTCGCTACACACGCCAACAAAGAAAACCCCAACACTTTGTTGCAAGTCTACACTTTCCTCGGTCATTATTCACGTGCGTTAATTTGAGGACTTTCAATTTGCATATAACTATAAACACAAGAACAGTTATGGAGACAATAAAAGCGCCAGTGTTATTCGAAATATTTTTACGATCAAGCAATTAGCTACCAGTTGATATAATGCAAGCGGTAAACGTGCTACCATACCATATGCCATACGCTTCCACAAGAAACCCATGCAAGCAGTTAAGATAACGTAATTAATATTTATGTAACACGAAGATAATACACTGAAATTTCATGCTTTACTGAATTTACACTCGAAAACGTATAGGGTATAACGTAATTTTATTTACGAAGATGCTTGTTCTTGCATTTTTAAGAGAACGTAGAGATTCGACGCTTCGTGCCACCCTGGCGAAGATTTTAAATTCTTGTTGCTGAATTTTATCGCAATCTCAACATTAAGTTACCGCTCTACCTGCTAGCTAATTATTATAGATTAGCCCATCAGACAAGGGATCTTTGAACCAAAATTGTAATTTAAAAAGTTTAGATATGGATAGGAAACCCACACAACCAAAAAACAAAACTTTGCTATATTGAAAAAAAAAATATTGGTGATAGTGTCCTTAACAAAACCGTCCGTTTTATGTATTAGTTTTTATAAAACATTTACAGGCTAATAAACAAGAACTATTAAAAGAACTGCACTGATTGTCTGAGAATTATTAATTCTTGATCACTTAAATAACAAAAAAATCCATAGAATTATGATTTAAGAATTTTGAAGTATGTTAAAGGCAGGGCAGACCCAACCCATATACAAGAATCAAAAAACTAGAAGATGGCCGAGGGGGAAGGGAAAACTGTAGACGAAACAAGGCAACGAAAATGGATGTGAGTAAAAAATCATATGCAAGAAATCAAAAGAATGAGGAACTAAATAAAAGTAATAAGGGTAACATTGACCTAAATTGTGTAAAGAAGAAAGACAACTTAACTGGTTTGGGCACCAAATAAGAATGAAGGATGGGACTCCTGTAAAAGAAATATAGGCCGCAGGCTGGGATAGAAAAAATAGCAGAGGGAGACCACGTAGAAGCTGTAACCAAGAAGTGGGACAAGTATTGTCAAGGAAGAGCACCACATGGAACTAAACTGCAAAATTAGCCAAGAACAGAATAAATGGAAAAAGTTCTGCAAATCAGAACACCTCGACGTCTAACGGCAAAAGAGGAACGGATAACTAACTAACTAATTAAAGGCAGGTTATGTTTGATTTTCAACAATAGTCCTTCGTGCCAGACATTATCAAAATGGCTAACGACTAAAAATGTTCATGTGCAAATTTCTTGGAAATGATTAATACATTTTTGTTTTTATTGGTAGCTACATATCAAATCGACGAATCTATCTTTGATCTAAATAACATTCTAGTACATTAAAGTCCTCCGCTTACAGGAATCAATTAATTTACCACTTTTTTCTTCAAATTGCAATTTATTATCACACTTAAACCCGTTTCAGTAAATTTTAATAATTTTTTAATCCCCTATAGCGACAAAACCTAACTTTTTTAATGCAATGAATCAGTATCATATCAACCAAGTTTTTTAAATTAATCTCGTCCAAGTAGAGCGGTTGGGGCATTAAGAATAAACTAAAACAAAAATTTGTGTTTATTTTGAAAACGAGACGAAAAAAGGCACATAACTCAAGACTAAATCTTTTTAATTAGTCGAAATGTATCTCTCGAAATATCTAAAACCCCAAAAGGCGATTTAAATCAGCACTTTATGCAGAGCTCATAAACAAATGTAAAAAACAATTAATACATTCGTATAAAAACCTTTTTAAAATCTATTACCACAAAAATAAATTTAGCAAGACAGTAACGAACCAGTGTGTCCGCAAAATCTTCCTACGTGCTTGAAACAGAAATGAAATTAGCAAATAAATTAGTAAACAGTTGCAATAAACTAAAACAATTAATCATATTAAAGACACGGCAATTAAAAGATATGTTACTTCATTCATTTTGCAGATGGTTTTTCCTTTCTTTAATAACTTGAAACATAAAAATTATTAATACAAGTAGTTAGTTAACTGAATCATAAAATTAAACCGAAGCGCATGGATTACACAATGAAAAAACTTTAAATACAATCTGGTGACTTCAACGGTAGATAAAGCGACAAACCCGATAGTGTAAAAATGTTATTTTTACTTATTTCAACCCTGAAATTGTGCGTATTTTGTAGCGACATACCCGCCAATGTTAAAGCGGTATTTTTATGTACCTATTTCATCTTTGAAATCGACAGTTTAAAATAATTTTATAGTAAAAACCTAAAACAAAAGCATTACAAAGTAATTCTAAAGTGTACATATTTTACATAACAAGAGTTGTAAAAAGCAATTACGCACGAGTGGAAAAGTGTGTAATTTGCTTTACAACTCGTGTTATGTAGCTCACTTTTTCTACGATCACATAATACTTACGATTTTAACGGCTTTTTGGCTAATACACACATGTAATTACGTTGTCTTGTCAATTTTGACGTAAGCCTACTTTGACATTTCTAGACAAGTGTGCGTTTTGCTTACCGTGCGTAAAGACCCACTTACTATGCATGCAGGCTGTACGGTAAGAGTTATTTACATTAGTGGTCATAGAAAAACATAAGTATGAACACGGCAGCTTAAGCATGTCTGTATTCCTGATATCAATTTCTCGATAAAGCTTGGTAAATTTTCGAGAATTCTCCAGACATCTCTGTATAGGTATTTGACAGTTTTGTAAAACTTTTTAAACCGTTGATTAATTTATTTTTTTTTAAATTATTGTCGGTTTTATTACCTATTGCCAATGATATATCGGCATTTTAATATGATTATCATTCCAATTATCACATAAATTTATTTCATTCAGTGCCTCTTCAGTTGGACCCTTATTTTCACAATTTTTGGTCTTTGTACTTAGTAAGTATTTCATATGACATTACAATCCGAAATTATTTTTAATTTCTTATTTTCTTGTCCTTTTCATTTTTTTTTGCAAAATTATTCTGTGCAATTAACTTTTAAATACCTCCAACTTTTAAAAATCCGGCGTCTCAATGGAGAATTAATCTTGGGAAATTGATTATAAAATAATAATTTTGTAAAAAAAAAGTCAATTTTTAGAGAAGTGTTACAATTTCTTAAGAACTGAGCACTGAAAATTTGGAATGTCTTCAAGAAATTTGCGACAAAGCATTCTTGATAAAAAAAAAACTTTCATTATAGGTAACGGTAATAACGTATGTAAAAATACTATTTCTACTAATTTCAATCCCGAAATCTAGTGTTAAAAATAGTTTGTGAGAAAAAATCAAGATAGAAGTATAAATAAACTATGACATAAAAATGCAGCGACAGAAATTTAGTCATAGGAGCATTCATTATATGTATGGTGATTTTATCGCTAGGTCGAGCGCTGAACCCGATCGAGCCAAAAACGTGTGTTAACCTAATCCACCCCTGTAATCGGGTGTTGCATCTAACTTTAAGGTTGTTGCAGCACGCGACACAGGCCTGGTGCAGGTCAGTCCCATCCCTGACTCTATCAGACACTTCCTGACTTCCGGATAGGTCATCGTTCTAACCCTTCGCGACTTCCTTACAGTATTTTTACCTGCTTTTATAATTTATCTAGTTACAAAAGTGTTTTATCAATTAGTTTAGTTTTACAGGTGTTACAGTGAGGATATTATTCAGTGATATGATGGTTTTAATATTTTTGTGGTGAGTAGGAAGTTTATAAATTTTTTGGTTGTTAATTTTGGAAGTTGCGTCGATTGGAAGCCAATTTTTGATCTCAAATCAGTGCTCAACCAAGTTTTAAGTAAATTATTCATCAACTACATTGCCAATTAAAAGTACGCGTTCATAAATACACACAACTGTTAAAGAAAAATCGGTTAAGAAATTTCTATGGCACTATTTCGCTGTTAGATCGTTATCTACTATGTTAATAAAATCAATAAAAATGTTTGTCATTGCAATTCGGCTGTTATACCAACGCTGTCAAATCTGTCCATAGCGGAGATCGAAATGCAAACTTTATTATGGAATGCAGCGTTAATTTATCTGGTAATTAAATTTGAACCAAGAAGTCGCGACTAACGGCACGAGACAGCACTCAAGTAGCCGTAACATGGAGTACTATTAGCATAAAGCAATCTAAGATTGGGCAGATACAAATTATTGATTGCATTAATGTCTAATAAACTGCTGAGATGAGGCGGCCTCTGTTTATACAAACATACTTCCTTAATTACGTGCTAGCTATGTATGCTAAAGTTTTAAACACTCAACGTTGAAAGATTTTGGCATTTCAGAGTCTAAACAAGCATTACATTTTTTATACTCGATAACTTTCTCAATACTAAATCATTTTTAGACTTAAAAAAATCTTAGTAAATTAAAAACCAAAGCATGAAGCTGGAAATTGTGTATGTATACATACAAAAGTATAGTCCAAAATCTTATTCTTAAATAGGAGTATGTACGAAGGCGAAATTAAGAAATCTAAATAGTCATTTTAAAAAAAGACATAGGAATTTTGTTTTTAACATAACTTCCTTCGACTTATTTCAAAGTTTTTCGAATAATCATATCCTATTAGAACTAAAAATCTTTTGACAGATCTGTAAAATATTCCCCCACAGCTGTAACTCCTTCTTCATATTCAAATCACATTCTTTTAAGATTGTTTAAAGATTTGGGAATAGATCAAAGTTGCAGGGGGCTAAATCAAAACTAATAGCTTAGAAAAACCAGCATCAAGGATAATTTGTAGAACTTTTTGAGTCTGATGCACTTTGTAACTGTCGTGAAGCTTCAAGTTTCTTCGCCCATAAAAATTTGACCATTCCTTTTGTAAATCAACTTTCAATTAAAACAGTTTTACCACAAACCTTTCTGTAATTATTAAAGCCTTCTGTATATATTCAGTCAATAACATTCCTTTCGCATCTCGGAGAACTGTAGCCTTCAGTTTTCGCATAGAAGATCATTTAAACGCAAAACATGACTGCATTGCAGTCATAGTTCTCCTGGACTGATTTACTCTGACTGCATATGCATCATGGGTATCTCGCTTAATAGTCAAAATAGAGAAACGGTTAAATTACCAAAAATGTGCAGTTTTTTGAACTCAGAACTCAGAACAGTTCTCAAATATATTCCACAATTTCCGATTTTTCTTGTTTTTTTTTTGTTTTCAGTCTATTTTTTGTTTCTCATCTTTTAAAAAACTAAAAAGCCTTTATAACTTGCGTATTATTAAAAATAAATACATCAACCCTTACATATTTGGAAAGGGAAAAAATAAGATAGATAGATCAAAAATTTTTTGACTTTGTTCCTGTTGTTTGTTCAATTAAGTTTTGTTATATACATACATCTTTTGATGCTTTTAATCTGTTTTTAAATCGTTAATCTTAATGTAATATTGTTTTGTGACTTGGTTTACTCCACCATCTATGAATGGCTTATATATTGTTATGGTACAATCAACATTTTTTCCACCTCATGGTATAACCTATAAGTATAAACTGTAAGTTTCACTTGCCTTCAGCTATTAGTTTTTTTATAACATTTTTATGTATTGTAGTATCCACTGAAGAAGGACTTAATTAAGTCCGAAATATATGGAATAGTTTGAATTAGTACTCTATTACACCTAACCTAATACCCAATATTTTTCGCTTAAATTTCAACAAGTAAGGTTGTTACTTCCCATCAAACAGAAAAAATAAGGAATTTAAATAGGTCAAAGCTAACTATAGCTTCCATTTAAAAAAAGGTGACTGTGTCATGACTTTCTAACCAACTTTTTAATCAAAATCAACATAAAAATATCTAAAAATAATCTTTATAAACTTTTTCGATATTTAAAACAATAAGGGAGAAATGACACATTATAAATATAACAAAAAAAAAGTTTGTGTTTAATAACTTAAAAACCAGAAATGATAGAATATTTTTGAAAACGGTTCTGAGTTTGTCCTAAAAAACTGCACATTTTTGGTAATTTAACCGTTCCTCTATCTTGACTATTAAGCGAGATACCCATGTAATCCCATCGAATTTGGACCACCCTGTACTGTATGAGGCAGAATTTTACTGTTTTTTTTTTACCTGAGATGTGATTTTTTCTTTTAGATTGGAATGGGACTTTTTTTCTGGTACTTGAGAATTTTTTTTTATTTCCGTATCTTATTTTGTGTTTATCTTTTTGCTGAATCCAAAAATAAAAAACGTTATGATTTTCTGCATTGTTCATTTTAGTGAACCATACCATTCTTAGTAGGGTCAATAGGGGCCCCCAGATCAGGTTGCGCCTGGGGCCCCACAAAATCAAGGCCCGCCACTGCAAATTTCTAAATTCTTAAATAAAACGCTCCAAAAATATTATTGAAAGCCACAATGGATTGCCATTAATCTTTTTCACGTTAAAACAAAGAGCTTAGTCCAAAATGTTTAGCGTAATAGAAATATTTATACATCTTTAAGAAACAAAATCACAATACTTTGCTAAAAAATTACCGGAGTTGCAAATTTTATGAAATTCATTGAATTCCGAGACTTATTTTAGCCAAGAAAGCTCAAACTAAACTACGTGCTGTTTATTTCAATTTATTGATCCCATTTTTGTATGCAAAATTGGCCTGTTTAGTTGAATATTATGTGTTAAAATAATCTAAACGTTAGTTACTGGGTGGCATTGAATTTTTCCCACGTCTCCATCATCCGTCACGACTTTTTTTTGGAGTCACGGCAATTTGTTTAATAAAAGCCCGTAATAGATACCTCATACTCGTAAAGAAATCATAACAATGCATTTTTATTTCACAGATGTGTCAGAAACATGCCTACCAAATTTGATATTCCAATTAGACGCTTGGCTGCCCGACCATAATAACTAAACACACACCACTATTATGCGAAAATGCAAGAGTTATCTGAACAAACGTGAAGAGAAACGCCGAATAATAAAAAATATGAATACGTAATTAACTTTGTCGGCGTTACCATGATATGAAAGACGGTAATACAAGTCTGGAGAGCAATCCCTAGCTCGAAGAGAAGCAACAATTGAACAAAAGTGACTTGAGATATAATGGATATAATGAAATCATACTTCAACCGTTATGCAAACGAACTGCCCGAAAACTTAGCGCAGAGCCAATACTTAACCACGGCTACAGGCCGCTCATCGCAAGCAAATCCACATCTAGATGTATTCCAATCGCAAAACTACGGTTCGATAAACTTATTCAATTTATCGCCGACTAGGTACAATCAAAATCACAGCTTGAAAAGCGAAAACAGTGAGAGAGACTTCAGCGCTCGCGCAAGTGACCAAGAAACATACGATGTTAACACATACGACAGTTTCATATCAACTACCAGTGATATAGGCTGCTTTAACGAACCAGATAAGTACACTTACAGCAATTTCAACTGCTTCGGCCTGAAAACGTCGCAATTTAACAACAACATACCCAAGAACGACGACAAAAACTATCCTGCAATAAACAAAACCAGTCAGGAACGAAGAAGTGTTCGAGGAAGAAAAAAGAATATTTTACGAGATCGTCCCCCGTCGCCTGCCGTAATGAGGAAAAGGAGACTGGCGGCGAATGCAAGGGAAAGAAGAAGGATGAATGGACTCAACGAAGCATTCGATAGGCTAAGACAAGTAATACCAAGTTTAGACGCTGAACACAAGCTCAGTAAATTCGAAACGTTACAAATGGCGCAAACTTACATATCCGCCTTAAGAGAACTTTTAGAAAGAGATGGTATGAACAGGTAAAAACTATCGTGACATAAAGTAGTGGTAATCCTTTTAGTCGAGTTCTTAATGTGAATCACAGCTCGTAAAACGAGGCTAACTTTAGTCAAAGAAAACTTACCATTCATAATTTACCTTTTCATGTTAGTAGTTTCCATAAAAACTTCACTAAAGCCAAATGCGAGCAAATACCAAAGAATTTCTTACTTTACCATAAATATTTATTCAGATAAACGACTCATCCAGCCATGTTAATTAAAATGTTGTGCATATAAAGTGTTTTTAAGACTAAAAACACTTTTTTAAATTATAAAACACGCTTGGTAAAAAACTTTTTCACCTATAGCTCAAAAATCAAAAATAAATTTAAGGTTTTGAAAAGTGGCACTTTTTTGGCGATTTCGCCATTTTTCTATCTTTAATGATAAAGGAAATACTCCATGAATATTTATTGGTCAAAAGCTTTTTCACTTATAGCTCAAAAAGCAAAAAGAAAATTAGGATTTTTAAATTTGTTTCGAAAAGTGGCACTTTTTGGTGATTCGCCATCTCTGTATCTTTAATGATAAGGAAAATACCCATGTCATTCCATTAAATTTGTACAACCCTATACAACGTCATTATTTATGACTTTTAAATTGTTAGAACTAAACCCAAACTATAAAATATGTTATTTAATTTTCCTTATTTCTCAAAACGTTGTTATACTGTATTTGGAATTATATGTATCCGTGTCGGCGATAATCTACAACAATGTAGTATGTTATTGCAAACTAGTCCTATATATACGTAAAAATTATTGCAGAAATGTTTTATTTTTATTCATCTTGAATATTAATATAAATTATTTACTAAAACGTATTAAAATAATAGCAAAAATGCAAATTTTGATTCCTATTGGGGTTGTTTTAAAAAATAACATACTTGCTTCATTTAAGTACGTAAAGAATCCTTTGAAATTATTACTTCCGGTTTAAATTTATTGATTAACTTGAATTCTTTCCATACCCTATTCTTTTTAATGTTCACCTGTTTGATAAATTGTTTGAAAATGTTACTGCTGCTGTTCCAAAATGCATTTTACTTCATGTTTCTAGTTTTTGTTAAGATTCTTTCTAATTTTATAACAGTTTAAGCCAATATAACATTAATAACTCGGTTATACAGTGTATGAAATTAAATTAAGTATAGAAACTTATAAATAAAGGAAGTTTCAAAACATGTTGAAAAAACAAATTTTCGGGATTTTATTTAAAAAAAATACGTTCTCGTTTGTGTTTAAATTAAGAATTTTGTAAGTAAATTCAATCGAATTTAAAGCTAACAAACATTTTCCATTGAACATCAATTAAAAACACTTTAATTTTGCCTAGGATCATAAAAATTTGCCCAATAAATTAGTACTATATCGAACTCAATAAATTATTTTTCACTTTTACACACTAAGTGTAGACACGATTTGTATATGCTAATTCCATTTCCTATTTTTTTCCAATGGCAACGATCCATATCATTACGTATGCAAACAAAATTTGCATATTTCTGTTCTGTATCTAAAGTCAAACGAATACAATAATTATTCAACGATAAAAGAATTTTTGATGAGCAAATTCAGAACCACCTGGTTACAGGTGAAACACTTAAATGTATTACGCATTAATTTCAAGAAACACAACGAAATTATTTATTTAAATTTATCGCAATTATGATTGTTGAATGATAAATTATTATTTATATTGCTGCATGCGAATTATTGATTGAAGTATATGATATCAACGGTTAAATAATCTCTACACGATATGATAAGGCATCATTAATCAAAAATATGTGAGAATCTGATTCATAATATATCCACAACCGATGTACAAGCTAAAGAAGAATGATGATAAATGACACAATAAAACGAATTTGTTGTTTTAAACCCATAAAATACTATACAAAGTGTCTTAAATAATTTTGTATGCATAGTTGACTCTAGTTATTTTATAAACACATCTGACTCTTCTGTAATTTTGTTTGGATAATTATTATCTGTTATTGAGTTTCCTTAATATCATTTACTGATGTAGTAGCACCAGGCACTGTTAATAAATGTTTAGATTATTTGGTATTTGCAAAGTCTTTTTGAAAATATAACAGCATACTTACTTAAAAAAAAACTGTGCATTTATTTTATAATTTGCTTGAATTATTTGAGTGATTATTGCATTTAATGCAAATAAGTTTAAATAAAAATCTTTCTTTTATACCGTTATTTAAATATTACTTAACAAACAAACTGTGGAAATTATTAAAAATATATTATTACATGGTAACATGTCCACAAAAAATACCATTGGTTTTTAATTAAACTCATTATATTGTGCATTTATTAATTTATACACTCAATTGCAGGTCTGGTTTAAGTGTTTCTGTTTTTTATTGTGATTTATTTAAAAACATTTTACCTTTAAGTACAAGCATAACTTGCTTGATGTAAATAATAAACCCATTTTTTTTTAAGTTACCTATTTCTCAACTTACCTATATTATATGTCTTAAATACTTAAAAATATCGTATGTAAATATTTATTTTATCATTATAAACTATGTATGATAATGTAACTAAGCCAAAGACAATAAACAAAACGGAAAATAAGTTTATTGTTGTAAGTTTATTACTCCAGCAAGAGATTATCTGCTTAATTACCCGAGTTAGCTAGAAATATAAAAGAAGAACCACTTTTTAACATTCTTAGTTATACATCCTTGGCACCTGTCCCATTATTTTATTGCCGTATTATTAAATTCTACTTATCGGTATATCTAAATTTGATTTGGATACTACTAACTTATTAATTACACTTTTCTGTGCACATTTTTGTACAGGAAGTAAAAATTATCGTTCGCGTTGGTAGTGCCATAATTATTTTGCGAAACGGTAACAAAATTATGAATAAAATTATGTTTGACGTAAACACATGCTTATGAATTTTTATTTAGATCAGTTTTGAACCATTACTAATATACAGGGTGAGTCACGACGGACGCGTCGGAGTTTTATGGCGAAACGCTTTATATTTTCCAATTTCTGTCGCTGTTAGATTATGTAAGTCAATAAGGGCTACATTTTAAAAATATTTTCAAACATACAGGGTGCCCCAAAAGAGAGTGGCATATCAAAGTTATACTTTTTCTTATGGAACACCCTGTATATTTTTACATTTTTGGATTCCTCTTTAAATTTACTTCAAAAATTGTAAAAGGTCATATGGGTCTAAAGTCAACCGTTCTCGTGAAAATCGCATTTTCATGAAAATTCAGTATTTTCAAAAATTTTCAACATTTTAAAACTTTGAGAAGTCTGAAAAAATTCGCTTGGAGATAAGATTGACAATAGATTATGTAACACTTTGCACCACCTACATTTTTAAAATATTATACAGGGCGTTTTTTACGCTTGGTCAAACTTGTGAAACTTTAAACATCGATAACTCATTTTTTTAAAATACAACCCCTTATATTTTTTAACACCGTCTTATAGAAAATTTCATTCTCTTTCGAAAACATTAATACTGTTTTATACCTAAAATTGATATTTTCCGAGATATCGCGATTTTATTGTTAATTATTAGGTCAAAGTAATATTTTCGAGTAGGCTACGAAGGTAGACAGCGATAATTTGAAACAATTGAACGAAAGAACAAGAAAGGTTTAGTTTTATCTTTTGCCTACGCATTTTTGACATTTTTTTATAATGGAGCAATCTCACGTTTAAATCGGGATTTCTTAAAATTATTTATGCATTTATTTATTGGACCAGTATGATAAGATGATTATAATCCTATAAACCATTTTTTTGTATGTTTATAATACGACACTCAGTTCTACCAAAACGTCTAATTAAATTCTGGTTCCACGCATTTTGCAAACATTGTGTTTTATACAGTGTGCACAATGTTTAATATAAGTAAGTGTTTATGGTGTGTTAACTAAAATATAAATACAGAAAATATTTCAAATTGGGACCGCAGTAACTTTAATTGAACATTTATAAAAATATTTCTAGTGATAACTAAAATGTAGGTATGTAGGTAATAATAATTCAAAAACAAAATTTAACAGCCGATTACAATAAATGTTCAACATGACGACCATCCTCTTGAATACACATTGTGATCCTCTTTTCAAGTGAATGCCTTACATTACGCAACATATTAGGAGTGATTGTCTCAAAAGTTTTTAAATTATTATTACATACATTTTAGTTATCACTAGAAATATTTTTATAAATGCTCAATTAAAGTTACTACGGTCCCAATTTGAAATATTTTTTGTGTATTTATATTTTAGTTAAGACACCATAAACACTTACCTTCATTAAACATTGTGCACACTGTATAAAACACAATGTTTGCAAAATGCGTGGAACCAGAAGTTAAGCAAAGACATTTTGGTAGAATCGAGAGTCGTATCATACAAAAAAATAGTTTATATGATTTACTAATCATCTTATCATACTGGTCCAATAAATAAATGCATTAATAATTTTAAGAAATCCCGATTTAAACGTGAGATTGCTCTTCATTATAAAAAAATGTCAAAAATGCGTAGGCAAAAGATAAAACTAAACCTTTCTTATTCTTTCTTTCAATTGTTTCAAATTATCGCTGTCTACCTTCGTAGCCTACTCGAAAATATTACTTTGACCTAATAATTAACAATAAAATCGCGATATCTCGGAAAATATCAATTTTAGGTATAAAACAGTATTAATGTTTTCGAAAGAGAATTAAATTTTCTATAAGACGGTGTTAAAAAATATAAGGGGTTGTATTTTAAAAAAATGAGTTATCGATGTTTAAAGTTTCACAAGTTTGACCAAGTGTAATAAACGCCCTGTATAATATTTCAAAAATGTAGGTGGTGCAAAGTGTTACATAATCTATTGTCAATCTTATCTCCAAGCGAATTTTTTCAGACTTCTCAAAGTTTTCAAATGTTGAAAATTTTTGAAAATACTGAATTTTCATGAAAATGCGATTTTCACGAGAACGGTTGACTTTAGACCCATATAATCTCATACATTTTTTGAAGTAAATTTAAAGAGGAATCCAAAAATGTAAAAATATACAGGGTGTTCCATAAGAAAAAGTATAACTTTGATATGCCACTCTTTTTTGGAGCACCCTGTATGTTTGAAAATATTTTTAAAATGTAGCCCTTATTGACACATAATCTAACAGCGACAGAAATTGGAAAATATAAAGCGTTTCGCCATAAAACTCCGACGCGTCCGTCGTGACACCCTGTATAATTTAAATTGTTACTTAATGTACATGAATTTTATAAACCAAAGGTTCTCTGTTTTTAGTTTTAATTGCCCAATTACAAAAGTAGACGCATTTTGTTTTAAAAACCTCGTTATTAATTCAAAAACCTTTGATTAATATTATTAATGTTTTTTTTAAAATTATTAATCATATCGTTATACACCCGTAGGTGTTAGGTACGTTACAAAACATCAACCAGTTTCGTGAATAAACACTGTCTACTCCCTCCTGTTCCTTGCTTCCTCGTCCCATCTCTCCAGGTCATTCCTCTATTCTTCAGACATTCAGCCACCACTTGATTCCATGCTTCCCTCGGTCTTCCTCTTTGTCTTTTCTGTGTCGATTTGGCTAGCCATATTATTTTCGTTTGTCTTCCATCCTCCATCCTTTCTAGATGCCCAAACCACTTTAGATGTTGTTTTTTTATGCTTTCCAGAACTGGTTTAACATTGAGTTCTGCCCTAGTTGTCTCATTTCGTATTTTATCTCTTCGGGTAATACCTTTGAAGCCTCTTAAGTACTTCATTTCTAGCGCCTGTATTTTGCTCTTCAAGCTGCTTAACACCCAGCTTTCGCATCCGTATGTCACAATTGGTTTGTATATTGTGTTGTACACTGTCATTTTCATTTTCTTCGATATTCCTTTTTTCCTTATGAATGTGTTATTAAGTGTGTAGAAGAGTTTAGTTGTATTCTCTATTCTGTTGTTGATTTCAGCCTCTTCCTTTCCGTCCTTATGTTTATTATCTCCCAAATACTTGAATGTTTCTATTTGCTCTATCTCTTTTCCATTTAGTTTTATTGTTATGCTTGATCCTCTCTTTCCAATTGTCATTACACATTAATGTATGTGGTTTTAAATATTTTTGTTGTAAATGTCTAAAAGTATCGACACATTTAAAATTTAGTTAGAAATCTCCACAGATACTGGAGAAGATTCCATTGATTATCTAAACCACTTTACTAAATCTTAGTCATACTGTAATCGAATTGTAACATTTGCGTCATAATACTTAAAAGTGTATTCACATTATCTTTTTTTATAGTAACTAACACTTCATTTTATAACAATAGCTTTTGCGAACACGGTACTGTCCTCATTTTTAAATTTTGTATCTATTTTCGTTACATTTAACAATAACATGCTTGAAAGGGTTTGTAAATGGGGGAATTTATTAAATTTGTTTATCGTGAGTTGTGCAACTTTATTTATTCCATAATGACTATAATTATATTGTGATTGGTTTAAAGTTCAAATTATTTAGAAAGAAAAACTTTTCATCTATAAGATTTTACAAAAAAATGTACATTACTATAAAAGTATATTGAAAATTTAATTTCGGTTTCATCATTTCAAAAACAATTGCGTTTATATTACATGAAAACTTATAGCTTATATTGTTACACTGGAGGTTCCCCTTGTTCCTTCTTCTTTTTTTTTCTTAATTGGGTTTTCTTTCTCTTGTGCCTTTCGGTATCAAAGTATGCTTTCCTAATTCTTGGTTATACAGGGTGTCCCAGCCAAGACGAATTATTCGATGTCTCGGTTATTAGTAATAATATTTAAAAAAGTTAAATATAAAAGTTGTTTGTAATCATTTACTACATAACCTAAAATTATTTTCAACTATACACAGTGTTTTGTTTTTGCGGTATGATATCAAACATTGTTTTTTTATACGAAACACCCTGTATATTTTGCAATTTTTGGATGTAAAATTAAATTCTCTTTCAAAAATATTATAGGTTGTTTATGTCTAAAATGAACCGTTTTTGAGTTATTAACGTTTTTTTGAACATTTTGACAGATGCAGACCTTTATAAAAATATTTATATTTATTCACATAAAAACACCATGGCAATTTACTTTGGTAATTTATTAGACAATAGTGCCATAGTGATTGTTGACTAGTTACATTTTTAAAATAATATACAGGGTGTTCGTTATACTCGGTCCATTTCCCTAAACTTTAAAAGCATATGAATCTTTTTTTTTTTAATGGAACACCCTATATATTTTTACATTTTCTTGTAGAAAATTTAATTATCTTTCAAAGTTGTTGGGCATGTTTTATGTCTAAATATAATATTTTTGAAGTTATTTCGTTTCTTATGATTATTTGCGTATTTTACCTAAAATATCTGTAGTAGCCTTTGAAAATTAAAAACAATTTGTATGAACTGTCAACCAAAACAGTTAATCGGCACAATTTCCACTATTATGCCACTAAAAATCCATATTTTTTAAGAGTTGTAGATACACAGCATAAATGGCCGCAAATAACACCAGAGTGCTGTGTATCTACAGTTCTTAAAAAATATGGATTTTAAGTGGCATAATAGTTTAAATTGTGCCGATTAACTGTTCTGGTTGACAGTTCATACAAATTGTTTTTAATTTTCAAAGGCTACTACAGATATTTTAGGTAAAATACTCGCAAATAATTATAAGAAACGAAATAACTTCAAAAATATTATATTTAGACATAAAACATGCCTAACTTTGAAAGATAATTAAATTTTCTACAAGAAAATGTAAAAATATATAGGGTGTTCCATTAAAAAAAAAAATATTTATATGCGTTTAAAGTTTAGCGAAATGGACCGAGTATAACGAACACCCTGTAAATTATTTTAAAAATGTAACTAGTCAACAATCACTATGACACTATTGTCGAATAAATTACCAAAGTAAATTGCCCTGGTGTTCTTATTTGAATAAATATAAATATTTTTATAAAGGTCTGCGTCAAGATTTTCAAAAAAACGTTAATAACTCAAAAACGGTTCATTTTAGACACACCTATAATATTTTTGAAAGACAATTTAATTTTACATCCAAAAATTACAAAATATACAGAGTATTCAATATAAAAAAACAATGTTTAGTGTCAGAGCGCAAAAACAAAACACTGCGTATAGCTGAAAATAATTTTAGGTTATGTAGTAAATGATTACAAACAACTTTTATTTTTAACTTTTTTTAATATTATTACTAATAACAGAGCTATCGAATAATTCGTCTTGGCTGGGGCACCCTGTATATTGCTCCACCTTTCTGTATTGTTAGCTAACTGCAGCACATATCTCCAGCTGACTCCTTTATCTTCAAGTCTCTGTGTCACTTCGTTTTCCCATGTTTTCTTCTACTGCTTTTCCTTTCAATCTACATTTTAGCGAAGCTTCGTTCTGCCTAATAGATCTCAATAGGTTTGCCTAAATCGTATTTGTTATATCTTCCACTCCTACACACGTTTTACTTTTAATAACTGATATTTTTAAAAATCTCATTTATTGAAGGTATATCCTTTGGTTTTGTTTTTGTATTAATGCTCAAGCTTCTGTTGTCCAGAATTTTCCCTTCCAATAATATTTCCTGCTTAAATAGCTAACAAGTAAACACAATTTTATCTAACCATTTGCCATAAGGGGAAATAAGGTCCCCTTTTTGAAAAAGCCAACAAAATTTACACAATTTGCAAATCTAAACCAACATGCTTCTTCTATATACGATTTTCCAATATTTCTCTACAGGTCTTATCAGAACCAAATTTTATTCTGATAATGATTATCAGTGACAACACTATCAGCTCACTTATATAAAGGCCTCCGAGTTTATTATACTTTAGTTAGTGCTTTAATTAAACACAATCAATACGTAGAAATACAAAATGTGTTCCAAAGGGATTGAATCTAGTAAACCACTTGAAAGTATGTTGTCACCAAAAGATTTTGATGAACTGAAATGTTCAATATGTGATTTATATTTATCAATTCCACCTATAATGTTCTGGCAAGGGCACAGTTACATTTGTGGTCGATGCACAGGCAATTTAGACGCGACTGAGGGCTATCATGTGAAGATATTCGAAACTGTGGCAAAACTTTTAGTATTTCCCTGCCGTTTTGAAAAAAGTGGGTGTCGAAGTACAGTTAAATGGGAAGCAGTAGCAGAACATGAAAGCAGCTGTGAGTATCGTGACCATGACTGCCCTTCAATGCCTCTAGGAGCTTGCAAGTGGAAAGGACCAATAAAGGATTTGCAACAACATTTTACAGATAAACACAGCAATCTCATACTCAAAAATTCAATTCAGTTTTACCTAACGTTACGAAACGACAAGCAACAGAATAATTTGATATCATTCATGAATCAACACTTTCTTCTGCATTTAATCACAGATGCATATAAAGGAAAATTGTTCTTTGGTCTGGGTCATATTGGCAGAAAAGATGATGCCACAGATTATTCTCTTAAAATTGAATTGACAAACGCAGAAGAGGGAAACGCCATGACCTTATGGGAAAAGAACACAAAAATTGGATGCAAGTGGTCTTTTGAAAGAAATAAAATGTTAGAACTTGACATACAAACTTTGAAAAACATCCTCAACACCTCCGGTATCTTATGTAGAGTGGAAGTATGTAAAAAATCTAAAGAAAAAGTGCCTAATCAAACGCAAGAACCCAAAGAAAGTTCCTCATCTTTAAATTCATTTGATAAGGATATGCTGAAAGACCTGGAGTGTCCAGTTTGCCAAGAATATATGGTACCACCGATTTTGATTTGTCAGACAGGACACAGCATTTGCAGTGAATGTGCGCCTAAAGTGCCTAACTGTCCAAGTTGTCGTGCTCCTTTTACACAAGCCCGAAACTACACACTTGAAAAACTAACAAGCAACGTCCATTATCCTTGTAGAAATGAGCCTTCAGGCTGCCAATGCATCGCCACAGCAAACACCATACGCGCTCACGAACAAACATGTTCAGTAAACAAAACTGAATGCCCTCTAAAAGACACAGATAAATGCAACTGGATGGGAAATTCTGAAAATATACGCAAACATGTCCAAGCCGATCATCCCTCAAATAGCTGGATAAAACTTGGTCAACATTTATACCGGAATTTATCATCACCAACCAATACGGATTTTCATATTGTTCAACATAAAAACAAGGTTTTTAAAGTTTGTTGCAGGCATCACCCTAATTCGGGACCAGTCTGGTGGTCAGTTCAACATTTCGGAGTTTCACAACATATAACTTTGAAGTATATATTTGAAATTGAATTTATAGATCAAACTAATAGTGGACGCAGACTTATAATTAATACATTGTGTGAAAATGCTGCCAAAAATAAAAATCCATTTATTAATTGTTTAAAAATTCCTTTTGATTTGCTAAAACCTTTTATAACTGAAAGTACGTGTCTTATTTTAAAATATAATATGCAAGAGATTTAATTTTATTATGTACGTCATTACCAATATCAAGTTTAAAATGTTATTGTATGTAAAGCTTTTATAATCTTAATATAATGTAAATCATTAACTTTAATCCATTTTAATACATGTAAATCATTAGTTATCATCATATTTTTTCATTACTTGTATATATTTGTTATACGCATAATTATTTTCCTTATCATAAGTTGCCTTTGTACATTATTTAATATTGTTTATAACTTGATCAAACTGATATCTCATATTATTTATTTATAGTTCAATTAAGTATTTCATTTATTTTATTTCTTTATTTAGTCCTTCTACTGTTGGGTGTAGAACTTGTATTTTATCCATATCAATAAAACATATTTTATTCTAGCCAAAAAACAAGCATTTTCTATGTACCTACTTTAATTGAATTTATTCCATTAATTATTTATACTAAATAGTACTTTATTACATAAATACATGTATTTTAAAATTAAATAAGCTGTGAACGTTTGTTAGTATTTAGTATTGAATATTTATAATGTATTTTTATAGCATAAATATCCAGTGGCGTGAGCAGGATGATTTAATGGGGGGAGTGTTAATAAACGCCAACAAAATGCGAGGACCTTTTATTTAGGTCGCCAGTCTCTTTTTTCGTTTTTTAGCACAAAATTTACAGCTCTCCAGCCCTATATCGATATAGTGACTCTATGAGGGGGGTTTGACCCTCTAACCCCCTCTGCCCTAGCCACTGAATTTATTCATTAATTAATAATGAATTTTAGGATTCACGATGGCATTTCCAATTATTATTATTATGTAGTCCTACACCTAACAGTAGAAGGACTCATGACTAAATAAAATAATAAAAACAGCTGGATTATGTTAAAGCAGAGTCCCAAACTAATAACAGAAGCATAATAAGCAGTGTACTATTTATTAACAAATGATTAACAATGAATGTTTTCAAAACATTGACATTTCAAATTTCAGCCTGTACGAAACATAACTTATAAAAATGTCCCTAGACTCGCTTGCGCACCGACACCTGCTTTCGAGATATTTTGCTACTCAATGCTTCTAGTATAGGGATTCGAACATTGAGTATCAGGAGCGCAGCAGTTGCAAAAGGTCTTTTCACTGTCTTAGGGTATTAGGGATTTTCTGAACTTGAGTTGGCGACCTGATGTTTTTCGTTTGTTGACATTTTTAAATGTCAACTAACCTTCAAAATATAAAAATTCATCAAATTACTGAAATTAACCATATGCAGGTGGAAATTTTGTGCAAAAATCCTGTACTGGATATATTTATGGTGTTTGAAACACGTTTTTTGTGGTTATGGAGTGTATATATGATGTGAAAATTTTAATTCGTTTCCCACAACCGATACCGAAGTCATGACAATTCGGCACAAATTGGCCAACAATACTTGGGGTATGTAATATCGATTATATGTAAAGCTTCTAAGGCTATTGGTAATCCAAGATGGTAATTTAGAACAACCTCGAAGTAAATTAATTGCCTTGTAAACGTGTTACATTCACATGAGTGTTTGTGCAACGTATGTTCTGCGGTGCAGCGTTTGTGTAAGACTGTTTTTGCAGGGTTGTACTATTTATTAGAAGACACATAGCTAGTATCGAATAGGCACAATGGAAGTATTAGCATCTAATATCAATCAGGGTCACGATAAGGACGACAAAGATGAAACATATAACAACCTGAGAGGTAACACAGCCAAATGATGTTAAAATTTCAAAGAAAGAGATGCAGTTTAACTAATGCAATCCAGGTGGGTACAACGTTTGTTAATAGAATACCGTGAAGGGCAATTTTAATTCGAAGATGATCATTACAATCTCGCTTATTATTGGAGACAAAATAAAACTTAAAATTCGGCAATGATAGTCAGTGTCATATTATTTTTTGGCATTAGTCATCAAACTTGAACTTTAAACACTTAACAAGATGTGTTTTGTCCGTCGTACGTACATGTCAATGTCCAATTAACCACAATTCGTTTATGTTTTAATTTTAGTCGGATCATTCATGATTTTTACGTTTAAAAGAATCCAAAACATCAACAGACGGTTCAAGACATAGACGAAGAAATTTGGATATTGAAAGCAATGTATCACTAACTTGGAATACTTGCTCACATCCCCATGTAATGAAGATCATCTTTTGACTTGTTTAGCAGGAATTGAAGCTATAGTTCCAGGAAGCATAATAAATTTATTTACAGTAGAAGATCTTTAAGACGTTTGCCAGGTAATAAACTATATAGTTGGTACATTCAAACCTTGTAAATAAAATTATGTTATAGGAAGGGCTGAGGAATTGTAGATAACACGAAAACATCCTTAAAAATCCGTTGAATGATTAATATTATTCGTTCTAAAAGGAAACTAATTTGCTGAACAACAAATTATGTTTTAAAACATAACAATAAGTGTCTTTGCAAAGACATAGTGTACTAGACCAGTGGAAAACAGAAATAAAAATCTGTCAATAAAAATTAAACAATACTGTATTTGTGTTTTAATTATAAATTTATAAAGCATACTGAACAAAGCCAGTACGCAACTTAAATAGAAATCTTAATGTTTGTAGTAACGAATGAATTATTAAAAAATTGGTTTTGGATTTGTACTGTCGGGAGACATTTAGTAGTAAAAATCCATTAAATGAATTTATAAAGTATATTTGTTCAATTGGGTTTTGTTTTTGCCGTATGAGTTTGTGGTGTATGTTGCTCAAATTAACTGGGAAAGCTACGTAGAAAATTATGTTTGGGGAATTAAACAGTAAAACAATTACTCATTAACATTATTAGCACTTAAACACGCAACTATTTGCTATTGCAGTTGATTAATTACACTTTTGTACAAGTGACATGCGTTACGTTGATGAATATAAAAAATCTTGATTTTTCAACGTTTTAATTAGTGTTATATACTAATATTCATTGATAACAGGCGCCTACTTAAATACAAAACGTAACCCACTTAGCACGTTGCGCCTACATAGGTATGCAATGTGCTTAACAAAACGCCTACTTTCGGCATTTTCAGGCAACCTGCGTAGCAATGACGCCAAATTAATTACATACCATGTAGGCGTAAAGTACAGTATGCAACCCACTAAACGTTGCGCCTACTGATAGGCAACCACTACACAAAACGCCTACATAGAGATGCAATATATTTGACACAACAGTTACGCAGGTTGTCTAAAAATGACAAAAGTAGGCGTTTTGTTCAGCACATTGCATACCTACATAGGCGCAACGTGTTAGGTGGGTTGCGTTCTGTATTTATGAATCACAATAATAGCTAAACAATACTGTTCTTATGGCAAACAAAATTAATTTCTGCAGTATACAGTACCAAGGTAATCGTAAACTTCAATAAAAATCAAAATAAATATGGTTAAGATCAAGTTATTAAAGATTTGGTTTTTGACTAGAACTGTCAAAACAGATTTATTAGGAAAAAACCAATAAAAATTAAACAATGCAATATTGATGTCTCAAATATGAGTTTATAAAGTACACTGCACTAACTCAATCGAAAAATAAAATAAATATCAAACCATATCTGTAACGAATAAGTTATTAAAAATTTTTTTTCAGACCAGAACTGTCAAAACACAATTTATTAGTAAATATCCAATAAAAATTAAACGATGCAATATTTATGTCTCAAATACGAATTTATAAAGTATAGTGGACTCGGTCAGTTGGGAACTTGGATAAAAATGTAATTTTTTTAGGTAACGAATGAGTTATTAAAAAATTGCTTTTGGATCGAACCTCTCGAGAGACATTTAGGAGTAAAAATCCAATGAAAATGAAACGAAGCTATATTTAGGTCTCAAATATGAATTTATAAAGTATAGTGGACTCGGTCAGTTGGGAACTTGAATAAAAATGTAATTTTTTTAAGTAACGAATGAGTTATTAAAAAATTGCTTTTAGATCGGACTTCTCGAGAGACATTTAGGAGTAAAAATCCAATGAAAATGAAACGAAGCTATATTTAGGTCTCAAATATGAATTTATAAAGTATAGTGGACTCGGTCAGTTGGGAACTTGAATAAAAATGTAATATTTTTAGGTAACGAATGAGTTATTAAAAAATTGCTTTTGGATCGGACCTCTCGAGAGACATTTAAGAGTAAAAATCCAATGAAAATGAAACGAAGCTATATTTAGGTCTCAAATATGAATTTATAAAGTATAGTGGACTCGGTCAATTGGGAACTTGAATAAAAATGTAATTTTTTTAGGTAACGAATGAGTTATTAAAAAATTGCTTTTGGATCGGACATCTGGAGAGACATTTAAGAGTAAAAATCCAATGAAAATTAAACGAAGCTGTATTTAGCTCTCAAATATAAATTTATAAAGTATAGTGGAGTCGGTCAATTGGGAACTTGAATAAAAATGTAATTTTTTTAGGTAACGAATGAGTTATTAAAAAATTGCTTTTGGATTGGAACTGTCGAGAGACATTTAGAAGTAAAAATCCAATGAAAATGAAACGAAGCTATATTAAGGTCTCAAATATGAATTTATAAAGTATAGTGGACTCGGTCAGTTGGGAACTTGAATAAAAATGTAATTTTTTTAGGTAACGATTGAGTTATCAAAAAATTGCTTTTGGATCGAACGTCTCGAGAGACATTTAGGAGTAAAAATCCAATGAACATGAAACGAAGCTATATTTAGGTCTCAAATATGAATTTATAAAGTATAGTAGAGTCGGTCAGTTGGGAACTTGAATAAAAATGTAATATTTTTAGGTAACGAATGAGTTATTAAAAAATTACTTTTGGATCGGACCTCTCGAGAGACATTTAGGAGTAAAAATCCAATGAAAATGAAACGAAGCTATATTTAGGTCTCAAATATGAATTTATAAAGTATAGTGGACTCGGTCAATTGGGAACTTGAATAAAAATGTAATTTTTTTAAGTAACGAATGAGTTATTAAAAAATTGCTTTTAGATCGGACTTCTCGAGAGACATTTAGGAGTAAAAATCCAATGAAAATGAAACGAAGCTATATTTAGGTCTCAAATATGAATTTATAAAGTATAGTGGACTCGGTCAGTTGGGAACTTGAATAAAAATGTAATATTTTTAGGTAACGAATGAGTTATTAAAAAATTGCTTTTGGATCGGAACTGTCGAGAGACATTTAAGAGTAAAAATCCAATGAAAATTAAACATAGCTGTATTTAGCTCTCAAATATGAATTTATTTAGTATAGTGGACTCAGTCAGTTGGGAACTTGAATAAAAATGTAATATTTTTAGGTAACGAATGAGTTATTAAAAAATTGCTTTTGGATCGGACATCTGGAGAGACATTTAAGAGTAAAAATCCAATGAAAATTAAACGAAGCTGTATTTAGCTCTCAAATATGAATTTATAAAGTATAGTGGACTCGGTCAGTTGGAAACTTGAATAAATATATAATTTTTTTAGGTAACCAATGAGTTATTAAAAAATTGGTTTTGATTCGGGCCTGTCGAGAGACACTATAATGTAAAAATGCGATATACATTATAAGATGTTTTATTCATGTCCATCTAAGTATAATTTAAGGTGAATACTTTAAAAACTTTCAGTATCATTTACGAATGTTTTCTAGTTTCTGTACTTTATACACCTCGTTGAAAAATACAATTTATAGTTGGAACAAAGATTTTTATTTAGTATATTTATTTCTTAATCAGTTAATGTTATATATTACAGTTTCAAACAATCTTAAATAGGTACTTCACAACAATGATTGTCTAGTTATAATCAGATTTTAACTTTTTTTTTTAAAGAACCTAATCTAGAAAATCCCATAATACTGCTAAGTCTGCCTGCTTGTTTGTAACATCTCTTCAGCTTTTTGATTATTCTCTCTCCTCTTACTATAACTTTATTTGTTCAGTTTCTTCTCGTCCAACTTGTTTTCATTATGCGAAAACCTTCTTTGAACAGAGTCTAGACAACTGCACCCAAATCACATCGATACGCCTACGATTGTAAACTAGCGTTAAAAAGTAAGAAGTGTATTCGTTGCTAGTACTTACCCAAATTCCGTTGATGTTTTCTAGAATTGCTAAGATATAAAAAGTTGGAATCTTCGACTACGTAAATTAATTTAATACATTGTCACTAGCCAAAATGCACAATAACAGTACTAAAGAATGTACTTGCCACTTAAATTTTCCCATTTTGATTTAGTAACTTTCATAAATTTGCTATTTAATCATTATTTTCTATTTTTCTTTCACCAACAAACGGCACTGTCAAAGTTTAGCATTACGCAGACACCACAAATACAAATTTCATTTAAATTATCTTTTAAAAAATTAATTAACATCTTACTTTCTGTTGTAAAATAAATATAACGTTCTACAATATTTTTTTAATCACATAAATTAGTTAACATACAAATATTAACTTGTTTACATTCAATACATTGACATTTCAAATTTAAGCCTGTACAAAACATCACTTATAAAAATGTCCCTAGATTCACTTTGCGTGCCGACAGCTGATTCCGAGATATTTTGCTACTCAATGCTTTTAGTATGGGGATTCGAACATTGAGTATCAGGAGCGCAGCAGTTGCAAGAGGTCTTTTCCGTGTTCTAGGGTACTAGGGACTTTCTGAACTTGAGTTGGCGACCTGATATTTTTCGTTTGTTTACATCTGTAAACGTCAAATAACCTTCAAAATATAAAAATTCATCAAATTACTGAAATTAACCATATGCAGAGAAATTTTGTGCAAAAATCGTATACTGGATATATTAATGATGAATGAAACAAGTTTCTGTGGTTATGGGGTGTGTATATGATGTGAAAATTTTGATTCGTTTCTCACAATCGATACGGAAGTTTTTTCTAAGAACTATGAATCAAAAACAAATTTTTTATACAGTTTATTGACTATTAAGGAAACATTAACATTTAATTTTATGGATTAACACTTTTTGGTTCTGTTTTACTAATATTAGTGTCACTGGACATAGCTCCAACTTCTTGTAAAAGCTGTTTCTTTTCATTAAAATAATTTTTAAACCAATCGATGTGCTCCTTTTTATGTTGAACACTTAAATAGGGATTTTTTGATAAACCGACACACACTAATTCCATGAAATGTCGAATGGGGCCTTTGGGGGGACACCACGGTTCTAAATGCTTTTCCAAAAACACATGTTCTGCAAAGTAGATATTCTGCTCTTCTTCCATACCTTTAAAAAAAATTATTTAGTTAAAATCAGGGATGGAATAACGTTTTAAATTGTTACGTTATTGTATAACGTTATTTATTATTTGTTTTCGTTACATACCGTTATAAATAACATTAAAAAAATTAATTGTTATGTTATATAACGTTATATAACGCTACATGCATTATGATATACAGGGTGGTGCTTTTTTCGATGCTCACCATTGCTATCTTGGAAACGGTAAGAGATACAAGGTCGGTTAGATCAGAGAAAAGTTGCACATTTTTAATGTGATTTTAGAAAAATATGAACGATGACCGACGGCCAGCGAACGACGACTGACGAACGACGGCCGACGAACGACGACCGGCGAACGACGACTGGCGAACGACGACCGACGGCCGTTGAACGACGGTTGACGACTGTCGAACGATGGCCGACGACTGACGAACGACGACCGGTGGCTAGCGAATGACAACCGACGAACAACGACCGACAGCCGTCGAACGACGAACGACGATCGACGGCCGACGATCGACGGCCGACGACCGACGGTGGACGAACGACGAACGCTGACCGACATCCGGCGACAGACGAACGACGGCCGACGACTGTCGAACGATGGCCGACGGTCGACGAACGACGACTGACGAACAACGACCGACAGCCGACGAACGACGGCCGGCGACCGACGAACGACGACCGACGAACGCCGACCGACATCCGACGAACGGCGACCGACGAACGACGGCCGACGAACGATGACCGGCGAACAACGCCCGACGACTGTCGAACGATGGCCGACGACCGGACGACCGTCGAACGACGGCCGACGAAAGATGACCAGCGAATGACGAACGATGACCGACGGCCGACGAACGACGGCCGGCGAACGACGACTGGCGAACGACGATCGACGGCCGTTGAACGACGGTTGACGACTGTCGAACGATGGCCGACGACTAACGACGAACGACGACCGATGGCCGACGACCGACAAACAACGACCGACAGCCGACGACCAGCGACCGAGGAACGACGGCCGACGACCGGCGAACGACGACCGACGGCCGTCGATTGACGGTTGGCGACTGTCGAACGATGGCCGACGAGCGACGACCGATGGCCGGCGAATGACGGCCGACGAACAACGAACGACGGCCGGCGACCGATGACCGGCGAACGACGGCCGACGGATGACGAACGACGGATGACGGCCGACGACCGGCGAACGACGACTGTCGAACGATGGCCGACGACCGACGAACGAAGACCGAAGAATGACGAACGACGACCGTCGAACGACAGATTCTCAATCGCTATCAAAATGTGCAACTTTTCTCTAATTTAACTGACCTTGTATCTCTTACCGTTTCCAAGATAGCAATGGTGAGCATCGAAAAAAGCACCACCCTGTATAAAAAAATAATTTTTATTTGTAACTCTAAAATTATTTTTGGGATCTGTAAATGTAAATTTAAAAAATAGTACAAAATTACGTTGAGATATTTTATGTTCATTTTAATTTCTAAAACTCAAACAAAATATTACATCTTCTGAAAATAAAAAGAACGCCATATAAAAATTTAATTTATAGAGAATAACGATACAAAATAACTTTTAATGAAACGTTATCGGTTATTATAACGTTATTAAAATATCGTTACGTTATTGTATAAAAAATTGTAGTTGAATCGTTATTATAACGTTATCGGGTATTGTTGCGTTAGGTTTTCCATCCCTGGTTAAAATAAAGAGCAACATTCAATAACAAAATTTACCTTGTTCATTATCGATGGGAAATTTCCAAAGTTTGCCTTGTTCTGTCCACAAAATCTGCTGCTGGAAATAATTTGAAGGTGGGTGGGTAACCGCTAGCCGTAGTTCACGAGCGTGTAACATTTTCCACGTTTTATTGTCTTCATCTTCATGCACAGGCTCAGTATCTCCGGCAGATGTAAAGATTCCAAGACGTTCACTACCAAAAAGGTCTGTTTTCTCGTACTGTCTAAGAATGGACAAAAAGTCAACTTAGTAAATGCAGTTTTGAACTTAAAATACTTACATGTCTTTAGCACGTCGATCAAAGTAACCAGTTGTTCTACGAGGAGCTTTTGTGCCAGCCGGAGACTGATCTGAATGTTGCTGACCGGGACGAACTCTATGCAAAAGCTGGCGAACTTGTTGAGCGCGTGATACTTCTTCTGAACCAGTCGATTCCCTGTCTATTTTCATACCTTTAATAATGTCACTGAAATTACATTAAAATTTAATGCATTTAACCTCATATAAAATATGTAATACAAAAATATTTACCTTAGATTACCAACAGGAGCTTGCTCGACCGGTTCATCTTTAATTGGATTTAATAATTTTGATAATAGTTCCGATTCTGTTTGTTTTACATCTCCGCCTATTGTTTGCGCTACATTTTTAACAGCTGTTATGACTTGTTTTTCTGCAAAACGAACACAAGTTCAGTAAGGGCATGTCACTCATTTCGTTTTAAAATTTGATGCTCACCGACTGGTTCGATTTTCACAGATTGTACCCCTTTTTCGGTCCTAATCTCCTTGCGTTTTGGTGATGGTTTAGCGAGATTTAATTTAGATTTTGTATTAATTGCATTGTCGTCCTGTAAACATAATGATTAATTGCTGCAAAACTTGAGGTTTACATACTTGAATCATAAGAATGTTTAAAAAAATGCAAGGCTATTTATTACCTTAATCATTTGCTCAAGCAACATACTGAGTTTACTTTTAGCATCTAAGCCTTTAACATCAGGCTTCGTTTTGGCTACATTTTCGTCGTCACTACTGCTACTGGTGTTAGAACTACTGCTGCTACTACTATTTGTAGCAAATTGTTGCTGAATACATAATGTTAAATGTCTGGGATTTAAATTGCTAAAATAAACGAGACGTAATATGATAAAATCATATAAACCTGAACCAAATGTTGCAGTTAACAATAAAAATTAATTAAATCCAAATAACACTAACCGTAAAGTAGCACTAAATCGAATCATTTCTTTAATAACTACTAATAATTCAGTAAAAACCGCCGACACAGGTTGCAATCTCGTTTCTAACCTCAAACTGTCATGTTAGTATAGTAGTTCTAATGACCAGTAGTTCAAATGAACATTCCAATATTCCAATTTTTCAAGTTACCGCAACTCATTTAAAAAAAGTTTAATTTACTTAATATATTCCAGTTACCGCTAATTATAATGCAATCAATTTTAGACTTTAAAATACCTTGAATCACAAGTATTTGAATTTTATCTTATAATTACATATAGTTGTCACGCATATTAAACTTTTGTGGTGCATTCGTTTCATTTAAGAACACATCGATGTTTTTAAAAAGTCAAAAAATCTATAAAGGGCGTTGTTTATACCCAAATTTCTGTTTTTAAATGATTTGCTACACCGCTAGACTTCCCAACCGTGTAATCCAGTAATCAGCTGTGATCTGTCAAGCTTTTTGTTGTCAGTTGTGGTATGTTATTCCACGATTGTGTGTATTATGTTGAGGTATATCTAATGTGTTTCGAACAACATACTTAGAATCAAAAATTTATTTTTAGTATTGGGGCTTACGCAGTTTCGCAGTACACGCTTGATATGGCGAAAAGTTCGTAACTTAGTGATTAACGTTGATTTGTGCTGGTGATTAATTTTTACACTGTGATATCGTTTATAAGCTAAAATGAATAAAGGGAATAAGTCAATATTTAGGGATATATACGATTACCCTTATAAAAACAACCGTATTAAATTATACCAGGATGCTAAAGGTACGTTGACACTCATCCTTTGCCAAAAATTTCAACCTTAATATATTTCATTACCTGGCATTGACATACATACAAATCTCGTCCATGCATTATTAAAAGAAAGGAAAATGCATTGTACAACATGGTCGTTATATTAATACAAAACTCTTGCGGTGTTGATAATTTAAATAACAAGATCCTAGTTTTCGTAGCACATATTTTATTGTAATAAAAATTAATTATCATGTCATGACCCTTATTAAAAAATTGTAATCGAATGTAGAACAGTTTTTTTAATGATTTTCCAAACTTTACTCAATTAATTGAATTACTGTATTTATAAACTCTTTTTTTTTAAATTGCTATACCTAGTGCATATATCAAACAAGAAAATCAAAGATATTTAAAATAAATATATTACTACAAAATATTTTTTAAATGTTATACTGTAAAGTCTTTTAAGCATTAGTATTTACAGTCCTGCATTTAATTTTTTTCTAATATATATTAGAAACGTATGTACTAGATAAAATGATTTATTACAGATAATGTAGATTTCATACAACGCATGGGTCTGATACAGCGGTTAGCAATACATCAAGGATGTGTAAACACGCTGTGTTGGAATGAAACAGGAGAGTATATTCTCTCAGGATCCGATGATCAACATTTAATTATTACCCACGGCCATACTTATCAAGTTCTTGAAAATTATAACACAAGTCATCATGCTAATATATTTAGTGCTAAATTTTTACCTAACTCTTGTGATCGACAGATAATTTCCTGTTCTGGAGATGGAATTATTTTGCACACAGGTAAATGGATTATTACTGTACTTGTAAAATAAATGCCATTTTTATGTTGCTTTCGTATTTTTCTCATTTGTATTGATTTTGTAAATAAAATATAAATAACGTGTTACACCAAGATCTTAACTGCACACACAGAATTTAATTTGGTAGCCTTAATCATTGTGTTACCCTGAAGCAAATAGTATATTTTATGCGTAATACACAACAAGACGTTAGTTGCAATTAATCTAATATGTGAAATATTTATTTATTAATAAAAACCTTTGCATAAATTGGCTGACTAATATTTATTACATATGTCTCATTTTAATTGTAGTTCTTTTTAAATTATGGCGTAATTATATTTTAATTGTGTTTTAGACCTAGACAACCCCAAGGAAACATACCATAATCAATTTAACTGCCATTCTGGGACTACATATGAAGTAATAACAATTCCTAATGATTCACACACTTTCCTAAGTTGTGGTGAAGACGGTACCGTACGTTGGTTTGATCTTCGAACAAAAACAAAGTAGGATATTTGCTTAACTTCGTAGTCTACGAAATGATGCCCTTGCTAAATTATAAATTTTTTTTAATTATTGCAAAAAATAAAAAAGTACTAGTCGCATATTTTGTATATTTGGCTCTTAACAAAATAAAAATTATTTTGGTCTGCAGTAATAATATTTCAAGGGCTTTAAAAATACTGAGAGACTACCCCCTGTGTCCTGTGTTGTAATTAAGAGATGTCTAATTTCTAGATGTAAAAAACCTCGCTGTAAGGATGATATAATGATCGTAAACGGACGTGCTGTAACTGCCTTAGCGGTCAACCCCCTTGCATCTCATCAGCTGGCTATTGGTTGTTCTGATTCTACGGTAAGAATTTTCGACCGAAGGTTTTTACCACATGGAGGTACGATTTTCGAGCAATATTGTGATTTTCTTTTAATTCTTGTATACTGTTACAGACTCTGGAACTGCTCGACCGTTTTGTAGTTTCATTGCACCGGATCTGGAAGATCGACCTTATAGAATTACATCACTGAGCTATAGCCCAGACGGTCAGGAAATGCTCGTCAGTTATTCTTCAGATCATTTATATTTATTTGGCATTCAGGTTAGTCGCAACATTTTTTTTTAACCATTTCTCTATCTTCAATAATAGCAAAGATACTCACGTATTACCATTGAATTTGACCACGAAATATTGCATTATTGTGCACGGCAATTGTTGTTCAGTATGTAAACATTTTTTTCTAGGATCATCGTGCTACGCAATTAAAGAAAATCTCAAAAAGTCGTATGTACTGGGATAAAATAAAAAACATGAGCGGCAAACGCGAGCGTAGATCACCGCCACCGGTCAGGCGATTGAGACTGAGAGGGGATTGGTCGGACACGGGCCCCGACGCACGTCCCGAACGTGACGCCATCACGACGGTCGGTGAGTACATCCTTCGTTCACGTGTTCGCGATTTTACGTTCTTTTTTAATGTATCGACAGACGGTTTTGAAGTAACGCTTGTTGTCCATTTTTCAAATGTACCGATAGTTCCATTTCAGGCATAGGTCAGGCGAGGCCCCAGTTGCATTCGACGTTGATGCAGCGAATGACGGACGTGCTGTCGCGAATGTTGAACGATCCTTTGACGCGAGCCGCGCTCAGCGCCGGCGGAGAAGATTCGCTCGACGATCAGGACCACGACGAAGAGGGACAGAGGCAGAACGAGGACAGCAGGGAAAGTAATGCGTCGATTGCGACCAACGAAACCGGTACAGATTTGATTGCGACAGCGCTGCAAGCCACGGTTACGGCCACTACAGCCATGGATACTGAGGATGTCGAAAATGCCAGTGGGTCAGTATACAGAACTATATTCGGCAAATAATCGCAATGCCCAAAAACTTAAACCATGCACTTCTCAAATGCAGTTCGTCTTCACAACAACCGTCGACGTCAACATCGCAGCCTTCGACTACCGATGCAGTTAACAGCACGAGCAAGAAAACCCCTGCAGGAGAGAAACCAACCGCGCCCACGACCACCGATTACAAATCACCGATCACAACTCATCTTCGCGGTCATCTCACGGCCCTACGAAATCTCAGACACGGTTTTATAGAACAGCACGGATCGGAACCGTCCGTCAGCCTAAAATACTCCGAACAAAGTACCTCAAATTCTACCATAAGCCTGAGGGTTGGAAATGAAGTTGACAGGGCCAACTTCGTGAACAGCGCGGAAGATCAAGCCGCGGCGCCCTCTACATCGGAAAATGATAGGAACCGATTGAATAAAGCCAGTGATAAAAGTGAAACGGTACGTTAAGTTGCTGTTAAGATGAAATATTATGGGATTTAGATATTTTTTTTGTGGTAATATAGGCAGTGTGGCTTTGAAAACTAAATGTTTTTTTTTTGTTCTTATCTTAGATGTCTGATGTTGAGCTGGATTTCGACAGCGATGATGAAGGGTACAAAGACCATTTTTCTTCAGAACCTGCTGATGTCACATATGAACCTCAAATGAAAATGAAGTATACAGGGCATAGAAATGCTAGGTATTTTTATTTTTTTTAGTTTATACAGCTTGGCCCAAAAAAGCCCTACGTTTTTATTTACCACCGGATTTTTAAAATTGTAGCCTTTTTATTAAACCAGTGTTTCTCAACACTATACAATTTCTTGTACAAGAAATTGTATAATGTAAAACGGCCTTTAGACTTTTATTTAAAACCTTAAAATTTGTGTTATAAAATAATACAAAACTTTATTCGTTTCCTAATTTTTAAAACACTTGGCTCTAAATTTATGATACAAATTTTTGTGTTGATTAAACTTTTTTTATTTCAAGGACCATGATTAAAGAAGCAACGTTTTGGGGCAACAATTTTATCATGTCAGGATCAGATTGTGGTCATGTGTTCGTCTGGGAACGAAAATCGGCTGAACTAGTCATGCTATTGCAAGCAGACCAACATGTGGTCAATTGTCTGCAGCCTCATCCGACACTGCCATTGCTGGCTACCAGTGGAATAGACCATGACATTAAACTTTGGGCTCCAATCCAAGAAGAACCCAATTTTGATAGCATAATGGCAAATGATGTGAGTTGAAAAAATAACCTAGTTAAAAACCACAATGGTACACAAATTATTCGTATTTAATTGTACTTGTTTGTGATGGAAACCCCACTTTTTAATTATATTTGTTAGTCTTAAGCCTCGTTCACATTATTCAAGTTACTTGAATAATGTAAATGAGGCTTAGTTACTTGAATTCAAGTAGTAACCTGAGTAATGTGAATGAGGCTTAAAGTAACTTGAGTTCAAGTAACTTGAATAATGTGAATGAGGCTTAAAGTTACTTGAATGCAAGTAATTTGAATAATGTGAATGGGGCTTAAAGTTACTTGAATTCTAGTAACTTGAATAATGCGAAAGAGGCTTAGTTACTTGAATTCCAGTAACTTGAATAATGTGAATGAGGCTTAAAGTTACTTGAATTCAAGTAACTTGAATAATGTGAATGTGGCTTAAAGTAACTTGAATTCAAGTAACTTAAATAATGTGAATGAGGCTTAAAGTTTCTTGAATTCAAGTAATTTGAATAATGTAAATGGGGCTTAACGTTACTTGAATTCAAGTAACTTGATTAATGTGAATGAGGCTTAAAGTTACTTGAATTTAAGTAACTTGAATAATCTGAATGGGGCTTAAAGTTAAATGTAATTTTTTTTCGTTTTCAGTTGGTGAAGCGGAATGCCATAATGTTAGAGGAAACCAAAGACACTATAACCGTTCCTGCTGCCTTTATGATCAGAATGTTGGCCTGCCTTAACCAGATTCGTCGGGGAAGTCGATCGCGGTCTCGCCGACGTGACGATAGCGAAGAGTCCTAAGTATCTCTGTTGTGTATTAATACCGTACTTGTATTTTTAACCACAATAGCAATTTTTTTTAAGACACTTAAGTAACTCCTAGGAACTTGCGTGCTTTATGTTACAAATAAAAAGTTTTATAAGCTGTGAATTTTTATTAAATCGTTGGTCGTTGAATTTCATACATCTTGGATGTGACCTCTCATTTTTTTTTCACTTATAAAACGCACACTGATTATTTTTCAATAATTTATTTTTCATTGTATTAACAAGTGATAATTACATATTTATGAATGGTTTTATGATCAAGTCTTTTGGATTCCAAGAACTTAATCTAAAACTAACTTTAGCTCGTCAAAAACAAGGGCATGTTTCCGCAAGATATTGGCTAAAAACAGCTCACAAAATAAATAATAAAGTTGCAAAAATATCATAGAAATTCAGTTGAATGTAAAAATGTGATTTGTTTTTAAATTACGTGTAAAATTTTAAGTTGAAACTTGAAATTTAAATAAACTTGATTAATTAGATACTAAAACTACCCTAAAGAAAAACATTCAAGAACATCTCACTAATATCATCCAGTTCGCTCAAAAACTCGAAAATGTAAAATATAAATTCGAAATTCAGTTCAAAAAATTATGTCACAAAATTAACCAAGTACAGAGCAATGTTTTAAGATTATACAAACATGGATTTAAATATTTCGTCACATTAACAACAGCTTAGTAAAATTGTGCTGACGATTAAAAAAAAATGAAAAATCTCAAAAGTTGTTAAAATGGACCTTTTCTCGTTTTACTGGACTTTTTTACTTATAAATATTATTTGAAAAGTTTTTTTCACTACCACAATTCTACGTATTAATTTGCATGTCCTCTATAACCATGATTTTTAAAGGGCGACTAAAAAATATCAACATTCAAAGTCCCACAAATTTGTTGGGGGGGGGGGGGTAGAATGAATCACTTTTTAATACACGCCTATAAAAATCAGTTAAACAACTGCCTAATTTCAAACAAAGCATCACACTAACATTAGCAATATAAATTACACAGGACGCTTCCAGTGGCATTTGTTTCTACATTATGTCACATCGCATTTGTTTGTGACATGGCATTTGTTTGTGTTGCATGGCATTTGTTTCTACATCACACATGGCATTGTTTCTGTCATATCAACATGTTACCAAGAGGAAATCACTTATTTGTCATTAATTATTACAAAATTATGTACAATAAATTTTTTAAATACTATAACATATACAACTACACAAAAAATCTAACATAAAAAAACAGTTTTAATAACACAGCCTATACATAAAATACGGTTCACTATAAAATATTTAAATAAGTAATGTAGTAAGACTAGTGATGATCAATTTTGTAGGTACATAAGTTTTCTTTCTTTATTTCGTTTATTGCTCAGAGTTTCCAGTTTCTTCAGGATTTCTTTACAAAAATAAATAATTCTGTATAAACCAACATAAAATTATATTAAGTTCAACAGTGCGTTTATCACAAAAGTGAGATAATTTTTATTTACTTTATTAGCTATGGGTTATCCCAGGCTAAAGTAATATATGATTTCAAGCCAGAAACTATATTTAAACAAGAAAACTTTAATTTTATTAATCAATTTCTTTATTCTACTTGAAATTTATACCCTTTAAAGTAAAGCATAATCAGAATAATAAAAACATTATTAGTCCAAAACTGAGAAACTTAAAATTCAAGGCCCTAGAGACGACAAAAAAAAACAATCTTCTGCAAAAGTCAACGATAATTTAATGTGCTTAATTATTTCAATAAAAAAATCTCTCTTTTGTGTATCATTAACTGGTTTTGATATACCTATTTTGGCATTAGAAAATATCTCCAATTGACTTCACATTTACCGGTAAAAATTAAAATTTAAAAATCATATTTTAGGTTTACGTAAAAATTCCAAATCTATAAAAAATCATCAACCTCAACAGCGAATACAATCCAATAGCTGCAAAAAAACAAAACTAATTTTCACTGCAACACATAAGCAGCAAGCTCTTTTGGTATTTTTTACATAATAGGCTTGTTCCGGCAGGGCTATGCACGATCCGACGAACGTTCAGGAGCATGCGCAGTATCGATTAGAGACTACAATTGCTTGCTATATCGATACTGCGTATGCTCCTGATCGTTCGTCGGATCGTACATAGCCTTGCTGAAACACATGTTGCATTGTTTTTTTTTTTGTTTTTAACAAAAGACAAAAAGAACTCACTGGTAATGTTCACATCATGTATGATATAAAATTGACTTCCAAGCTCGTAGTATAACAATAACTGTAAATTAACAATAGGAACATATTTACGTTTTATCTAAAACTATCAAGAAATACATATAACATTAAAAAAAATAACCATAGCATAGGGACGCAATTACTAATAATAGTGTAGGTTTCTGTTTTAGAAATGTTTTAAGAAAACACTCTAAAGCCTATTTTTGTAAAGTTTCAGTAAAAACCGTAATAAATTACAAATCAAAACAATTAAAACACAACAACGGTGAATAACGCTACATTATCGTGAGCGAAATTCTACTTCTAAGTAAATTTCCATTCAAAAAGGACAATTGCTAGTCTACGCTAGTAGTCAAAAAACGTGTGTGTACGCTTAGCGTTGTAATGTAAAATATTGCACAACCAATTTGTAGATTAAATATTAAATAACATCCGCCTGTCACTTTAAGCATCTTCGGCTTCAAGTAAATGTTGAGCCTCGATTTTTGAATGCGTAAAGTTTTGTGGAAAACGTTTGTTTAGGGCGGCAGTTGTCGTGATACTCTGCTGACGTTTTATCATGATCAGAGTGATCGCAGCGGCGCACGTTATTAAGAGTATCGTTGTTAATGCTGCACCCACTGCAAAAAATAAACTCAGACATGTAATCGTTGCATAAACGATAATTTGAAACAAAAGACAGTTTTGAACATGAAATAATGAAAACAAAAACATAAATATGCCAATAATTTTCGGGACACCAATTACAGGATCGGATTAATGATACAACAAAATAATTCAATACTCACCAGCGAGAATCAATGTTGTTACAAAGCTGTACCCACGGGTTGATATGAGCATGTCATGAACGTTCGCGAGGGATCCGTTGGTTGGAATTTCGGGTATTTCAAGTATCTCACAAAAAAGTGGAAATAAATCGACTACATGAAAAGGTGTAACTCTGTACTTTTCTTTGATTTTTGGACCACGAGCCATGAAGAACGGTCTCATATCTTCCAGCATATTATCATAACCATGTACACCAAATTCCGAGGTATTGAATACTAAAAAACATGCATTTTTGTTCAGTACAGCGCAGTGTAAATGAATCTTTAGCCTCGTTCACATTATTCAAGTTACTTGAATTCAAGTAAATTGAAAACACTTTACTATGTGAATCTGTTTTTTAGTTGACTTGAAATTTGAAAGTTCACTTCAAGTCAGAATAAGTAAGTTAAGTACTTTCAACTAACTTGAATTCAAGTAACTTGAATAATGTAAACAAGGCTTTATTGTTTTTTCATGGCTTACTGATTAATAATAAACACTTTTTCAATTATGTAAATGCTCCATTTGATAAAGAAAAACAATGAAACACAATGTACCACAGTGATCAGTACTTGGACCTCTGCTATACACAGAGTTATAATATTTAGTTTTGCTCACGTTTAAAATGATATTTCCAAGCAAACTTTTGGGCGCTGTCGGCGAGATCTTGAAAACCGTAGCCCTCGTCTCCTAAAACAAATATCGGAGGAGTTCTTGGATTATTTTTAAAGTGCCATCGCTCGGGAAGGTCTTTTTTCTTGTACACATTAAAATGTCCCAATTCTTTTGATGCAGCCTTAAGGCGATTGTACACGTCGTCTTCGCTACCTGGAAGTGTAAAATGAGTTACGGTACATTTAAAAATGCGAGTTTCGTAAATTGTCTTACCGTCTTTTGGTATGTAGTGTAATGCTGGTGTAACGCCTGCCGTCGTGTACGTGTCTGGTTCTAAATATGTGGATAAATTTAGGAATTGTGGGGGTTTAACAGTGCTCATTCCGTGATCACTAAATTGAATAATGTTAACTTTGTCTTTTAACTCGAAATGTTCAAGTTGTTCCTGAAAATCAATACAGTTCAGCAAAGTTTCTAGCTTGAAGAAGTTTTCTTTTACGAAGTTTTAATGAAAATACGTACCTCCAAATATCCAGTAATATTGTCAAGTTTTTCCAACATTTCCCTAACTTGTCTCGACTCTGGACCGAATGCATGGCTATGTGTATCTGGTTCTTCAAAATACATCATAATAAGATTAGCAGGTTTTTCGGAATCTCTCATCCACGATATGACCTGTAACATAACATAAAACATTATTAATGTTACTTGATAATGATTTGCTGTAATTAAAAGAATCATTATTATAAACCACAATACATACCGTATCAACTCGCTTATACCAATCAAATGAGGGTTCATATGCCTGCAAGTAAGTGGCATATTCATCTTGATATGCAAATGTCCCCCCAGGCCACATCATAATACCGGAATACCTTCCCTTACCCAATTTCTCATTGAGTCGCTACAATAACACATACATTCACAAACAAGCATTAAATAAAAACTTTACAGTACCTACCCAAATTGGTACAATGTCATCGTCATAATGAAACATGTCGTATCCATAGCCTATCACTTGGCTCAAGATAGGATCGTAGAAAGAATTGGCGATAACTCCATGTGTTTCTGTATAAAATCCCGTTGCTATAGAATGGTGATTGGGGAAAGTTTTTGTGGGGAAAACACTATATATGTAATCTGCATAGGTGCCTTCTTTTTTTAATTTTTCCAGGTGAGGGGTTACCTCCTTGTCGAAGAAGTCATACCTGAATCCATCGAATGAAATTACTAGTAAAATAGGATGTTCAGATTGAGTATTGACTAATCTAAGTAAGAACCACTGTAATATTATTGTTGAGAGGAACATTCCAATTTTGTACACTTTGTTTCCAAAAGAGGTTGACACTATTGACCAGCTGGCATGCAAGTGTGTTTTTCAATCTGTCAAGTTGACATTATCAAATTGCATATTTTTACAACTTAGAAGCATAGAAGATAAAGTGCTGTTGAACTTATTTCTCAGTGAATTAGTAGTCAGGTCACGTTTATTGCAAAAATATTTAATAATAAGTGAATGACATGTATTTGGAAAATACGGATTCGATGTACTATCTGAGAACACTCCCTTTAGCGGATTCGATGTAGTAGTGAAAAAATACATTCATCTAACAGAACTGTCAAAAGTGATTAATAATCATTAGTATATTTAAAGTAAATTATTTAAATAATATATGTGCTTAAAGTATATATCAAGTCATAACCATCAGATTACAAATATAAGAAAAATATTTAATAAATGTAAGTGTTAATTTTTCTTATTCAAACCAAATTTTACTTAGGTTATTTTTTTAAAACGTAGGTAACTAAACGTTTTTTCAACCAACAACCACGGATTCGGTTATATTTGAGAAAGCCCATGGGGAGTGAGGTCAAAGCAGTCCCGAATGGGCTGCTACAGATATGGGTAGCTGTGTGGGACGTTGCTTGCCACATTCCAATACTACTAGCAGATTTCACTTTAGTAACCAAAACAGCGGACCAGATTTTACTAATCTTATTGAAGAAGTAAGTGCCGTGCCAATATAAAGACATTACGTTAATTACGTATATTTTTTAGCATGTACCAGTCGGTGGAGAAGGCAAAAAGTAAGTAATAGTTATTTATACGTTTTATAATAATAGCGTTAAAACTTTGAGATGTCTAATTGTGCTTATTTATGAATTAACGAAAATTACGGAGTATAAAACTGTAGGTATTTGGTGGAATCGTTGTCTCATAATATAATAATTTCATGCTCTCTTGGATGTAGAAGTTTTGTATCACGTTTATTCTCCAAAAGAAAAGAACGTAAAAAGCCTAAGGTAAAATTTAGCTGTACACAAATCATTTTCTGCACCTGCTTATCATCTTTTGCATAAAAATTATTTTTCCACACATTCTGTATTAGGTAGTACGCTTCAGATTGTATCGAAACGTAGCAGGCTGAACATTTTCTTTTTAATTCTTTATTCAGCGAAACTGAACTGCTTGGAGCATCTCCATGTTTCGAATGAAAAATACACAAATGTGGTTGAAGCTTGAAAAATACCTGACTAAGTACTGGGGGGGAATTAAAAAAAAAATTTGTTAAATAATCTAGGTTTGCATGTCGTTTTTCAAGCTTCAATCGTGTAGATAGTTATAAATTATAATTATTGTATTTTGTAATTAATTTTATCGTTAATAGAAGCCTGTATTGGAATTGGTTGAAGATATTTTCAGCCCACCCGGAGATTCTTACTGTAGATTAAGTGAATCGCAAGGTCTTGCCAACAGCAGGTAAAAAAAAAGATTCGGTCAGTGAGCACAGTTTTTAACATTAAAAACTTGTTGTAGTTCATACAACAGCCGCGATATTCCTCTTCAGTGTTTAGACGCTAGAGCGCTTTTAGCCCAAACGACCAATTCAACTCCAGCTAGTTCTTTGGATCTGGAATGGGAACACGAAACTATACCGATTTCCATGATGAATGATCCTTCCGGCAGTTCATGGTATGTAATGATTGATATTAAAAAATCTCACGTCACTTCTAACAAGTTAACTAGCGTTTCTCAAAACATCTTTGCCGATTAAACCGAATTTCTGTTATGCTAAGCAAGTACGTCTATATAACAGGGTATGGCCAAGCTTCACAAACCCTCCAAATTTCTAATAGCGGCAATGGGATTGTATAGGATTTCTTTCAATAATTCAATTTTTAAACGAAATTTGAAGGTAAAAACTCAATTAGCATGCGGAAATAGTCGCAATCGTAAGTTTAGCAACTAAAAAGTGAGTAAATTGAAGGGTTTATAACTGTTATTAGCTATTAATGTTTAAAAAAACCTTTACGGAGCGAGTATTTCCACTGTAAGCCTGCAACCCATGATACACGCAGTGTACATAAAAGAATTTAAAACACTTGTACTAATAATGTTTTTGTGTGTGTACGATAGTTGCAAAAATATATTGCTGTACTTACTTTTAGCAGGGTAAGAAACCGGTTTTTTAAACTGGTTACCCCTTTTTTTTTTTGAATAAGCGATTTTTAACCAAAACCGTTATTTTAATTGGCAAAAAAACAGTAACTTTAACCAAAATAATTAAAAACCGGTTTTTTAAACTAAAATTTGGATAAAAATTACTTTAAAAAAATACATAATCTGTATTAAATGCGATTGGTTTACCAGAAGTCATTACTGAACGCTTGATTGTACATATATTATGAAATTATAAATAGATATCTTTCCATAATTTGCATTCCTATTCTAAATAATGTCAAAAACCGGTTACGAATGGGTTTAAAAGTTAAATCGGTTTTTTACAGTTAACCAGTTTTTTATGAAAAAACTGGTTTTTAGGCAAAACCGTTATAAAAATAAAGTTCTCGATTTTCGGTTAACCGTTAACCAATTTTTTTTCGGTTTGGGCCCTGCTTGAATAAAAAACAAGACGTTATAATAAACATATTTTTTATTTTTACGTTTACAAAAATATTTTTAATTCGATGATAATTATCTAATGAAGAATCCTAATACCTAACTTAACAAAATTATTTAATAACGGCTTTGGTCTTTAAATTTATATTGAAATCCCAAAATTTAGCTAATTCTATGCCACACAAACCTTTGTTTTCAAGATAGATAAATGTGTTGATGCGAATATTAAACATCTTTAATTAATTATGATAATTGTTGCAAACAATTGTTTACTTAATTCCTGTTTTAATGTCCAATGAGCAACTGAGAAGTATAGATTCATCAATTTAATTTCATATTTTATGACAAAATTACATTATTAATTCCAATATTTGCTATTAAATTGATGTAGACAAATAATTACAATGCACATTTTCTTAAAAATTAAAAAAATAATTGTATTTAACTTAACTTATGAAATTTACGTATGGTACTAACTTACACAACTATCACTAATGTCTTTTAAAGTCTTGGATCACACTTAAACACGCAAGAAAAAAATAATATGTGTACATTCGCCGATGTTCTCCATGCAAACTATTTAAAATCTGGAGGTCGCAGCCTAGTCGCAAGCTAAACTTGACCGTATACAGGGTGGTGCTTTTTTCGATGCTCACCATTGCTATCTTGGAAACGGTAAGAGATACAAGGTCGGTTAAATTAGAGAAAAGTTGCACATTTTGATGGCGATTGAGAATCTGAAATGAAATAGTGGATATTTTGATTCGTTTTTGATTTATTACAAAAAAAATTAAAAATGTGATTTTAGAAAAATATTGTTATCTTCCCTACCATTGACGCTATTTCATATAAACTTGGTAACTGTATGTTTTTGACCGTCCTGGTTTTGATGACGTCAACAGAAATTTGAAAATTTGTATTAATAATCTATAAAATCGCGAATGTTCTGAAAAACAATTGAAATTATAATATAAATAAAAGTGACACAGCATTTTATAGGTCTAATAAAAAAACTAAATGACAATAAATTTAAAACACCAGACGGTCGTCGTTCGTCGGTCATCGTTCGTCGGCCGTCGGTCGTCGTTCTTCGGTCGTCAGTCATCGTTCGTCGGCCGTCGTTCGTCGGTCATCGTTCGTCAGTCGTCGGCCGTCGTTCGTCAATCGTCGTTTGTCGATCGTCGGTCGTCGTTCGTCGGCCGTCGTTCGGCGGTCGTCGTTCGGCGGTCGTCGTACGTCGTTCGTCGGACGTCGGGCATCGTTCGTCGTTCTTCGGTCGTCGTTTGTCGGTCGTCGTTCGTCGGTCATCGTTCGTCAGTCATCGTTCGTCGGTCATCGTTCGTCAGTCATCGTTTGTCGGCCGTCGTTCGTCGGTCATCGGTCGTCGTTCGTCGGTCATCGTTCGTCAGTCGTCGTTCGTCGGTCATCGTTCGTCAGTCATCATTCGTTGGTCGTTCGTCGGTCATCGTTCGTCAGTCGTCGGCCGTCGTTTGTCGTTCGTCGGCCGTCGGTCGTCGTTCGACGTTCGTCGGTCGTCGTTCAACGGTCGTCGTTCGTCGTTCGACGGTTGTCGGTCGTCGTTCGTCGGACGTCATTTGTCGTTCAACGGTCGTCGGTCGTCGTTCGTCGGACGGCAGTCGTCCTTCGTCGTTCTTCGTTCGTCGGTCATCGTTCGTCAGTCGTCGGTCGTCGGTCATCGTTCGTCAGTCGTCGTTTTTTTGTAATAAATCAAAAACGAATCAAAATATCCAGTATTTCATTTCAGATTCTCAATCGCCATAAAAATGTGCAACTTTTCTCTGATCTAACCGACCTTGTATCTCTTACCGTTTCCAAGATAGCAATGGTGAGCATCGAAAAAAGCACCACCCTGTATACACCTCAGCCAATAGAAAGTTGTCCAGCGCCTGTCCCTACCCTGTTTATAAAGGTACCCTACTAAGCAAGCTCGCCATAGTGACATGAATTAAATGGTACACCTAACAATTTGATGAAGAAAAAATTAATTTAGGGATTAATTTGATCCGATTACAGGGTGATACTCTCGGAAGATTACACCGAACCATGCCCCAGCGAGTCAAGCGCGCATCATTCCTTGGCCGTCCGAGGAACGAACTCGGAATGGTCACGCGTCTCGTCCGCCGATTCTCTAGAGTGGGACAGCGTCAACAACTCTTTCCACGCGAGTCCCCCTGAAATCGACACGGACACTCAAATGTTGTTAAGTGAAATAGAACGACTGACGTCGCAAGCTCTTAAAGAAACCGGACAGACAATATTTAGCTGATTAAAGGTAGGGCGTTGTATGGACTTTTTAGCTCAGGAATTCGATCGAGTCACGTCCCTTCCAGTAGGTATTTAGGACGTTTTTTTTTCAATACTTTGGTGATAGGAAAATCGGTGTTAGATTGCAAACCAAGTAAATGGGACAATAATTTAAGTCCTTCCTGTACACGTGTCGATTTGGGGATTCAACCGAAAACATGACCAAATATTTTCAAAAATGAACTTGTCTTTAGAAATAAACAATCAATGATATGTATTGTATTCACCTTTAAATTGATGTTAAACAATATGCATCATTTATGTAACTGATTAGATACTAAATAATGTAAAAATTGCTTTTTTTGTACTGGTAATAATCGTACAATATCCAAATATCCAAGCTGTTTCACGATAGACATTTATAAAACTGATAACTGTTCTCATAACTGAATGTTAGCAGCTATTTTTTTACACAAGTATTTCTGAAATTTACAGTAGCTAATCAATTAATATTGATTTAAAACAAATATGTGTAATGAAGTAATTATTTGTTGGTAAAGTATTGCTTATTTAATCATTGCAAATGATGTTGATCTGTGATTGTAACATGATTAAAAATCATAGAAAAAAAACGTGTAAATTAGTCGAAGTAGCGAACAATGGATTTTTATAAACGCAATTGGTTGTGTCCGTGTGTAGTCGATCGTATATTATTTTTGATACTTGTACTGCCAAGACGGTCTACAAAAATTAGTGTTTCAAACGGCTCTAGTTTAATTGCAAAATAAAAAGGAACAAATTTGTTTATTCGGTTGCGTATTTTCAAAATTGTTTTTGCAGTGTTTATACGTTTTAAGAAATATTACAACAGGCTTCGCAGTATCTTAGTGAATCGAGTAACTTGTAAATATATCTGAATTAATAAATTGTAAAAGCAATTCTTTGGATCTAGGATAAAATATTGGACGTTAATGATGTTTTTTAAAAGAGAAAGTTGTATTAGGGACCAAGAATTTGCTTTTGTAGTGGCCTTTAGTAGTTTACTACTAATAGATTTATATACAAACGTTGAATTAATTATTACTAATGTTATTTTGTTGCTTGTTTAAGTACACAGGGTGTATAATTAGTTCTACAACATAAATAATGAAGCAAATTTTTTTAAATCGTGGTAAGCCGATTTAAGTTAATATTTTGCTCATTACATTATTACTTTAAACATCGTTTTTATATATACACCTTGGAATTATGAATTTGTAATTATTTTGTAATCGTTTTTTAACCTTATATGATAGCATAAAAATACTTTCTAATGATCTGTTGGGTAGAAAACTTGAACATATGAAATAATTTGTTGTAATTAATCTGTTGCCAGTTGTTTGAATTGAAAAGTTTATCCTTAACAATGCTAATTGTGAATGTTTTTAACTTTCTGCAAAGAATTGTTATGTTACGTGGGAAGTTCCATTTTATAAGTTATGAGCTAGATAAATCAATTAAGTTATGGTTGTAGTTAAAATAAATTCAATACCTGTAAGTTTTTATTTGAAAAACAGTTACTAGTTTAGTCAGTGTTCCTTAAAGGTTTATAATTTTTTCATATAATGAAGTGTAAATCAGCAGAGTTCGTTTGTTTTAAACAAAACACTTAACAATAATTAACAAATTGAATAATACATTATCAAAAACACTGTTCCTAAAAAAGTTATTTAATGCAAGATTTAAAAAAAATTAAAATACAGTTACAGTAAATTAAAAATAATTTCCTAGCTATTTACAGGTAGAAATAAAATGTATGTGTAGCAAACAGGTAAATTAATGTCAACAACTAATGATTAAATTTTTACATGTTGTAAATACACTACAAATCCATGTTTACATATCACCCTCTTGTAACGAATTATACAATAAAAAATGTTGCTAAAATGTCCTTTTTATTCACTATTAATCCCTGTGTTATAATAATGTATCTAAATCGAAATTTGCGTAGCACCAAAATTCGTTCGCTAAATTATTTTTATGTAAAGGTTTAAATAAACACTTATTTAGGTTTAGAAGCTTGTGGCTTAGATCTGCCATTACAGCTCCTGTAACGTTATTAAAAGCTTAGTGCAAATCGTAACATTATAACGTACATACCAGTGCACAGAATTATTTTATCCTTGGCTAAGTATCTAATAGTAACGGCAGCTTTCGTTAAACATTCTTCAGAAAGAAAAGGTGGATCAGCTATTACCACATCATAATAACTTCTCCGTTCATTGGGAATATTTAAAGGTTCTCTATAATCGTAAAAAATAAAATCTGGTGAGTGTACTGCGAACCGCTTGTCATACTCAAATATCGTTACTGAAATAAAAATAAATGTCTTAAAAACACCAGGATTCTTATTGGTGGCAAACCTTCACATCCAACGGCAACTTCCTTCATTGTCTTGTAGAGCGACGGACACGAAACCAACGCAACTTTACCATTAGGTCCGGCACACTTCGAGGCAACACGAGATAAGCTTTTAATGGTATCTTCCGAATACCAAAACTGACTTAATTGCTACAATTTAAAAACCCATGTCCTTTATTTACTTTATAATGTACTTGAGTACATACCCAATTTTCATCGATGCTGTCATCCGAATTTAACTGACTTTTAAATTGCTCTTCTCTTTGTGCCTGCTCCACATAAAACTGCTGCAAGATAGCAAACGTTTCTGCAGACAATTGGGGTACATCATCATCCGTTTCTGCCATATAATTGTCTTTTAAAATTGAATTTATCCAACACTTAGAGGTTATGTTTTCATATTCAACATGCAGTAAATATTTCGAAGAAATGTGTGATGGCTTACAGCGAATTTTCTTGGAAGTAGTTGTCAATAGACAAATTGCAGAACCGGCCTGGGAAAACTAAGGCAGCCCAGCCTAACTAAAGCCACACCTGCATTCGATTTATGTGTACCCCACCTTTTTGATGAGCGTCAGCCAACCAAACAGATCTCCCGGCTTGGCGTTTTTAGCGTCGTATACAGATAGGATACCGTTAGTTCGTTAACGTAGTAAAGTGGCGTCGGTGTGTGTGTGTGGCATTGTGAATAATTTACACAGAAAATTTGGTTTCTTTTAACATATACATAGCCAAATAATCACCATTTAAAACATGATACCTATAAGGTACACTCGTAATCTTTTCTTAAGAGCAATTTGTGTAGTTTACCTGTTCGCTTTTATATCATTTTACATTCAAATACCAGGTATGTAACCTTATTTATTTTATTATAAATAATGCTAAATAGAATTTGCAACCTCTGCCATTACCATCCAATTTTTAAATCAATCGAGTGTCAATGACCCTCAATTACTTGTGGTGTGCTAGCACATTACTTTTATTTTTTGGAAGCTTACATATGCATTTTTTCAGGATTATATGGTGATAATGGTGTCCTGCCAGCACGGTCTGTACTTGAAAATAACAAATACAAGACCTGGTCAGCGAAGGTTCATTATCAGCCGACTTTACTTTGGTTGGCTCCGTATTTAGGGCTCGATACTCAATATGCCTTAGACGTTCTCGCTTTATTGGGAGGTTTCCTAGCATTTACTGGGTATGTACTTTTAAAAACGCTCATTAGAATAATTTAAAGCAAGATAAAAATATATCGTACTGTATTTAATTATCATAGTTTATGGTTTTAACATTACAAGTTGTTTTGTAAGTTATTTTAAAGTTACGTTTGTATTATTAGCAACACGATGAATGAATGTACGGTAGCTATGGATATTAATGGTAATTAATAATAATCTGATGGCTAATGGTATAAATTTTAACAGCAATGTCTTAATATAATTGTGATTAGGATTTTTCTCGTCGTTCATATTAAATTGCCTTTTTATGTACACTATATTATCATTTAACTTTTTGGAGTAACATGCAAGTTCTTTATAAAGAATAGAAAAGTTATCGCTATCAAATTACTATGTTGCTAAGTGTTATAATAGAGTTTTGTTTACCTAAGCAAATATTGCTTTCATATTATATTATATGCACTTGTCTTTATATTATATAATTAAACTGTTGGAACTTGATACTCTTATAACAGTTTTAAAGTCGTAAATTATTGTTAAAATACAATAACTGCGTTCAGACTAGTTCTCGGTAGCTTAAAGTGCCTTATATTAATGTTGTTTTTTTTTCTATTACAGGTTTGTTTCTCAGAAATTCTGTACCATTCCTCTATTTGCTGGTCTGTGGTCTTTATACTTCTCTTTGTACCAAGTAGGACAAGTATTTGTTTCATCGCAGTGGTAAGTTTGTAATTTTGTTTTGATTACCTCAGTTTTTATTACAGTTTTTTAAATTGCATGAAACCAAATCAAAATTTACATTGTGTAGCAATAAAATTATTGTTACTTTTGTTGGAAAATCAATTCAAATTACTTTTTTACTGTTTTTATTTTTCGTTTGAAGATACTCGCTTATTGGATGTATAAAACTTTAATAATTAAAAGTGGCAAAATTATGTTGTATTCATTTTTGAAGCTTGTTGACAATTCTTACTCGTGAGTTGTATCAGCTTTTACTATTTCGAGGGCAAGGTTAATTCAGGTCATCATCCTTAAACTTGCCCTTTAATAAAATGTACGTGACCTCATAACAAAATATTAATCTTCTCTCTGTTACTGTATGTATATTACGTTTGATGTAACGAATAGTAAAAAGTTGTGTATACCTGTAGCTGTGGTCAGGTCTTATTTCAACTGTTACATCATCTTTTGTTTTGGAATTTGTTGGATACGTGTATCATGGCAACTGCTCAATTTTAACTAGACGTCCTTGACATAGTGTCATCACTTCATTTGTTACATATTCATGAATTGTCCGCTGTTTTAGATAAATTGCTTGATTTTTTTATTAAAAAACAAATGATAACAAATGAATATATTTATTATGGGCTCTAATCTTTGTAATATTGCTTGATTATTTAGACTTGGTCAAATTATATAGAGTATCTATTAGATTAACTCTTTTATCTGTTTGTTTTTTCCATTTTAACACCAAGATTTGCTACTTATTTATGCTACTGTGAAAATAATTGCAGTCATTTGCTTTTTTGATCTAAAGAAACGTGCATTAATTTTATTGGTTGTTTGCTAATTTTGATCCAAAGAAACGTGCATTAATTTTATTGGTCGTTTGATTTATTAAGCCCTATAAAAAGATTAACTTGTGTCGATAGTATATCAGAATTATTTTTTATCAGTAACAAATGAAGTTTTTATTTTATTATAGACTGTTAACTAAACATTGATACTTGGGTTTTTATCACAATATTTTATTTAAGGTTCATTTTTTTTTTGATCCCGTGCACATTTATAATTATGTTAATACATAATGGCGTTTTAAAATAAATTTAACAGCTGAAATTTGATTCAAAAAATTGAGTTCTAGTTTAGTTGGTTGTTTAAATTTTTCTTAACTAAATAATTGCTTTTTTTTGGTATACTTTGGATATTACGAAGTTGTTTTATGTTTGCACAAAATTAAAACGATCATAAACAATTGAAGTTTGGTCAACCAACAGCAGATGTTTCCCCTAGGGGCTTAGAAATAGAATGTGGAACATTATTTACTTGTTAATTTGTAATATTATACACGTGAATCCATACAACCAATAATAAACGTTGTTTTAATATTTTTAGCCACTTTTTTGTACAAAATAATAAGCGTATTATATAATATTCTTTCTCCATTAATATGAAATATAATTAATGATGTTTTAAAAGATCGGTTATCATTTCAATGTTCGTAATTGTTATTTATAGGGACGAACTATTATTAGAAACTGGTTTTATAAGTCTTTTGGTCGCACCGTTACTGCCCGGTAAACGGCGTGGCTCCAAAGGCTCCCCCAGTGACTCGGTTAGTTTTTGGTTGGTCCGATGGCTTTTATTCCGGTTCTTCTTGTCCTCGGGACTTGTAAAATTCCTGAGCGGATGCCCAAAATGGTGGGATTTAGGTGGTAAGTACCTCACTATTAATATACGAATTAGGAATCGAAGGAGGACGCATCATTTTTTGTTTGAGAGCACGTGTTGGACGTTAAGCGCATGCTATGATTGTTATCATGTGAATGTAGCAAGGAAGCGGAGTTGTTAAAGTAACTTGAAATGTCCCCAAGCATTAATCTGTAATGTCTAATTATATATTTGAGCGTGTATAAGTTCTAGCAGTGGTCACGATACTGGTGGCAAATTTATGAAGCAGTAATTTTTTTACAAACTTTTTGCCGGTAATATTCGTAGTTGTTAACTAGAAAATGCCACTAAAAAAAAAAAATGAATATCGCGCAGAATTTTTCTGGTGTAGCCCCATAAACAATCATACATTAATTTAGTTTTTATCACACTGGCCAGCTGTTACAAGGAAAACCAACGACAATTAAATCATTTTCAAGTTAATATAAGCGACTAATTATTCTAAAATAAGTTTTTGGTATTTTAATTCAAGTTTTAATCAGCTTTTATTTTACATATTTTAATATGGATTAACTAATCTCTGGATATTGCATGGAATTAAGGTAATCAAGAAGGTTGGTGAATTTTATTTGTACGTGTGTGTTATATTCACCTAGAATAGCCAGCACCATAAGTCCGTCGCTTTTCATTTCCAAGAATAGTTAACCCATAACAATCAAAAAAGTTACATTTTTTTGGTAATCGGCCTGTCAATTGGTTAAAATACACTGAATCCAGACGAGCTGTTTTTTACCCAATAACTCCTGCCAATAAATAGTTTTTGTCTTGTTTAAAATTAAATTAACAGTCGTTTGTTAATAATTAAACAAATTACTTGCATATAAACTAAATGCTTATAAACTGGCAGTTTTGTGACCACTGCATTAATAATTTTAACGAAAGGTGAATGCACTCGATTTAATTTTACCTTATTAACATTACTAATTAAGAATATGAAGTATTTAACAAGTTCTTGTAAATGAAAAGCAATTATTGTCTTGCATATGTTAACAGAAGTGCTTTATCTTATGCTGTTTACTAACATTTTCTACAAACCAATTTTAGCTCCTAAAACGTTTTTATTTTGCACAAAGTTAATGTACAGGGTGTTCCAAAAGTCTAGATATCGGGAAATTTGCTGTGTAACTTATTTCAATATTTAAAATTATATTTAGTGTAGCTTTCGCTGCGTGTGTTGATCTTGGACCAATAAAGCATGCTTTGTTTAGCACCTTTGTGTAGGTCCATGTTTAAAATTTGTTGTATATTTTTCTAGCATTTAGTCATCATTTTGAATCTATGCCTATACCCAGTCCGTTGTCATGGTATTCGCACCATATACCAATATGGATATTACGATTAACCGCGGTATTTGCCAACGTGTGTGAATTAGCTTTACCATTCCTGTTCTTCGTTCCGATCCGAAGTATTCGCGTAACCGGATATGCATTTCAGGTAAGTTACGTTAATTTGCATTGAAAACGGATTTAAAATTGAAACCGTTTGTTTTATTTCCTTTTAAATCTAGATATTCCTCCAAATATGTGTGGTGCTGACGGGTAACTTCAACTTCTTGAACCTGTTAACGGCCACGTTGTTGCTTTCGTTGTTGGACGACCAAGTATTTTTCGGAAGGTCGCGTAAAATTAACACGAATAAATGGATGAACCTTTTGGGCCAGCTCGTCAACTTCCTCGTCCACGCTGCCTTGATTTATGGTGTGGTTGTTTTGTATGGGTTGAAGATTAACGGAACTCAAGTGGATGCTAAAATCGGTAAGTTATCCGTGCGTATTCCGAATTGTTTTGATCTCTAGGATAACGTTTGCAGCTTTCACGAGAGATCAGTTCGAAGGAGTCGTAAAGCAAGGCTTGCTCGTTACGATTTACGTAGGTCTGGCCTCGTTGGGATTAACCATCGCGAGAGCCGTGTCCGTGTCGGTGCTCGACACCCAAGGCACGGGTTCCAAGATATTCACTCTACTCGGTACCATGTTTTACGCAGCTTTAGCGACACTAATTTTCACGGCCAGTACGGTTAGTCGTTCGTCGTTTTTCACGTATGCCGATTTTAATGCTGCGATTATTTTTCTTAGGTGCCGATTTCTGCGTTGCATTCGGCGACCAACTCCACGGTTTCGCCCACTTTGAGAACGGTGCATAATAGATTAGGAAAATTGCACGTCGTAAATCAATACGGGTTGTTCAAAAAAATGACCGGGTTGAACGGACGTCCGGAAATCGTGCTAGAAGGATCGGACGACTTGGAGGGGCCCTGGCAAGAATACCACTTCTTGTATAAACCAGGAAATGTCAACCATTCTCTTCCGTTTGTTGGTAAGTTACGTCTTTGGGTTTGTTCCAGCAAGTCTATGTGCGATCCGATGGACTATCAGGAGTGTGCGCAGTATCAATATCGCGTTCCAGCACTGTCTGTTGATAGTTTATCGGATGGTCAGTTGACTGTTCCAGCAGTTACGGAATCGATTCATGAACTAGTTCGTGGACGGTAAAAGCAGCACAGTGTTTTTTTTTGTTTTTTTCTATAGCCCCATATTCACCTCGATTGGACTGGCAGATGTGGTGGGCCGCCCAAAGCACATATCAACAGCAGCCGTGGTTATTGTCTTTGGCGCATCGACTTCTAAACGGAAGACCTGAAGTTCTTGCGCTGTTGGATAAAAATCACTTGCCTTTCCAGCAAAAACCCCCGAAATATATAAGAGCGACGTTATATAATTACAAATACACTCCGTGGAGCCAAAGGTAAGTGTTTAAATACATTCTTGTTTTCCCTCTTCCACCTCTATTTTATTTATACAGAGTGTACCAAAAGTAACGGAACAGATCAATATCTCGTCTTGTAGCAACTTTACAAAAAAAAAATTCGTTTGAAAGTTGTTTGTGGTAATTTACTACATAACCTAAAATTATTTTCTACTATACAGTGTTTTGTTTTTGCGCACCGATACGTCACTTTGTTTTCTTAAATACAACACCCTGTATATTTTGCACTTTTTAGATGTAGAATTAAATTGTCTTTCATAATGTATAGGGTTTTATGTGTCTAAAATCAATCGTTTTTGAGTTATTTAAGTTTTTATGAAAATGTTTACAGAAACAGGACTCTTAAGAAAATATTGATATTTCACAACATAGCAATTCCAGAACGAATTCCTTTGAAACTTTGTTTGACAATAGTATCATAGGGATCGCTGACTAGTTACAATTTTAAAATAATACACAGGGTGTTTTTTATGTTCGGTCCAATTAGTTAAACTTCAAACACGGATAAGTCAATCTTTTTAAATAGAACGACCTATATATTTTTACATATTCCTATTGATAATTTAATTATCTTTATAATTTGTTTAAGGTATATTATGTCTAAAATTAATTTTTCTTGAGTTATTGCGGTTTTCATGATAATTAATGGGCACAAACAAATTATTTAATAGAAATTAATTAGTCGGCTTTGGAAATATCTCGACAATTTGTTTTAAATTTCAAATAACGTTCTATTTTCATCTTTGTTTGTGCCCATTAATTATCATGAAAACCGCAATAACTCGAAAAATATTAATTTTAGACATAATATACCTTAAACAAATTATAAAGATAATTAAATTATCGATAAGAATATGTAAAAATATATAGGGCGTTTTATTTAAAAAAATTGACTTATCCGTGTTTGAAGTTTAACCAATTGGAGCGAGCAAGAAAAAACACCCTGTATATTATTTTAAAATTGTAACTAGTCAGCAATCACTATGATACTATTGTCGAACAAAGTTTCAAAGCAATTCGTTCTGAAATTGCTATGTTGTGAAATCTCAATATTTTCTTAGAGTCCTGTTTCTGTCAAAATTTTCATAAAAACTTAAATAACTCAAAAACGATTGATTTTAGACACATAAAACCCTATACATTTACTCTGTATGTATATCGAGGGTGTCCAAAATTTGTCCCCTGTTTAACTTGTATTATAAAGTGAAATTTGTGTGTATAGTTAATGATATTCGTTTATAGATGGCAACCCATGTGGTGGCAACGAGAAAAAGTCTCAGAATATTTCCCCGCCTTCACCAAAGATTCACCGGCGTTAGTAGATTATTTAAAAGCCCGTAATTTACTACCGACACCTAGTAAAGAAACCGTAACTCCTCTACTGAAACAAGTCTTAGATAGCATAAGATACTTGACATCTCATTTCGAAGCAACTCTGTTGTTGTGGGGTGTTTTCACAGCAGGCTGTGCAATCATTACTACAACCACGAAAAGTAAATGAATGTATCTATGCTTTGCATTTGTTTGTTATATTTGAACTACACTGGATCATAATTTTTGTGTCAGCACATTCATTTGTTAAAACTTTTTCGAATCGTGTATAATTCTTTTTTAATAATTTAAAATCTGATGCATTTATTCCTAAATTTTGCCTGTTTGCAGGTTTAAATCTGATTATTATACCGTTTTATTGTATAATTAATTAGTCGCTACCATTCAAGTTAATTTATTTGAGTTTTACTTTCACGGCTCTATATTTTTTTTAAAATCATGTTTGTTACGTTTTTTGGGCATTTTTGTGAGTAGTAAAAATTTCGTTACAACAATAAAATAAATACTTGGTAATTACTGCAGTTTGTAAATTTTATTTGTTAACTTGAATGTGTAGTAGTAGTTGATTTTTGGAGCATTTTTAACACTTGCATCGACTGAATACTATTAAGATTTTATATTTTTGTTTGAAAATATATTTTGTATGTTTATACTTCATGTTTTAGTTTAATACTGTATGCTTAGGCTTGTTTTAGAACTTTTACCAGTTTTTTTCCTTTACAACTCAGGCAAAAATCTCATTTTTTTACATGAAAACATTAGGTGATTGTAAGCTCATTGTTTGAAATTGTGAAATAAAATTTTCATTTCAGTAAAACAAAAGTCTTTTGTTTAATTTTTTAGCTATTCATTTGTTTGCTCTGTTTTATGTCGTTTTCTTATACCATCGAGTTACATTAATGTGCCAGTATGTAAGTGACAAAAATATACAGCAATCAGGCTTTTGTAATTTATAATGAAATGTTATTTTGTGGCATACTGTAAAATTAAATAACTTTTTTTACCGTACTTTTGTTTTTTGTTGTACTAACGCAATAACATCCAAAATAAATGTACCTAGATCAAAATTTCCCCCACTTTTGTAGATATGGAGTGACATTTTATACAGGAATTAAAAACATGCATATACACATCAACAAATTTTGTGAACATTCACTTGTTTTATTTTTTATACGACTCTGTAAGCTAGTAAAATTGAATTTTTAATCCAGGTCCGTACTCGGTGCATATCTGATTTTTTTGTGGTCCTATCATTGTCTAGCAAGACTGCTAAATTTATTTTTACAGGATGTTTCATCGTATTGTAGAAAAATCAATACTGCCGCAGACTACTTCAGTAATTTTTTTTTTAGTTGTAAAACAAGTTCTCTATTATATCTGTACATAAATAAAAGTATGAGCCGTTGAAATAAAACAATATTTTCAATGCACCTGATGCAATCGTATTTTCCCACAGGAACTATATCAATGGGAAAAAACAAAAGATAAGTAAAACAAGTGCTATCAACTGTCACCTAAACGCCATTACCATTGAGCATTGATGTACTGTGTATTAGCTGTGACTTGTCTTAAGATCCTCTGTTAAGCACTAGTACTTTATCTCCAATAATTAAAATTTTTTTGTATGGAACTTTTACCGAAAATAATCTACATAATAATAATATTGTATGTTATATATTAGGTACATCTTTGTATAAATGTGTGTTGGTATTTACATAGAATAGACTTTTAGAAAACATTTAAATTTGTAAAAATGTAGCATAGGTCACAATTTAGAATACTACTAAGAGAAATGTGTTATTTTTAATATGCATTTTTATTGATAATGTATTTTTGTGTGTTGCTGTAATAAACTGTGGTTGGCACAAAAAAAATACATCGTCATTTTCATTCATAGTTAGCCTGAATAAATTACGAAAACCTTTAAAAAATGCGTTTATTTTATCACATATTTGTACAGCTCATATAAAACTAAGATAATACAGCCAATAATACTTAAACATAACTAATGTTTCTATGGTTCAAATTTAATTAACTAATGTATGAGTCAAATTATTATAATTATTTTTTTTTATTCCTAAACATGGCCCACGTTGGGGTTAAACTAAAAAAAGTGAAATATCAAAATTTTTGCTTGCTAAATTGACTCATTTAAAATGTTCCTTCGTGGTTTTAAAAATCGTTGGCTCTGAAACCATGCGAACCCTGGCTTAATTTTTTGGCCAAGCTGCAGATTTTCAAGTTGCAATCTTATCACTTCCTGTGATCATCAAAATTGAGGAAACTTTCCACACGATGAGTGTCCTCTGCATTTGCAAAATTGTCTCGACTAGATTCAACTGTTTTCCTCCTCTTATTGCTGTAAGTTCTCGATGGTTTTCGTCTCTTAATCGCCAGTCTTTTAAGTTGATTATTTTCTTCTAAAATCGCGTCATCCAGTTTTTGTATATCTAATAAATCCTTTTCTAAATTGTGCGATAATACGGATTTCGGCGGATCTGCTGATGTGGGGGCTTCAAAATCATTTTTGAAATTATCTTCAAGCCCACGGTCATTTTCAAGCCAAATGGTTAGCCCATCGCTGGGATCTGTATAGGATTCTGGTGGTACTGGGTCGTCTTTGGTTATAATGGTAGCATGCACTAAAAAGTGTTGCGAATTATTTGAAGAAGTAACCTGACTCTGTTGCTGGAAACGACATCTTGAATTCAACCGATTTTTTTTTGCCCTGCTCTTGGGTTTGCGAGGAATTTTCCGTGCCGTCTTCAACATTTGTTTGTCGAACTTAACTTGAGTGGGTAAGTCTGGCATAGGAGTTTCAGGGTAGTCGGAAGAGATTAAAGTCTCATTTTTATCAATGGATGTCGGCAGGTCGATGCTGATAGTACTAGAATTATTTTCCATGTGTGATTCTTCTGCATCAATTGGTGTAGCTGGTACCATTTGGGGATTCAATACTGATGATGTGCTATTGGGTAAATCTATATCACTAAGCTGTAACGTTGCATTACTTTCGGATTTCTCCTCGTCACTGCACTTTCTTTGGAATGTTTCCACATCGTCAGCAATTACACTTAAATTTTGTAAATAATCGTACAAATTATCGTCGGGATCTGTTTGTGCAGTTCTGTCCGAGTAAACGACCGGGTTTTCGTTTCCATTACAATCATTTGTTTTGGTACGCCGTTCCAGCTTTACATTTTCAGGACTACTGTCATCACCGGTCAATGTTTGTTGATTAAACATTTTTCTTTTTGCCGCAGCCATTTTCTTCAACTTCTCATCCATCACTCTACGTTTTTCAGTCCTGGACATCTTCGCCGACTTCTTAGGTTGATTAACGCCGACCGATCCGGGCAAACTCATCAGATACTCGCTCGGAGAAGTCGTGGACATTATGCTGGGCCACTTGAACAATGAGTAGAATCTTTGAGTGAAAGCTTCGCGTTCTTTAAGGACTCGGGCCCGGATTGTGTCGCTCATTTCGAAGAGGTCCTCGTCGATTTTCAAGGCTATCTGGTTTTCCATGTTTCCGGATTTCTTTTGGCACTTGAATACGGGCGTGTCGCGATTGGCATTTGCTAATTTCGTTTTGTACGACTGAAATTTTACTATGAGATTCCTCAGGCCGAGTATAGTATCTGGATTCGGTGGTATTAAACTTTCAACACCGTCGTATGTCCGGGCCGAATTTGAATGTGATGTACCGGGCAATGAAACAGTTGAATGTGATGTATCAGGCAATGAAACAGTTGAATATGATGTACCAGGCAATGAAACAGTTGAATGTGATGTACCAGGCAATGAAACAGTTGAATGTGATGTACCAGCCAATGAAACAGTTGAATGTGATGTACCAGGCAACGAAACAATCGATGGTTGTGTATTAGCGTTCTTTTGCTTTTGTGCTTCCCTGATATGAAACAAAATTGATCGATCTACGTCGTTTAAATTGGGATTAACTTCCAGTTTGCTGTCTGAAGGAATATTTAAGCGTGTGTTTAGTGTTTTTAGTACGCTCATAACCGTAGCAGCACTTTGTTCCGCTAGATTATCGGGTATCGAGTGGGATTTTTTTCCACATTTATAACTCCCTTTAAAAAACTCGACTAACTGTTCGTCGACCAAGCTGGGGTAATTGTTACATCTCCTTCGTTTCGGCAGGCCTTTTTGTTTTCTCGTTTCCCTGCATATACTTTTTTCGATCGTCTCCATGGTCGGTACCACATTCGAACACTTCAACTGTTCCATGATAATCGAAGCCAATGCACTTTTTATATATTTATTTTTCAAGTACGACTGATTTCGTCTCGGTATTTCTTCGACACTTCTTTCGGGGTTGTTGCATTTCCATTTGTGTAACGTCAAGTATCTTTGTCGAAGATGGGCGCGTGTACGTTTTAACGTTTTCGTTAATCCGGACCACGATTTGCTACCATGTATAGCTACATATTCTAGTATTTTCTTATCATCTTCCACTGTGTAGTTACCCAAATTCAATTCCTCGGTCTTTAGGTAACAAGAGTATCGGTTCCTGATTTGAATTGAGTTACGGTTTGGTATATAACTGGCGATTTTCGTAAAGTCTTTACCAAACCGTTGGACAAGAACCAGAATTAAAATATCCTCGGCCTCAGTGAACACGCCTTTTTTTGTTTCGGTCTTCGCAAGATAATACGTGTATCGATGGTAGAGCTGAGATCGTGTCCGATTTTGGAAGTAATAAGCGACCTTCGCCCACGGAATGTAATTACCAATGCGGCAGTACGCGATTACCTCGAAAAGAAATTCGTCTTCGGTCAGAGTGAAGCGGTCTTTTTTGAACCGGTCGCATAATTTCGAGTAGTAGTGCACGCACGTCGAAAAGGCAGATCGGTTGTTGTTCAATTGTGCGGCGATCGCTTCCCAGTTTTGGTATTTGTATTCGGCGGCGAGATTTTGGATCATTACATTCTCTTGCTGGGACCAGTGCGACTTGTTGATTGATGGATGGACGTAAATGTTCCAAAACGCTTCGCATTCGTTCATCGAGTGTCTGCCTTTAAGATCATTCGTTGAGATTTTCAACCAATCAACGCCCGTAGTAGCATTTAAAGGCGGCACGTCACAGTCGTCTTTCACAGTCAACACATCGAGTTCTTTTTCCAGGCGTTCTTTTTCTCGCATCATTTCCGATTTTTTTTCTTCGTCTTTCGTCGCGACGATCTGAACTTTCAAGATGCGAATTTTCTGTAACAGCTGTGATTGTCGATATTCCAAATAACTTAATTTCACAGCGCCGCTTAATATAATCCTATCGTCGCTTGTCCATCTAGTACTCTTGTGGTTCGTTAGGGATATCTCTTTATTTTTTCTTTTCTGGAAAACGTCCGGGTTTGGTGGGGCCGAATAGAAAGTAGAATCTTTAAAGTAGGGATATCCTGCTTTCCAAACAAAATTTCTTATGTTATCGGGCTTCTCCGATAATGTTTTAACTTCTTGTATTTTAGTTTTGATAGTTTGTTGGCAATCATAAAGTAACTTCGACAAATCTATGTGTAATTTATGAAGATGTTTGTTCTTCATGCGATTTAAAATTAATAAATTTTTCAGCTTTGGGTCGCAGCATTTATCAATAATTTCTCGTTCTTCTTTCGTAAACAAAGGTGTTTCTACCGAATCTGACGCTTTATCATCTGGAACCACTGTTTCTGATTGGCTACACTGCTGTCTTTGAATTTCCTCGACATCATTATCAACTTCACTCCAATAATCCTCTTCCGGTTCATCCTACAACAAATTTAATCACAGATTTTAAAATACGACTTCAACAGCTTTCCAATTGTATAAGTTCTATGTTACTAATTTCTGCTTACCACTTCGCTGTCGCTATCTTCGAAATTCAAAAATTCATCTAGTTCTTGTTGCAAATTATTCTAAAATAAAAGAATTAAATTAAATGACAAACATGAATCGGAACATTTTTATAAGTACCTCATACTGCGTTGGTTCTGATTCTAAAAACTCTTTCAGCATCCTAACATCATCTAAATCATCCATTTTACTTAGACTTTGTGAATTAAATTGTTGTTATAAATTTAAAACGTTTAATATTTATATTTTTGTTTACTATTTAAAAAGCAAAAAATAATAACCTCACTATTTTGTAACGTCAATGTTTTAAGTTGGCAATGCACAAAAAATTGACATCCAACTATTCAAAATAATATATAAAGTTCATTTTGGCCATTTAGCCCATACACTCTTTTGTATTATTATGTAATTTAATATTATTATAACTGTACAATTAGCAAAAATTTAAACAACAGTAATTTTATACATAACATACTAGTTAAGCACAAAACTACAAATATTTAAAAAAAGTTCGTCATCTTACATCCGCAACTTAAAAGATTATTTTTAAGGTATTTCATACACAAACCTTCTCATTATATTTGGATTTTCTGTTGAAAAACATTTGTATTATACTTTACATGCAACATGAACATCAGTTTAATTTTTTTTAACTTTCTTTAAATTTTTGAATTTTATATATCAACAAAAAAATAACTCTTGTTATTAAAAAAATTGTGGCCGAGTCTATATTTTCGTATTTATAATAGATACTTGGTCAAAATAAGAAACTTTTTAAGTAATACCTATATGTATTTAAAAAATGATTAATGTATAGTATTACAATTCTGTTATATATTTAAATGAATAAAAATTTGTTAATTGTTTCCATTTTAAACTTCAAAAACTGCCGTCGCTGGTGGCTGGCAACGTCCACAAGATGTTGTTGCATAAATTGAAATAAAAAGATCACACTTTAAATTTAATTCATGTAAAACTGTGGTTGTTCTGTTAGCACTTCGTACTCGTGATACCTGCTGATCATTTACACAAACATCATATCCATTTACATGTTCACTAGCTGGGGCTATCCATTTTAACAATAAGGTATCGGGAGCTAGTTTTCTAATATCGGTAATTTCTAAAGGCGATGGATTGACTCCAGCTGGATCCGTTGGTGGTTCAGGGCTGCATTTACAATCTTGAGTAGGTTGCGGTTCAGGTACTGAAGATTTGGTACATGGGCAATTGGGGGCATTTGGATGGTTGCATGGAGGTGTAGTGATGGTATTCAATTGGGATCTTTGTGGGCTTCGTGGGTGTTTAGGGCGAATAACAGGAGCTAGTTCGTTTGAGCACGGGCAATTGGGGTAATCTTGGTGCGTACATGTTGGCGGACAAGGACAAGGAGGTTTTGGAGTCGATGGTTTGCAAAAACACTTGGGGGATGGCACTGCAGGTTCTTTTTTACCAAAAGCTACACAGGGACAGTTGGGATAATCAGGATGAGGGCAAAGTGGCTCGCACGTATCAACTTGCTGTTGAATTTGCGTTACTTTTTCTTCAGGCGCCTTTTGTACACCTGTATCTCCATCGGCTGCTAATTGCTGCATCATTTCTTCAAAAACTTTGCTGTTTGCTCGTAGTTTCAATTCTTTCGTCATTGTCTCTATCGTGCGGTCTTTAGCGCTACATTTTTCTTGAAGATCAGTCAACGCAAGTTTCAATCCAGACATTGTTTCCTGGAAAGACGATGCCCTCTTTAAGCTTTTCTCGCCGTAACCGCTTGCTTTTGCTTGCAACTCTGCCTCATGACACGAACACTGTATCTGTTTTATTAGTTCTTTAAGTTCATACATCTCCTGTTTTCGTTGCATTGATTCGTTTTCCATTTCCATCAAACGACTTGCTAATTCAATGTTGCCCATTGTTAGTAAATCTTTGGTGGTCTCTGAAGTTTCCAGGACTGTGGGAAGCGGTTTCTTAGATTCTTGCATTCCTTCAGATTTGCTAATTTTTGCATCTGGACAAGGGAGACATATGCATTCTGGACAATCACACGGTAGTTTATGTTTCGTTGGCGTTGTTACTCCACTGGTATCTCTTTCAGTATCCTCCTTGTTAGCGCGCTCTTCACTTGCTTTAGTTGTTTTGGCGTCTTGATCTGCTGGTGATTCGACAACCGTTACACCTTTGATGTCATAACAATCTGTACATTTACATAACTCGCACTCGCATGGTGTGCCGTGAACTTTTTCGATGCACGAATCTGTTTTGATTGCCTTGGGATCTGGACAATCTGTACATTTACATTTTGAACAGTCGCAATCTGGAGCATGTTTTTCCTCATTAGTTGTAGATTTTTGGAGTATTTTAGGATCTGGACAATCTGTACATTTACATTTTGGACAGTCGCAATCTGGAGCATGTTTTTCCTCATCAGGTGTAGATTTTTGGAGTATTTTAGGATCTGGAGAGTCTGGAGCATGTTTTTCCTCATCAGATGTAGATTTTTGGAGTATTTTAGGACCTGGAGAGCCTGGAGCATGTTTTTCCTCATCAGATGTAGATTTTTGGAGTATTTTAGGATCTGGAGAATCTGGAGCATGTTTTTCCTCATCAGATGTAGATTTTTGGAGTTTTTTAGGATCTAGACAATCTGTACATTTACATTTTGGACAGTCGCAATCTGGAGCATGTTTTTCCTCATTAGTTGTAGATTTTTGGAGTATTTTAGGATCTGGACAATCTGTACATTTACATTTTGGACAGTCGCAATCTGGAGCATGTTTTTCCTCATCAGATGTAGATTTTTGGAGTATTTTAGGATCTGGAGAGTCTGGAGCATGTTTTTCCTCATCAGATGTAGATTTTTGGAGTATTTTAGGATCTGGAGAGTCTGGAGCATGTTTTTCCTCATCAGATGTAGATTTTTGGAGTATTTTAGGATCTGGACGTCCCGCACATTTGCACAACGGGCAATTGCAATCTGGATCATGGTATTCTTTTTCGATAGATTGCTGATTTGGTACTTGTTCGCCATCATATTCGTTTACGATAGATTGCTGAATCGATGCTTGTTTGCCATCATATTCGTTTTTGATAGACTGCTGAATTGGTTCTTCTTTGACTTGATCGAGTGGTCTAGATGTTGGAGGTTTTGCACATGGATCACATAAGCATTGTAGACAATCGCAGTCGGGCAAACTATCAATAATAGCCTGAGCGTTATAAGGACAAGAGGAACAGGTACATATCGGACAATCACAATTTTTGTCATGAACTACTTCTCTCGTTTTCGTGGGATCGCATAAGCATTCCAAACAGTCGCAAATGGCCGAATGTTTGATTACACCACTTGGCTTGGATGTTTTCGTTTTGCATATGTCAGGATTACATAAGCATTCGTAACAGTCGCAATCGTCTGGATGACTATCGCTTTTTGTACCAAAATAACTTTCACATAAACAGTCTATACATGAGCAGTCATCCGGATGCTTCTGAGATTTTTGTGGACTTTCTGAGGATTTTTGAGGACCTTCTGAGGATTTTCGAAGACCGTCTGAGGATTTTTGAAGATCTTCTGAGAATTTTTGAGGAATTTCTGAGGATTTTTGAGGACCTTCTGAGGATTTTCGAAGACTTTTTGGGGATTGGCCGCCACCACCACCACCACCACCGATACAAAGGCATTCGGCACAAGTGCAGAGTTCGGGTGGAAAACTGTGTTTCCTACCATCAGCAGCGCTTGTTTGCTTAGGTTGCGACATTCCTTTACTGTCATCTGAACATTTGCAACATAAACAGTCTATACATGAGCAGTCATCCGGATGCTTCTGAGATTTTTGTGGACTTTCTGAGGATTTTTGAGGACCTTCGGAGGATTTTCGAAGACCGTCTGAGGATTTTTGAAGATCTTCTGAGAATTTTTGAGGAATTTCTGAGGATTTTTGAGAACCTTCTGAGGATTTTCGAAGACTTTTTGGGGATTGGCCGCCACCACCACCACCACCACCGATACAAAGGCATTCGGCACAAGTGCAGAGTTCGGGTGGAAAACTGTGTTTCCTACCATCAGCAGCGCTTGTTTGCTTAGGTTGCGACATTCCTTTACTGTCATCTGAACACTTGCAACATTTACATTCTTCGCAAGGACATTCTGAAGGATGTGAACCTTTTTGTTTTTTATTCATTTTGGAATCGGCGCAAGGGTTGCACAGACATTCCAGGCAATCGCAATCAGGCGTATGTTTTATTTTTGGTGGTTGAGTATTTTTACAAGCGAATAAACATTCACAAATAGGACAATCGCAGTCCACCCCATGACTCGATGTAGGTGCACTAGCTGTAGTTTTAGTGGTTTTTTTAGGATCTGCATATGGACTGCATAGGCAATCTAAACAATCACAATCCGTGGGATGTGAGAAGTTACGTGGAAGTGTTGAAGAAAGTGCTTCAAGCGTTGAAAGTGTTGGATCTGTTGGATCTGTTGGATCTGTCATATCTGTTATATATGGTATATCTGTTATATATGGTATATCAGGTTGTTGTCTCTCAGCAGAAAACATTTTTACGTCCATACTGAATGTTCCTGCACATAAACATTCTAGACAATCACATCCTGGTGGATGTTTTTCTTTAATGGACGATGGAACACATATACATTCTTTTGTAGATGGAGAGGTCGGTTTGCTACGTGGCGAGGTCGGTCTGCCATGTTTAATTTCATCTGGACATGTACAGCAAGGACACGTTCCTTCTGCTGGCGCTGTGGATTGTTTAAACTCTGCTTCTTTTTTCGCCATTATTTCGACTGAACAAATATTGCATTCGCAAATCGGTTCACAGTCGCATTTAACATCTGTTGGTATTCCACGTTTTGCTATTGGAACTGGAATTTTTGATACTGATTCTCGCTTATCGTTTTTAGCTGACCTCGATTCATCATCCATAATTTTGGATGATCTCCATGATCCAGATTTCGGTGAACCTGATTTTAGTGAACCTGATATTGGTGAACCTGATTTAAGTGAACCTGATTTTGGTGAACCTGATTTAGGTGAAACTGATTTTGGTGGACCTGATTTTAGTGAACCTGATTTTGGTGAACCTGATTTTAGTGAACCTGATGTTGGTGAACCTGATTTTGGCAAAGGCGGGATGTCTCCTCCGGAAGAGTCTCTTTCTGATTTGGATATGTCTTCAGTCAATGCTCTGGATTGGTCATCTTCATCTTCAACTTTACTAGGAGATTTAGCAGAATCACGACTAGCTGATGATTTTCTTGGACTTATTGGCGAAATAGGGCTTGGAATTTTACTAATTTTGCTAATGCCGTCAGAGGCTGCAATTGAAACTTCTGGTGAAGGTTGCGAGACGTCTATTTCTATAGTTTGCTCAACAGTAATTTCCAAATAGTCATCAGCAGGTCTTAAATCAGATGAAGCCACAGAGCTCGATATACTTTCTTTTGCCATTGACGAATCTTCTTCAACAGAAGGAGCGTCAAATGTTGCTTCTGCATCTATAAATACTTCACCTAATTGGTCTCCTTCTCCTTCTACAGTAACTTCAACAGATATTTCTAGACCTTGATGTCTAGAATGATCGGCACATTCCTGAGCGCTCAACATTGAATCTGCTTTCTTTATAGAAATGCCCGATGATACTTCCTCGGGCACTGTGGTAGGTGATAACGAAATCGATATTTTCCTAGTACTTCTTTCACCATCTGCAAGACATAGGCGTGATATTACTTCTTGACTCGCTCTTTGTAACGCATCAGCTACATTTCTATTGGCAAGGTCTAATGCACTAATGACATCTTGGTTTGCTTTAATTAATGCGTCAGCGATACCTTTTTTACAAAATGCTTTACATTCGTCGTCTGTTTGAGCTTGTAATGCAGCGCAAGGTCTAGGTTCATCTCTCTCAGATTTGCTATCCGCTTCTCTTGTCTGTGTAGGAACACCATCAGATGCTAATACGCCTATAGTCGAACAAGTAACTTCTGGTATTTGAGTAGTTGCCGCGGGTGCATGATCTTCAAATAAATCACCTGCTCCGGGCCCTGTGACAGATTCCGCATCTGGACCTGCAGCGGATTCTGCACTGTGTCCTGTGACAGATCCTCCACCTGATTCTGCAGCAGATCCCACACCGGGTTCTGCTCCTGCATCCGGTTCTGCAGCGGATCCTGCACCTGCATTCAGTTCTGCAGCGGATTCTGCACCTGCACCCGGTTCTGCAGCGAATTCTGCACCTGCACCCGGTTCTGCAGCGAATTCTGCACCTGCACCCAGTTCTGCAGCGGATCCTGCACCTGCACTTGGTTCTGAAGCGGATCCTGCACCTGCACCCAGTTCTGACGCTGATCCTGCACCCGATTCTGCACCCGATGCTGCAGCGGATTCTGCACCTGCTTCTGTGTCAGATGCTGCACCTGCTTCTGTGTCAGATGCTGCACCTGCTTCTGTGTCAGATGCTGCACCTGCTTCTGTGTCAGATGCTGCACCTGCTTCTGTGTCAGATGCTGCACCTGCTTCTGTGTCAGATGCTGCACCTGCTTCTGTGTCAGATGCTGCACCTGCTTCTGTGTCAGATGCTGCACCTGCTTCTGTGTCAGATGCTGCACCTGCTTCTGTGTCAGATGCTGCACCTGCTTCTGTGTCAGATGTTGCACCTGCTTCTGTGTCAGATGCACCGCCAGGTTCTGCAATCGATTCGGCACCGGACTCTTCCACAGATCCTTCGCTAGGTTTCGTGGCTGATTCTGCAAGAGATTGTGAAGCAGATCCGCAAACTTTTGTGCAAGATTCCGTTGTAGCTCCTTCCAAAGCGTCTGAAAAAACTTCATCATCTACTTCAATTGTTGCTGTGCAAGCTTCTGGACATTCATCAGCAGGTCCGCTTGTACGACTTGGTATATCGCTAACTCCTGAAGTTGTAATATCTCCAGCGCTTGAAACAGTAGTATCTTGAGATATTGTCACAGTTGCAGATATTGTAACCGTTGGAGCGCTATCTTCAGTGTCGGCCATTGTAACTGAAGATCTTCTTTTTTGAGCGCCTTCGGCGAGTGATAATTGGGGTGAACCTCCTAAAGTTTTGTCTGGGTATTCAGTTATTTCCGTTGTCACTTCAATATTTCCAGATTCGGTATACATCATTGTTGTTTCTATGATTCCCGCAGGACCTTCTGTAACAACTTCTAAAACTCCGGAATCTGTTACAGTAGTCGTGACGTGTATTTCATCTCCTGCTTCTTCATATGTGATTACTTTTGTATCAATTTCGACGTCTACATCTCCTTCTGCTTCAATTTCTGTTTTAACTTCCATATCAGACGCTGTATCAATACCTTGTTGTTGTTCTGCGCCCTTTGCAGCCGAAGCAGCAGCGCATATTCCTTGTTCTGAAACGTCTCCAGCTCCAACGGATGCTTGAGATGTTCTAGCTTGTGCAAGTGCGCCACAGGTACGGTCAGGTTCCTCTTCAGCTGTTCCTACTATACTTACTTTACTTGGCTGTTTCGATCTGCTCGATTCTCTTATTATACTTTTAACTTCACTTGCTTGTCTGCTAGGTTCTTTAACAGATTCAGTAATGGTACTGGGTTCTTCTCTTCCTAAGCTTATTTCTGTTCCACTTGCTTCGCCTTCTTTGGCGGTTTCTTCTTTTATAGATCCTGAACTGGGCTCTTCCCTTCCCAGGCTCAATTCAGTACTTTTTGCTGTGACGCTAGGTTCTCTACTTGGTTCTCTACTTGGTTCTTTGGGTGATGTTTTGCTAGACGATCGTCTTCCTAAACTTTGATCGATATCACTCGCTTCTTCGCTGGGAGCTATACCACTGGGCGCTTCTTCGCTGGGAGCTATACCACTGGGCGCTTCTTCGCTGGGAGCTATACCACTGGGCGCTTCTTCGCTTGGAATTGCCGCTGAAACTTCATCACATGGAGCTTCTTCGCTTGGAATTGTCGATGGAGCTTCACTACAGGGAGCTTCACAGGAAGCGTCTTCTTCGGCCGAATCTGCGCCGCTAACATCGGTTTCTATTTCAATATCCATCTCAATGTCTATGTCTCCGTCACCTTCAATATCTACACTAGTTGATATAGTGATATCTCCTTCACCTCCTTCGGTTTCAGTTTCAGTTTCAGTTTCAGTTTCAGTTTCAGTTTCAGTTTCAGTTTCAGTTTCAGTTTCAGTTTCAGTTTTAGTTTCTCCACCCTCATCTGGCCCGGATCCTTCGCTCTCAGGTTCTTTTTTCTTTGATTGCGCCCCTCCCGACATTTTCTTGCTGTGCTCACCAACGAAATCTGCCAAATCTCTTATGTCACCGACGGTATCTTTTAAACCTGGAGGAAGCGTGCAGCAACACAAGCAACATCGGTCAGCTTCCATCAATGTCTTACTCAACTGTCTTGCTATAAAATATAAGTTGTCGCCTTCCCCTGTTTTACCTTCAAGTGCTAAGCGTGCCTGCGTTTCAGCTTCTTTTTCACATAAACATTGAGATAGTTTTTCCAAAGTGCGTGCTTCGTTTATTTTTTGTTGAATTAAATCTCTTTCTAAGGTGTTATATTTGTTTTCCAACATGGTCATAGTTTCCTTTAAAGAATCGTTATTAGTGTAGATATTATTCAGAGTTTTGCATGTGCACATTAATCGTGTTTTTAACGTATCTATTTCTTGAATGTATATATTTTCTGTAGTAGCTTGTTCCTTAGCACTTGCGCATAATTCTTCTTGATACTTTTCAGCTTTCTGCTTTTCGTGCTGTAATTCCCTACATATAGGCCCAGCTACTTTCTCTAAACACTGTTTTAGTTCTAACTTGGCGTCTTCTAATTCATCCATGAGTCTCCTATTTTGTGCTTCCAAAAAATTTTCATTGCCACTGTTCAAGTTACCGTTCCTTTTCACGTTTACACATTGACATGTCCAAAGAGACTGTGGAGGACTATTTTTATAATTGCTTGTGTATGCATTTGGTTGGCTTCTGGATGTTGGAGGTGCGCCTGACTTATTTGCACACTGACATTTTCCATTTCCATTATTGTTATTTTCCTGACTTGAGCATTTGCACTCTTGGCATTGACAATTTTCATTAGAACATTTTTTCTTGTTCGTGTTGATATCTTCTGCCGGACATTCGCAATTTTCGCATTGACAATTTTCATTGAAACATTTTTTCTTGTTCGTGTTGGTATCTTCTGCCGGACATTCGCAATTTTCGCATTGACAATTTTCATTGAAACATTTTTTCATGTTTGTATTGGTATCTTCTGCTGGACATTCGCAATTTTCGCATTGACAATTTTCATTAAAACATTTTTTCTTGTTCGTATTGGTATTTTCTGCTGGACATTCGCACTTTTCGCATTGGCAATTTTCATTGAAACATTTTTTCTTGTTCGTATTGGTATTTTTTGCCGGACATTCGCAATTTTCGCATTGACAATTTTCATTAAAACATTTTTTCTTGTTCGTATTGGTATTTTCTGCTAGACATTCGCACTTTTCGCATTGGCAATTTTCCTTGGAACATTTTTTCTTGTTCGTATTGGTATTTTCTGCCGGACATTCACAATTTTCGCATTGGCAATTTTCATTAGAACATTTTTTCTTGTTCGTATTGGTATTTTCTGCCGGACATTCACAATTTTCGCATTGACAATTTTCAATGGAACATTTTTTCTTGTTCGTATTAGTATTTTCTGCCGGACATTCGCACTTATCACATTGGCAATTTTCATTAAAACATTTTTTAGCTTTTTTATTATCATGATTTTTGCATTGACATTGTGGCACTGCAGAACTTTTTTCCTTGTTAATGCACTGGCATCTCTCATTTGTACTACCATTTTTTGAAGAAATACTTTGCCGTTTAACATCGTCCTGTTTAGTTATACATTGGCATTTTTCAGCAGTTGTTCTTCTTTTATAACATTTCTCACGAAGTTCAAGTTCTTTAATTTTTTCTTTTATTACTTTTTCAAATTTTGATAATTCTTGGATTTTGACCATGTAGTCGAGATCATTGGATGCCACTGAGAACAGGCTTATATCATCAAGATCGGATGCTGCCATCTTTGTACCCGTTACACATGGACAACCATTTGATGGTGAAATAGTTTCCATAACAGACTCATCTGGAGTTATACCCTTTTGCATCATCTCAAGTCTCTGCTGGAGATCATTTTTTTTTTGTCGAAGCTCTTTATTACGTTTGCAATATTTGGTTAATAGTGAATCCCAAAACGCAGTTTGTTTTTGCTTTTTTTTGCATTTTTTCATTACAGCACAAGTATCCATTGTTGTAAATTATTATTAATTTGCATCTAATAAAGAAAGATTAAATGCAAGAATTTTGAAAAATTTGTTACAAAAATTTTGACAATTTGACCGTTCTAAGATAGATCGTTTGTTTTTTTTTTTTAATCCATCGTGTTACGTTGTATTAAAAGTTTTACTGGGTAAATGTGCCTTTAGCTAATGTTCTTGTTGCTATCTTCATTCTAAGTAAAATTTTCCAGCAGCTGTTGGCTATATGTAATTGATTTGTCAAGTGTCATTTTTTTGTCATTTCCAGTTTACAAACGTCACTAAAAATGTTATATGTTAATAATTAATAGAAATAAAATTCCAATTAGAATAATATAAAATAATGTAAATTATATATTTTGCTGCGTGTGTAATTTTTAACGTGTAATAAGTTGCAATCATAATTCAATGTGTCATAAGTTTTCGTTGACGACCTACAAAAATGAAAAAGTTATTTTCTAAAATCGAAACTAAAATTGATAATACTTCTAAAGAAACTAATAATGTAGTAGGAAAAGTATTTACAGTTGGTAGATTAACTGTTACTGTCGAGGATATACTTGCAGAAGGTGTTTATTACTGCTTGTTGCGCAAGGGGTGGATGTGAACACAGTTTTTTAATCATCACCTTTGTATTACAGGTGGTTTTGCCATTGTGTACCTTGTTAAAGCAAATAATGGGGTACGCTATGCTCTTAAACGAATGTATGTTAACAACGAACAGGATCTTAATGTTGCCAAACGGGAGATTCAGATTGCTGTAAGTTTTAACTATTGGTGTATTTCGCGTACATTGTTACTTATTAGATACGCTTTTTATAGAGTAACTTAAGTGGGCACAAAAACATCATTGGATACATTGATTCAAGTCTTACATCCATGGGGGGTGGAGTATATGAAGTCTTATTGCTAATGCCATACTGCCAGAACAATGTGTTGGGTTTAATGAAGACACGTGGAAAAGCAACATTTTTAGAACAGGAAGTTTTAGCTATTTTTTGTGATACTTGTGAAGCAGTGTCACGGTTACATCATTGTCAAACACCTATTATACACCGAGATTTGAAGGTAGGAACTGATTTAGAATATGTATCAAGAAATTAAAAGTAATGTTTTTAATATTTTGTTGCTAAGCATATTTCAACGGGTTTGTGTAAAATTCTAATTTTTCATTAAGTTTTTGTCTGTCATTTTTCAAAACTTTTGTGTAAAATTCATTATCATTTAACATGGCCCGTGTAACGTGTATACAAAAATCTTGTCGTAAAACTGCAATAAAAAATAAATGTCATTCTGCAAGGTAATTATTTGTCACAAAGGAGTAAGTCTAAGGAGACAAGTGCAGGTTTTAAAATTATTTTTAAAAGATTTCCAGTCTATGACTATGGGGTACCCAATGAACCGATTAACCATGTAAATAATATAACTAAAAAAGATAAGTTCGGACCTAAACCTGTCAATGTTTGTTTAATGTTGAACTTGACAGGTAAAAATAAAAATAAAGATGTCCAATCTCTTTGTACCAAATGTATGCAGATTGCTAATGCATGTAAAAACGAAGGTTAGATTATAGCAAATATATTTTTTATTTGAATGTTCAAATAGTAATTTTACTTAAGTATAAAAGCAAAGAATTACAGTAAAGTAATTGTGTAGATTGCTGTAAAATTGAGCCCCTTCGAGCACCTAAATCAGCTTCGACTCAAGCAACTTGCGTGTGTACTTGCTCTTGTGATGAAAATACAGCGAAGATTAAAGATAAAATTACTTGTAATAGTAAGTTTTCCAAAATGAAACGTTAGTCAAAATCAGTTACTACATGTTTCTAGTGTAGAACCATCTTTAAAAGTTGAACAAGAAGTGCCAATAAAAGGAAATGGTATTCTATGTGATAAATCCTCGGAAACATGTAATCGTTACATGGAGAGTTTGTTTAGACACCGTTTTGACATCGTCGGCAGTCCTGTACAAACTGAACAATGTAGTTGCGATTTCAAAAATTCTGAATTGACTTCAGATGTGCCCATATGGAAAGAAATACAACAAACATTAACTGGCGTAAATGATCTTTTACAAAATGTTAAAAAGTTATTGGAAAATGGGTCTTTTGAAAGAAACACTAAATGTAGTTGTGAATACACCGCTAATGTAGCTAAAAGTCTAAATGTACCAGAAAAAGATACACGTTGGAAACAGAAAAATGATTGTAAAACCAACTTTTCTTTCATGCCGCCACCACCCTCAGTGGAGGGTGATTGGATTGGCCCTCCTCGCCCATTACCTATTTTCCCCAAAGCGTTACCTCCTCCAATAGTTTTACCACCAAAATGTTTGCATCCTACATTAAACAGTCCTTCGTACATGCCCAAGTTCTACAACACAACAAACTCATCAAAATTTGCATCTCCACATTTTACCGGCAATGGTGAGTCTCCACGTGTGGCCTTGTCGTATAGGTGCCCCAAGTCAAAATTTGCTACATCTCACACCAATAATCCAGTAGTTTTAACAACTGGCAATAATGCCAATGTACAGTTGCCAAATGAAAGTTTGCCTCCACTAGGTATTATTGCTTTTTTATCTACTGAAACACCTCTCGAAAATATTACTTCATATGGATCCATGAATGTGCCCGATTATCCAAACAAAAATTATTCTATTCTCAATACCACAGCTACTTTGCCTCCTGCAACATTGACTCCTAACAATGCAAAAGTGTTCAAGAATCCTCCTGATTTAGAAAAGGATGGTCCTCTAGTTGGTACTATTCGGTCTATGCATTCTGCAAGACCGACTTCCCCCAAATATATGCCATATGCAACCATAAACAATCTAGCTGATCCAGAAAAAAATCGTTCACCAGTCGGTATTACTACATCGCCTCCCAAAAATTTGATGTCTTGTGCACCCCTAAATGGGTCAGACTATCGAAGCAAACCAGAAAAGACTCATTTTCCAGTTGGTACAACTGCTTCTTTAGCTCCTACAACATCACCTCCCAAAAATGTCATGCCCCATGCATCCCTTAACATGTTAGACCATCGGAGCAACCCAGAAAAGACTCATTTTCCAGCTGGTACAACTGCTTCTTTAGCTTCTACATCACCTCCCAAAAATTTTACATCTTATGCATCCCTTAATGTGTCAGACCATCGGAGCAACCCAGAAAAGGCTCATTTTCCAGTTGGTACAACTGCTTCTTTAGCTCCTACAACATCACCTCCCAAAAATGTCATGCCCCATGCATCCCTTAACATGTTAGACAATCGGAGCAACCCAGAAAAGACTCATTTTCCAGCTGGTACAACTGCTTCTTTAGCTTCTACATCACCTCCCAAAAATTTTACGTCTTATGCATACCTTAATGTGTCAGACCATCGGAGCAACCCAGAAAAGGCTCATTTTCCAGTTGGTACAACTGCTTCTTTAGCTCCTGCAACATCACCTCCCAAAAATTTCACGTCTTATGCATTCCTAAATGTATCCGACTATCGGGACAATCCAGAAAAGAATCCCTCTGCAATTGGTACTGCTACTTCTTTAGCTCCTGCAACATCAGTCTCCAAAAATTTTACATCTTATGCATCCCTTAATTTGTCAGACCATCGCAGCAACCTAAAAAAGACTCATTTTCCAGTTGATACAACTGCTTCCTTAGCTCCTACAACATCACCTCCCAAAAATGTCATGCCCCATGCATCCCTTAACATATTAGACCATCGGAGCAACCCAGAAAAGACCCGTTTTCCAGCTGGTACATCTGCTTCTTTAGTTTCTACATCACCTCCCAAAAATTTTACGTCTTATGCATCCCTTAATTTGTCAGACCATCGGAGCAACCCAGAAAAGGCTCATTTTCCAGTTGGTACAACTGCTTCTTTAGCTCCTGCAACATCACCTCCCAAAAATTTCACGTCTAATGCATCCCTTAATTTGTCAGACCATCGGAGCAACCTAAAAAAGACTCATTTTCCAGTTGATGCAACTGCTTCCTTAGCTCCTACAACATCACCTCCCAAAAATTTCATGTCCCATGCATCCCTTAACATGTCAGACCATCGGAGCAACCCAGAAAAGACTCATTTTCCAGCTGGTAAAACTGCCTCTTTAGCTTCTGCATCACCTCCCAAAAATTTTACGTCTTATGCGTCCCTAAATGTATCCAACAATCGGGGCATACTAGAAAAGAATTCCTCTCCAGTCGTTACCGCTACTTCTTTAGCTGCTCCAACATCACTTCCCAAAAACGTTACTCCATTTGCAACCCTAAACTATCAGGGTAATTCAGAAAAGAATCCCTTTCCAGTTGGTACTGCTGCTTCTTTAGCCCCTGCAACGTCCCCTCCCAAAATTTTTACTTCATATGCAACTCTAAATGTGTCCAAGTATCAGAGTGATTTAAAAAAGAATTCCTCTCCAGTTGTTACTGCTACTTCTTTGGCTGCTCCAACATCACCTCCCAAAAACTTTACTCCATTTGGAACCCAAAAGGTGTCAAACTATCAGGGTAATTCAGAAAAGAATCCCTTTCCAGTTGGTACTCCTGCATCTTTAGCCCCAGCCATGTCCCCTCCCAAAATTTTTACTTCATATGCAACTCTAAATGTGAAGTATCAGGGTAATTTAGAAAAGAATTCCTCTCCAGTTGTTAGTGCTACTTCTTCAGCTCCTCCAACATCACCTCCCAAAAACTTTACTTCATTTGCAACCCTGAAGATGTCTAACTGTCAGGGTAATTCAGAAAAAAACCCTCACTAAGTCATCCTGGGACTTCAACTTCTTGCCTCTTGCAACATCACCTCTGAAAAACTTTACTTCATATCCTGAAATGCATCGGACCGTCAATGCAATTAAGAAGAGGATCATGCTTTAATTGACAGCACTGCTACTTTACCCCTGCCAAATCTTAATAAATTTACTTCATAATATGCAACCATAAACATTCCTGAATATCAAGAAAGCTAAAAAGAGAATAATCAGTCTACTAGTACTCTACATCCTGCAACTTCTACTCCACCCCATAAAATTTACAGTCCAGCCAAATTATAAAAGAATTATGAATGAGAAACAGACTATAATATATTTATAACACTTTGTAGATTATTAGTATTCAAGTAAATATCGAATAAGCAAAGTAAAATATGTTTTTATTTATTTAGTCTTAGTTGATGTACATTACAAATGAGTGTAACTTCAGAATTTAGTGCAGTCAGACAAAATTTTATTCCGAGTTGACATGATTTAAAATTTAATTTTTGTGTCAAATTTTTGAACCCAAAAGACAAACTGTGTTAATGAAATTTTGAAATTCCTTTTGCAGGTAGAAAATATTTTGGTAAGCGAGACTGGCAGTTATGTAATTTGTGACTTTGGTTCCGCTACGGGACGAATATTAAACCCCGCTACTCACGGAGCCACGACTGTGGAAGATGAAATTAAACGCTACACTACGCTTAGTTATCGTGCACCTGAAATGGTTGACATGTATTGTGGGAAACCAATCACTACTAAGGCTGACATTTGGGTAGGTGGAATTTTTATTCGCGACAAAGTTAAATACAGGGTGTTCCAGAGAGGAGTTCCCGTCCGTGTATCTTTTCTATTCTAAGAGATAGAGCTGTAGGGTTGGGGAGTTCTGCTGGAACACAGTCTTTTTCAAATTAAAATCGTGGCTGTAGCTTTATGATTGTGTTTTGTTTCAGGCTCTAGGTTGTTTATTATATAAGCTGTGTTTTTTCACTCTGCCTTTTGGAGAAAGTACATTAGCAATTCAAAGTGGTAATTTTAGCATTCCTGATAGTTCGAGATATTCTAAAGGATTACACCAACTTATTCGTGAGTATTATGTTGCACGTTTTAGTAAACTATTCTGGAGCATATCTTTTATTATAGTAATAAAAAAATTTATGTGCATAATACTATTGTGAATTAATTTTTATAGGACTTTTAATGCCGTATTTATTACCGCGTTTGACTATTACATGCATTTGTTTTTACAGTGGAAGTTTTAGATATACTTTGTTTGCTTTTATTATACATTTAAGTGGGCTATGTTAGTGTGACAGATTCCACACTATATTTTTAAAAAAATATTTTTTTAGTAGATATGAAAAACTAATATGAGAAAATTGAATCTCGTTTTGTTTTTATTTCAGGTTACATGTTAGATCCTGATTCGGAAAGGAGACCCGACATATACCAAGTTGCTTGTATTGCATTCCTGTTGATGGGAAGAGATAATCCAGTACAAAATTTACACGTAAGTGCCTTTAAAGCTTAAATAATTTTTGGAAAAAAAGTGTTTTGTTATACAGGGTGTCCTGTGAAGTCGGTTTGATTGGAGCAATGTTGCGTAATAGGTGCTGAATTTAAATCTGAAAAAAATTGTCAGTCCTGGTTCAAGTTCTTTAAAGAAAAAAAATTATTTTCGTTTTTTTTTGCTCTGTTTCCTTTACATTGAGAGATATTTAACAAAAACATTTTTTGAAGCAACTTTTTATTCTCTACAGGGTGGTTCAGTTAGACTGTCGCACCCCTATAACATTTATATTTTAACAGGGAACTCCCTATAAACCTCGTATTTTTGTGAATCACAGCAAATTTTCCATCAAACAACGTTCAGCTGTTTTTTTTATGATAGAAAATGTCAGACTGGCGATAGTCAACTTTTTTTAAAAGTTACAGACTATTCGGACATATTTCATCATAAAAAAAACATCTGAATGATATTTGATGGAGAATTTGCTGGGTTTTACAAAAGTATGAGGCCTATAAAGGTTTACTTTTAAAATGAAAAAGTTATAGAGGCGCGATAGTCGAACTGAATCACCCTGTATACTTTGATCCAATTAGATTCTGTGTCTGATGTTTCGTCTATTTTGGACCATCATCAGCTTTGTGTTCGCTTATGGGTGTCAAATTGGATTTTTGCTCAAAGAACTAGCACTAAAAAAATTTTTAATACAATAATACATCCCACCGCTATTGGTACATTTTGAAAAGTAACTGCAAAACATTCAAAAATAACGAATTTTCGTGGAATCGGCATTGCCATGAAAACAAAACCCATCACTTGAGTAAGGGAGTGCCCGTGTTGAGCCTCGAATATGATAGCGCCCGTTTATGCAATTTTCTTTGTGTAGAAAACACCAGCACCAACTTTGGAGGAACTGCCGATACCTCCGTTCGAGTCGGATTCAAAGAAAGCTCAGTTGGCAGTTAAAGTATCGAGCAAGACGCCGGTAAATCCCATAGTCGAGGGTACGAGTGTGATGCCCAGGCAACGCCCCAAAGGTTCGACCGCAAACCCGTTAACCTTGAACAACCTACCGATAACGCTTAGCCCGAGTCCGACGACAGTGAAGAAGTCACAGAGTCCGGTAACTTGCATTGAAAATCATTTTCAACCATTCACGCCCAAATCAACTCAGCAAACATTTCCAACTAACGCTGCTTTTCCAGTGAACTCCCAAAGCTATTCTCCTGCGGCAAACTTTCCTGCCGCGCAATCCTTTTTCCCTCCTAGTCAAGAAATCGGCGACAAGAGTTTAGACACCCTTTTCCAGTCGACCGTTTATCCTGATCCTTTCCGAGATGACATGGGGGCCTGTACTTCGTTGCCGTCGAGGACCGAACTAGAAGCTATGACCAATAATTCTGTTAGAACTGAAATTGCCGGGAACAACGTACCGGCCGGTAATTTACCGGTTAATATTGTTTCGCCGGTCACGCCGGATCAGAGTTTGCTAGGGTCCGGCGGATTGGGTCACGGCTTGAGCGGCGGGCAAGCGAAACTCGGTTTAGTGGAATCTACTAGTCAGTGTGTTGTTGGCAGTATTGATACACCTCCGCATTCACCGTCACTTACCGTACCAAAGGGGCACAGACGCAACATGAGCGATACTACTGCATTCAACAAGTAAGTTTCGATCGTGTTTATCCATCTATGAAGCGTGGCAGCTCCCGGTACTAACAAATGACGGGTAAATTTTTTTTTTAATAGGGTTTACGCGACCGAAACTTCGCAATTCCTGGCACCTTATGAATCGTCGATGAAAACGAGAAGCAGCGAGTCACCGTCTGACGATCAAGGGGACACTATGAAAGGCCCAATGGCTCCCCCGGGTTGTTCAGCTTCCAGTACGGATATTAGTCACACCATAGGCGCAGACAATCGATCTCTTTCGGCCGACATGGCCGACTGGAATCCGTTTGAGGACCCTCCATTTAGTCAGATGACCGAGGATCATATATTCGGGGCGGAATTCGATAAGATCCGAAGGGGTAGTCAAAGCAGTAAGTGTTAATTTAATTATTTTTGCACCTTTTTTACATTTTCACAGCGATTCGATAGAGGTTCTCGTTCAATAAACACAAAAGATCACGGATTTCGACGTTCAGGTCCACCTAAATTGGTTTGATATCCACAGGGCTTCGAACCGTAATTTCGGTTTTCGTTCCGGTTCAATTAAAAAAATATATATCGGTTCGGTTCCGGTTTTCGTTCCGGAAAAAAAAACGTTTTTTTTCGGTTTTCGGTTCAGCTCCGAGTGATTACTTTGTATTTTTTTTAGATGTTTTTATTTGGTATAATAATTGGAAATAGAAGTATATAACATATGATGATAATATAATATAAACATAACGCGCGAGTTTGTTGAACATGTACTGAACCGTAATAAACCGATTTTTTCCCCGGTTTAGTTCCGGTTTTCGTTCCGACAAAAATAACGTTTTTTTCCGGTTTTCGGTTCAGTTCCGGTTCGAAACCCTGGATATCCGGTTCATGGAAAATTATTTGGTTCTGGTTCCACATTCCGTTGAAATTTACGGGGCTGCTATTCTGTTGCAGGTATTCAGGGGGTTAAGTCCCGAGAAAGCCTGGTAATGTCGGTATCAGAAGATCCGTTCGGTTGTGCACCTTTCAGTCTTCCAGTTAAGTCGTCGCGGGACCGTTCTGGCAAAATAGGTCTGCAATCCTCAGGTAACCCATCTTAATATGCAGTAGGTGTTGCTAGACTGTATAGCGCTTAGCTTTCATTTAGACATATCCACAGTTGCTTATCTTTTGTTTTATCCGGAGGACCAAACAAAATTAATTTTTAGGTGGCAGCGATAAAAAAAGATGTTTATTGTGTAATTATTATTTTTTTGTAATCGTTTAATCAACATCGATGTGTCTAAATGGAGTTAATAATCAAGTTTGCTTAGACAATACGAAGGGGTAGTAAGAAATTGTAATTTTAAATTCTCATTAGAGCTACCTGTTGACCTTTCCGAGTAGCGTTACCAAATAAATATTAAAATTTCAAAAAAGTAAAGTTCATAACTTCGTTTGTTGTCTTTCGATCGGTAATTTGTGTGTCTTTTTAATTCGGGCGGTTTTGGGGGTGTAAGGATTTGTGTGTGTAAACAGAGTTCACGATATTTTTACATTCTGGATTCTTGGTACAGTAGGCTAAGGGTTTTATTATTTATTGTTTCAATAAGAAAACAAACGAAGTTTATTTTGGCTTCAAAGAAAAAAGGATTATTGCTTCAAACAGATATATTGCTTTTTCCTGTAAGAAAATTAATGATACAGCGGGATCTCGTTGAGTTGACATGAACAGAAATTGAACGTAATTTGAGTCATTGAAAACCACGGACTGACTGTAAGGCACACTTTTGGCGCTTCTGGTGTTTTCTAAAATACTCGGAAAAACTCAGTCACATTATTAAAACTATATTTATTGCATATACAAGACAGTTATGATAAGAAAAGACATGACAAGTTGTAATGACTCGATTCTCACTAATTTGAACATTTCACACTATCGAGGTCCTGCTGTGTGAAAGGTCTGCCCAAAATAATTTGGTCATCTTGGAGATTTTATGTATTATAAGAGCTACAGGTCCGGTTATCGTGTGTCTAACATTCCATCAAAACCCAACCGGTGAATTTGTGATGGCTTAGAAAAGCGGCTGAATGTTGGAACCATGATTGTTTCCAACCCAACCTGACCTGTCGTTATATAAGACAGCATGGTAAACAATAATGACCCCTTTCATTATCCACCAAAAACACCGGCTTTGAGTTTGGTAGATTAAACATTAAAAAACTCCCCACCGCTGTAATATAAGACAGACACGATGTATCCACCGCGCTTCAACCGGTTGAATATCAGACAGTTTTGATGCCAGCACTGGTATCACCGGTGGAATGTACAACACACAGTCAATTGGGCAAAAATGTGCATGATTTTGAACTGATTTAAAATCACTTTTTATATCCACCACTCTTCAACCGGTTGAACATCAGACAGTTTTGATGCCAGCACTGGTATCACCGGTGGAATGTACAACACACAGTCAATTGGGCAAAAATGTGCATGATTTTGAACTGATTTAAAATCACTTTTTGTATCCACCACACTTCAACCGGTTGAATATTAGACAGTTTTTATGCCAGCACTGGTATCACCGGTGGAATGTACTACACACAGTCAATTGGGCGAAAATATGCATGATTTTGAACTGATTTAAAATCACTTTTTATATCCACCACACTTCAACCGGTTGAACATCAGACAGTTTTGATGCCAGCACTGGTATCACCGGTGGAATGTACAACACACAGTCAATTGGGCAAAAATGTGCATGATTTTGAACTGATTTAAAATCACTTATCAAATTTCAGATAATTCGGAACAAAAATTAATGGAAATAATTGGAAAGCCTGTTTTTGCTTATCTTATTTTTGTTTTCATAGGCGAATTGACGAAAATGAGCATATTTAGGTTGCGGAATGCAAAAATACGTGTCCCATTTTCGTTTAATTATCCCTAAAAACAAAAGAGACGTTAGGGAAAATACACAATTGAATTTTATAGTAGTTTTTCCCATTTATTTTTGGAACCATTCGTGTTATCGTGAATTTTAAAACAGATTTGGTGTCAGTCGAAACTTTTACATGTCTCCATGGCTGTCCGGTTATTTTGGACAGGCTAAATAGTAATAAAATAATATTCAATATCGTAATGTACATTTCTATCCGTACTTAAATAGCTTGTTACAAAAAAAAAAAATACAATCATTCCAGTTGAAATTATACAAAAGACAATTTTAGTTCTTTCCTAGTCATTAATTTCATGATTTGATCAGTTATCGTGATGGCTGTTACTTTGTTGATTAAAAAATTTTAGCTATGATTTTTAAATTGTAAATAATTTTAACGTAAGCATCCGTTCGAGTATGCGATGCCAACAAGTATTGAATGTTTGGAATTGAGTATGTCGGGGACTTTTTGTGTTGCATACTTGGACGGACGGCTTACGAGAAAAGCAAAAGGTGCTTGTGATATGATGTGTAGAAATTAAAATCGTAAGTGCACAGCTGGTGGAATGCCAGGATTAGGAATAATATTTTACTAGGGTTTGTCACTTTATTAATTCATGTATTGAACGCAAAAAATGTGCAGTTGTTTTTATCTGGAACAATTGTACAGTTTTTGTAGCGGTGATAACCATTGTATTCAGTCAGGTTATTGTAATTATGTACGCTCAAACTTGCAAGTATAGTTTTGTCAGATTGAATGATATAGTATTTTCTAGTTGAGCTTAGTTGAATGTCTATCAACTTGTGATTAATTTTTGTGATGTAAAATCCTTTTTTGTTACATATCATGACATTCTTTTATAATAAGAATCATTGCTATCAATATGATTTTTTTTTTAAACGTGGTTGCTATATGAAAGTTGCACTTTACAAAATAACAATGAAAACCTTTTAATACATTAAAGTAATTATATTAAAATTCATTTGTAAATGCCAAGCTTTTCTTCATTGTTAATATTATTTATATTAATTGTTAACTATAACAAGCTTTTTTTTATTAACAAGGGACCAATAATTTAATTGATGTCGACAGACTTTTTAATTCAAACAAAATTAGTTATTGTGAATGTTGCTTTAAATAGGCAATTAAACCCTAACTTAGTTTTTTGTTAATTTTGTTTCATTTGTTTTTTTTTAAGGTGCAATTGTTTTTGTACTGTATATGGAAGTGTTTATAAAAGAGCAGCAATGGTTCTTATTTACTGGAAATTTTTATTGTGATTAATTACCAATACACACAAACAATAACCTCTTTTAGTAGTATATATAGTTATTATTAAGAAAATGTAATTTTTGCAGTACCCTGAAGTAATCCCATCGTTATAAACATTTTGTGTTCAAACAGATAAAACTTAGACAACTTTAATTTTAGGATAAAATGTTTATATCGAGACGTTGCTGATGGGTAATGGCGGGTTTTAAATGTTACCTTTAATATTTTTAAAAATAATTTCTGGAACAGCATTTTTAGAAATGTTTTCTCTATTCTTTTGTCTATCTTTTCTATTTTATTTTTAGTGTGAGCAGGGTTCTGAGGCAAAATGATATGTAATTAAAATGTATTTATATAGTTTTGTTAACATGTGCAGCGCAATTTTAAAGTTTTAATTCCGAATGAGTTATTCATGTTTACAATGACTTTTTAGATTCCATGATCGTTAATGCCATCTGTTGACAGGTGTGTGAAGCACGATTGTGTTTTGTTTATTTTAAATGTATATATTTGTATTGTTCATTGATTTTATTGTAAAAAAACTGTGATTTTATTTATTGCCACATGACTTTGCTCATACATAATGTTTTTATTTTTACATCTCTTTGGGTTTTCATCTATTTGTTAGTCTTTTTATTAACTTTTTTTCTTTTAAGGGTTTCTTGTGTTTAAGGATTGCCGTATGGATATATATATCGTACTCATATTATTGATAATAGTTAATTTTCATTTATTGAAAAATTATTTGTCATGTTTCACAGTAATTTATATGCACATTTAGAGAAAAAATTGAATCATTTAGCAGTAAGTTAATTTTCTTCGTGTTATTTCAACTAACTATAATAAATAACTGTTGTGACTCTTCTCCCTGTATTATAACTGTATAATATAATATGCAGCAATAAAATTGCTTTACGTTATTTACTATTCTGTTTTTTCTGAAACATGGAGCAAAAATTACAGTACCGAAAAGTAAAAAAAAATTGTACACTGGTTTGAGAAGTCGTTTGTGAAAATATGAAGAGCAAACACAAAAAAAATGGAAATATTTTTGTATGAAGCACACTTATTAGTCCAATTGTACATTGGGATTGGATATATCCATAAAATTTACTTAAATAAAAAATAATTTCATGTTGTCAAGAAGAAAAGAATTATTTGTAACATATTTTTTTCCCTTTTACTGGCTTTTTTGCTTCTATCCGGCCTTTTAAGCATATACTTTACAATGAAAACTTTTATTTTCGTCCTAAAGGCACATTTACACTTTTGAAGATGTACATAAGCTTTGATCATCGCTAATTTTCGATTTCTGTCTTTTCTACCTACTACAAGTCTTAAGCAAGTTTCCTATATAGCAGCCCATGTTAACAATAACTCTTTTTTTTATGCTGATAAAGTATACTCGGTAAAGATAGACTAAATGATGATTGCTTAATATTTTTTTTAATGACCGTAATAATTAATATAAATTAATAAATAATAATTTAAAAAAAAAATTAAAAGTCAACTGATAATCTCGTTTATGATCTTAATAACGTAATAAAATATGTCAACTTTCACCTTATTAGTTTACTGCTACAAATTTTTGGATACTTATCAATTTTTTGGTAGAATGCTATTGGTAAAAATAATTAAGAAAGGGTGCTAATTTGCTCTGGTTATTAATGGATGTGTACATACCTAATTTTTTTGGTTTCTTGTTTAATTTTTGCTCTTGTAAAGTCCATAATTTTTTGTTTTCTAAAAATGGCTGTTCCAGATTGGTGGTGGGTTTTGCTCTAATTTAGCTAAGTAAGTTGTACTAATTTTTGACTGAATGTATTTGATTTTTGCACACATCATATCACTGGTTGTGTTTTTTTTTGCCCACTGTACATTTGCAACAGCCTTTTTAGATGCTTTTAGTACACTTGCTCCCATCCATTTAGCGAATTATGGTCTTCGTTGATCTATGGGCACAAAATTTTATCGCCAAATTCGTAGTTTGCAATAGTGCACAGAAATTTGATGGAATTATAGGGAAATTTTAGTTATTTAACAACAATTTAAAAAAACAACTTTTGAGAACAGTTAAATCAGTGGTTTCCAACCTGCGGGGCGCATCCCCCTAGGGGGACTCGAGACTATCGCAAGGGGGGCGCCCAACTTTTACCAAAATATTATTTTTGAATGCAAACAAACAAAAAGAACTTTATTTATACAGAATATGGTGTATTGTTTTGTAGGCCATTAAAAATAATAATTATATCAGGACAGTATTTATGAAATTAGATTGTCACGAAAAGTGAGGGGGACGCAAATGGTGAAAACAAAAATTATGTATCTATCCGTTTTGAAGATGGGGCCCAACAATGAAATTTGCATTTTTTCCTAATGGCAATTGTTTTTTGTTTCTTCTAAGCCTGCTATTATCAATAGATATTTAATTTTTGTTTTTACCATTTAAACTCCCTTCAAAAGTTAATTTAGAGATGTTGGTAGTTTTTTTGGTATCGTAATAGCGAAAATTTTCCCATAATAACATCGAACTGGGGATATCCTGAACTCCACAAATTTATGACATTATCAGCACTTCGGTGTGTTCAAGTATTTTAAAATCAATAGCGCTGTTATTCTTGCAGCTTCTACAACCCCACCTACAATTAAACAGGTACTATACCAAAAATCAACTTCCGGTATGCAAGATTCGACGGATCAGTTGCTGGTATTCGAATCCTCCCCAGAACACGCGAATACCGTGTTCTCAGAGGGGGAAGCCCCTCTGTTAAACAGCACAGAACCGGAAGCCGACGATTTGGCGACTTCGCCCCCTTACATCAGAGCCCCCTTGGAAGATCGGTCGAAATACGAAAAGCTCCTGCAAAACACGTACGACATTAGCTCGGAAAACAGCTCCAACGACGAATCGAACCTGAAAACGGACAAGGTGATCAAGAAAAAGCGCAAAATCAAAAACCTACCGGAGAAGCTGCATTCGGTTTATAAAAACGTCGAAATACCGATCGTTAAAAGTTTAATATCGGACCGTCCGAGCAAGAACATCGTTAAAAACGCAAAAGCGAAAAAGAAGCATAAAAAAGGGGCAGCTTCCGATAAAACTGAAGTGGGTGTCGAGTCGGACGATTCGATAGGATCGGCGAGTGATTTGCGCGTCGACGAGGACGCCGTCGAGAGCAACATTTCGAGGAAAGCGGATGCGCTGAGTGAGACGATAAGCGAGAGTATCAAGACTTGCGGGTCGTCCGCGTACCACGCGGAATGCGAAAGTATGGCAACGCACGAAGACGACTGTACGAGCCGAGTTATCAGGAGCAAGATCCGTGAAGAAAAGGAGACGGTTTTGAAGCGGAGCGAAGATATTTTGTTTGTCGGGCATCAGTACGGGGAGAAGCCGTTGCTGTTAGACGACGAGCTAGATTCCGATTGCGAAATAAAATATGATAACGCGAAGTGGTCGATCGAAAAGAAACCTGCCGGCTTGTGGATCGAGCCCAAGAGTAGTTTCGAGGAATCCGATGACGTCTTCGCTCTGGCCCCTTTCAATAAAGGAGCTGTTAAAAGTAAAAATGTTAAGCCAAACGCTCCAACGAATTTTTTACAAGATTCCTATAACACCAGCGATGTTCAAGATTGTAGTGAAGCCACGAACCATAACAATAGTTTAGTGGAAACGACTCCGGTTACTTCGAGAAACCAAAGCCCCTCTGCAAGCGGCCTTATCACAAGCACTCCTTACGGAAAGTCTGATTTGCAAGATGACCAAAGCAATTACATTAATAGGTTCATACATAATTCAAACATTCCAAGCAATAGCGAATACAATTCACTAAACGTAAGCCTAAACCCGTTTTTAAATTCCGAGTTTACGTCATTACCGAACGAGAACGTCATACAAAGTACGTCGAATTACGGTACGGTAACAGTCAATTCCAATATAGTTAACATCGAAATTCCCCCGACAGCGGCGCCCTCCCACTACTTCTCGACAAATTTTTTCGACCAACGGTACTATTCAGAACTGGGGAAAAACAATAAAAGCGTCATTTACGAAAACGTCAACATCGGCAATGATTTCGATACCGAAGATACGCACGCGTTCTCCTCGGAAGCCCAAAAGTATTTTTATGAGCAGCTCGAGAGTCGTAGCAACCCCGTCAGTTACACCACAGAAGAATTTAAATTTTCCAGGGACCCGCATTTCGCCGGGGATTCCCCGAAATCGCCCGAGCTGAAGAGCTCGAAGCACTTGCGATTCGTGCAAGACGAAGAACTGGAGCAGGTGAATTATTTCAGACAGCCGAATGCCGAATCGTCCGGCGAAGCGTTCAAGCCCAAGAAAGATCGCAAGAAGGACGGGAAATCCAAATATTACCTCATCGAGGAGCGGACGTCTGACGATAGCACGCATATAGATATCGTCAAACCTGGTAAAAGTATTAAAGGCAACAACACTTACAAAAAAGTCACCAGCAAGACTAAAAAATTAGGGAACAAGATAAAAATTCAAGCAGGGTTTAGTAATATGAGTTTCGAGGATTTTCCCTCGGACGAGGGGGAAAAGAAAAATTCTGTGATGCCTTTTGAAGTTCTGCGGGAGTCTGAACCAGAAGATAAAAAATATGGCAGCATTAAAAGAATGAGTAATCCTTTTTCTTGAGGAAAGCCTATTAAATGTAAGTCCTATTATAAGTTTATTAAAGATTCTGACTAAAAATAATATCTATATATTTAAATATGTATACACAGGGTGTCCCAGAAATCATTACTCTACCTTAATTTTCATTTGTTTTTAGAAATTACCCTCAACAAACTTCAAATAATATTAAATGATGGTAAAAGTTGCCCACAGTGACATAGGTAATAATAATAATAAAAAATTTTGATATACAGTGAGCTCGCGTTATAAGCAACCCACGATATAAGCAACTCGCGTTATAAGCAACACTCGATATAAGCAACTATCGTATCAAAGTACACGATATAAGCAACTGTCAGTGTGACAGTTAAAAATACAAATATCTAAAATACTATTGCAGATATAACAATGAAATTTTGTATCTGAGCGTTATGGTATTTTTCGGATTCGATGGAAATATTAAGGTTGCAATGCGACTTCCGGTTCAACCGGAAACGGACTCAAACTTTGAAATTTTGAATAGAACATCTGTATATTTTTACATTTTTGAATTTGTCTTAAAATTTACTTTAATAAATGTAAAAGGTTATATGGGTCTAAAGTCAACAGTTTTCAAAATATTTACATTTTTACGAAAATTTTGAGTGATATAGCACTTTCAGTTTTTTTTTTTACATTCAGGTTATTTAAAAGGGCAGTAAAATATCGTGTGAAATCTAGATTAACAATAGATTTTTTAACAATCATTTTATTTTTAGGAGATTATTAATATACAGCGTCATTCAAAAAGTCTGCAACGAATGGAAAAGTTTTTTATTATTTTTTTCTCAGAAAATTGTATTCTTGATAAAAGTTGGTGCATGGTCTAAAACTAATTTTAAGATGAAAAAAGTTCAATAAAAAGTCATATGACACTAGATATTACTGATTTTTGAAATATTTTAAGAGTACAAAAAAAATTATGGACAGAGTTTTTAAAAATCCCAAAATAAGGCTAGATTTAAATTTTGACGGTCAAATTTCAATTTTTATTTTTTAAGAAATTTTAACATTCAAAAAATCAAAAACCATTAAAATCTAGTGTCATATGACTTTTTATTAATTTTTTTTCATCTTAAAATTAGATTTAGACCATATACCAACTTCATTAGGAATAAAAGAAAAATCGATAATAAAAAACTTTTCCATTTGTTGCAGACTTTTTGAATGTTAAAATTTCTTAAAAAATAAAAATTTGAATTTGACCGTCAAAATTTAAATCGGGACTTATTTTTGGATTCTACATAACTTTTTTCTTATACATTTTTTTTGTAACTCTTAAACTAAGGGCTCTTTATACTTGCAAATATTTCAAAAATCGGTAAAATCTAGTGTTCTATGACTTTTTATCAAACTCTTTTTCCCCTTAAATTAATTTTAGACCATGCACCAACTTTTATCAGGTATAAATTTTTTTGAGAAATTAATAATAAAAAAAAATTCCATTTCTTGCAGACTTTTTGAATGACGCTGTATAATAATGTAATAAACTCGTAGGTTAAATTACTAAAACTTTTTGGCTTTATATAATTTACCAAAGACCATAAGTTCAATTTATGATTGTCGGTGGAATTAGCACATGGTATTAGCACATGGTACCTAACTCGTTGCTTAGATATTTTTCTCCCGGGAATATTTTTCTTACGTGTATGAACAAGAGTTTTGTCCGGTAAACACTTGTAAAATAAAGCCGTTTCATCCGCTCTGTATACTTGCCATGAAATCACATCATATTTTTTTATTTGAGAGATGTACAAGTACATAGATCACGACTAAAGGTACGTGGCACGCGCGTATTTCGTTTGACATAGGTACGTACAGATCACCATAGCAACGCGACCACGATCGCGTTGTTATGGTGTAAACTTTTATTTTTAGTTTTAGTACTAAAAACAAGATTTATTTATGTTAAAAATCGAATCGTTTCTATTTCTATCATATAAGCAACTTTCACGTTATAAGCAACTTTTAGATCGGAATTGGCCGCCGTTTGTTGCTTATAACGCGAGCTCACTGTATCTTTAAAAGGCATTATTCTTTTATTTTTTCAAAAGTGATGATCTTTAGTACACCCTGTATATATTAATATATAAAAAAAAACGTCGCAGTATTTATTTGCAGCAAACTTTGTTTAGTCATATTATTGTTGATCTATTTATGCTTTTATTGTAATTTTTATTATACAATCTCAATTATGTTATTATTGTATTATTTGCAAATGAGTTTTATATAAATTGTTATGATTAAAAACGAAGAAAAATAATTTGTGCATTGTGGTGGTATTATATTTTTTAAACTATTAATGAATTGTAAGTATTATTATTTTCTTTGACCTATTTTTAGAAACTAAATAACTGAAGTAATGCGAAAGGCACTACATCAAAAAATTCAAAGCCTGTGTTGTATTTTAGGAAGGCACTTTTTACACAATGTATCCAAAAGCTATGGAATATGCCATGTATCTCAGTAAATATCCGCTTTGGGGAAAAATGTTTCGAATAAAAATTATTGTCTAATACTTAGTTCTCCACCATAAGACAAAATTAATTTTTTTTTCGAATAACAAAAGCGCAATGAAAAACAATTGAATTTTTTTAAATGACAAGATACCCCTATATTATAGAAAAGGAAAGAGAAAAAAATTCTATCAAATGAGTATAATATAGGGGTATCTTGTCATTTAAAAAAATTCAATTGTTTTTCATTGCACTTTTGTTATTCGGGAAAAAAATTGTTTTGTGGTGGAAAACTAAGTACCAAACAACTTTTATTGAAAACATTTTTCCCTAAATTGGATATTTACTGAGATATATAGCATATTCCATACCTTTTGGGCACACTGTATAATTAGATACTATAAACAAATGTTAGTAGTATTTATAAGAAAACTAAAATTGCAGCAACCTTTCCGTTACTGTTAGTTACTACATATTTTACAATGAAGTTAATATTGTCTTTTTAAAGTATTTTGTAAATTTAAATGCACTGTTATGTCTGGTTTGAGTAGCAACTATTTATAATTAGTATTTGATCATTTATTAGCTTAATGCATAGCGTTTAATAATTATTATATGATACCTTTGTGATAGAAAAGAAAACGAGTACATAGTTACCTAATAAAAATGTAAATTATGTGAGTTACACAATTTTGATTCTACTCTTGAGGTTGCAAACAAATCCTCTTGTATTAAAATCATATTTATTTACTGTAAATGCGAAAATCTATGCATTTATTTATTTATCAGTCTTTATTTTACATCTGTCGTGGATATGTACTGTAAAATGATAGTGTATTTTGTAAAAACATTGTAATTAGTAATATTTTATGGTAAGAAATGGTAAAAATCAGTGTACACTGTTAAATAGGAGATTTCTGTAAATTGTTTAAACAAAATTTTAAATTTTTACCCGGAAAGAGATTGGCTGTGAAATGTTATATATTTAATATGTAGAGCTGGTAGATAATTGTTTATCTAAATTCTTTAGTTATGTGGCTTAATTTAATTGGTGTAACTTAAGCAGCTATTTTAGTCTCATTGTCTATTGGTTTTGAGACACTTATCCCTATGAAGTGTTTTTAATGAAGCATTTTAGTTGTTTTTCGATTGTTCTACAAACATTACTATTTATTTATAAAGTAATTCTTATTTATGTGTTTTTTTATTGTGTATTGTATGCTACAGTATTTTTTTAATTAGTTGATTAGCTTTGTATGGTTGGTTTAGGGTTAATTTTATTCAACACAGCTTGGTATCTACTGAGTTTATAGCTAAAACTTTTTTTTTAAATGTTAAATCCTTAATTTTATATTTTTAATGCCTTAAAAGCAGTATATTTACCGCCATTTAAATTTCAATGTATTTATTATCATTTTGAATTATGCAACCCAAAACGTGATGCGCACATACTTGTTTTAATTTTCAAAGTAATTGTTGTTGAGTTTTTATTTATTCAAACCAGCTCGCATATTTTATATAACTTACACTAATGTGTTGTAAGAAAACAAATGTATTATACATATTTCTAAACTTATTAAAATATGTCCGTCTTGACTGAATTTACAGATCAGAGTAGCATTGTTTGTGAAATTATTTTATTCAATTACTTTGAGTTGATGTTGTTGGAGAATTATTTTTCACTAATTGCAAGTTCCTTTTAAAAAATGCCCTTTTTAATTTATTTATTGATGCACTGGGCGGGATGGTCCAAATTGGATGGGATTACATCTCGCTTAATAGTCAAGATAGAGAAACGCTTAAATAACCAAAAATGTGCAGTTTTTTAAGACAAACTCAGAACAGTTCTCAAATAAATTTTATCATTTTCGGTTTTTCTTGTTTTTTTTTTTAAATTTTCACAGCCTACTTTTTGTTTTTCATCTTTAAAAAAATTAAAAAACCTTTGTAACTTGCGTATTATGGAAATAAATACATCAACCCTTATATATTTGGAATGGAAAAAAAATAAGGAATTTAAATAGGTCATAGCCAACTATAGATTCCATTTAAAAAAGGTAAGTTTGTGTCATAACTTTTTAACGGTGAGCGTAAAAATTTTTTTTTAGAACTCAAGATCTAAATAAAAATATATTAAAATGATATTTATAAACTTTAAACCAATATAAACTTTAAAACAATAAGGGAGATATGACACTTTAAAAAAAAACAGTTTTTCTTTAATAACTCAAAAACTGGAAATGATAGAATATTTTTGAAAACGGTTCTGAGTTCGTACCAAAAAACTGCACATTTTTGGTAATTTAATCGTTTCTCTATCTTAAATATTAAGCGAGATACCCATGTAATCCCATCGAATTTGGACCACCCTGTACAGAGTAATATGTTAATTTGATCTGTAAATCATTTGTTTATAAAATTTGGGTCGTAATTAGCTAATTGAGTGTTACTTTTACAAAAAATAGCAGTTAGAAATAATTAACAGCTAAAATAAAAGGGATTTTAAACTTGTTCCATGCATTTAAAAAACAATTAAAATAATGCTGATGGATACCTCTAGTTTTTATTGAATAATAAACAATTTTTGTTGTTGTTTTGAATGTGTAACGAAATTCTTATTTATATTTTTTGAGCTATAAGCATCATTTGTATGTAGTATTCTTTTTTGTTGAAGAATGTTCTGTAATATATTGACAACAAAAATTGTATGCATTTATAGATATTCTGAAAATGAAAGAGAAGATGATTTTTTAAGTACCCTAAAGAAGAAACTTGTCGTAATTAATGTACAATAATCACTTAAATAGAATCAGTAACAAGCAATACATTTTATTTTTTGAGCATTCAAAATGCAACGTGGTGTTTTAAGGAAAATAAAATCATGTATTTGCAAATTAATTATAGTTTTAAAACATTTTTTCATATTTCACATAATTCTACAAACGAATAATTTAATAGTATGAAGTTGAACTCATAATATGCTTAAACTGTTAGTTTGGTTATCATGAGTACTCTAGCAAATATTTTTGAATTGTAAAATCATAATAATGGCTTGTAGGTGCCTTTAATAATATAAAATATGTATAAAATGTTATTAACCCAAAAATACCAATCAATATTGCGTTCAGTAATATGAATGAAATTTGAAAATTAAAGAAAAAACAGGAAGTATCAGATATAAAGAGTATAGAAACTTTTTAAAAACAAATGATTGGAGATTGTTTTGTATTTTTATTAAGGTACAAAGGGTTTTTAAATTGTATCATATTTCTCTATAACAATAAAATATTCTTACCGAATATTCCTATAAACATAACGAATAGTATTCTTAGATATTTTTGCTAATCCTAAATAAACTGATCTTACACATTACTACGCTCAGAAAATTATATTTTCAAAATACCAAAGGTTTTCGAAATAAATAGGTGCTAATATATACAATATTTTTATGTTAAAATAATTCTGCTTGGTCAATTATCATAGGAAAACTGCTGGATTTATTTTATAACATCGAATCTCGAATAAGTCATTGTTGTTATGCCCCATGCAATGAATATCATTATCTTTGTGTGTTTAACAAGCCATGAAGTATAAAAACACTGACTTATAACTTGGAGACTGAAAGTGATAAGAAATATCTTAGTAAATAGTGATAAAACATGTAGCTGTAATATAGTTTAATGTGTAATTTAATTAAATAATAAATTTATGTCAACTTTCAGCTATCCTCTTACATTCCGTACGCTTCAAGCTTGTATAGTATTTAAATAATTGCACTTCTTAATATTTTTTATGTATAGATATTTTAAATTATGTAAAATATAGCAGTTGTACCTACTAATTTTTTTTACTTACATCAAACCATAGCTTGTATAAAAAATAACTCAAAATAGGATTGAATGATACTTATTTTGTTAAAAGAAAACTTTTATCCATGATATACAGGGGGTTATAAGCAGTGGCGTACGCAGTGTGTTTTATCACGATATCCTGCTTTTCTTCTATTTCAGTTCCTGTGCAGTTTCACTGCAACATGCTGCTTCATGAGTTGAAAATATTTATTTTTGAATGTTTATTAAACAAGTAGATAGTTTTTTTATACACGAAAAAGGTTTAAGAAGTTGAACATTGGATTAAAACAATGGATAGTGATTTTTTAATTAAACAAATAAAATTACTTACTATTAGGATCATTTTAACTCAAGAAATATTTATGAGTGTTTGTAATTTTTCTTTGGAAAATTCCAATTTGTGTTTTGGTTTTGATATCATGATCAGGTTTTTTTTCTTCTGATAAATTTTAGTATTTCTAAAATTGTTCAACCATTATTGGATTTAAAAATGCTTTTTTATTCAATTTTTGCTATTGTGGAATATGTTAGATACGCAAGCATGGCTTAACTGCCACCCAAAAACTGTTTTGCTATTTAACCATCTCTTTATTTGTTGTTTTTTGAGATGTCCTCTCAGTTGCATCAAATTAGCGTTTGTTCACTTTACATTATTGCCAAGAAAACAGACATTAAACTACTTAAAAAAAATTAAGGCGTGGCTAATTGCTTTCAAAAAATATTTTGTTATTTAACCATCTCTTTATCTTTAAGAAATGCTGTTAGTTGGACCAAATAAGAGTGTGTACATTCGTGGATATAAAAAAAATACATTTATTTGGAATGTAACATACAAATACATTTTTAAAAAACGCCTTACAAAAGTCTGGTTTAAAGTTACAGAAACATATAAAAAAATACATTAAAAATAAGTGCACATTTGTACTAAAAACAAAAAATTTGATCACTTTTCAAGTCTCTTTAAAAGGCACAAGAACATTAAAAACACTTTTAAGTCACTTATTCATTACTTTTACGTGAGAGTTTTATGTTAAGCCCTGCCACGACCATAAATAAAATCCAACCGAAAAGAGAAACAGTAACACCTATAGTCAAGTCCACCCCTGTGTTAATGAATCCATCTCTGTACGCGTTGAACGAATCCGGCTGCATGTAGTCCATGAAATCAAATATGGAAATGCAGGAGAGCCGATTGTAAACGACTGGTAGTATTGTCCCATGGGCCCCGAGTAGTTTTTCCAAGGTCTTACGATACTCTTTGCAAGTGGTGAGGTAGCCGTCGATGAAGATGGAGAAATGAATTAGGGCGTACAGGGAAAATATGCAAGTTAACACGGACATTGTAATCCAGAAGAGACGGGGTAACGGTCGAGTGGTTTCGACGTTAACTGCACGCAACTGAATTAATTCTCCGGCCCTGCAAAACCATTATAAGTAAGATAAAATGTATCTTACATTTCTTCACTAAATAGAGAATTTTTTGTTGTTTACAATAAAAGTATACAGAGTGCCCCAATTCTAGGCTCATGGGGTCTAGCTTAACTGCAAGATCTCTGTGTTGGGCTTCGAATTTGTGACAAATTTTTAATGGTACTTACTCGTTTTTGGCTGTAACTGTTCTTGTTACTTTCGTTCCAAAAAGGACTCTAAAGCCGTGGAAACCAGCGAATGCAATAGAAAAGAGAATGTAAAGAAACGGTCCAAATGTAACCCAAATGCATGATGATAGACCACCACCTATAAAGACATTGCACATTTAAAATGGCTTTTTTATATAAAAAAAAGGACCCCCCTTTTGTATATACATTTGTACCGATTCTGATAAACAATTTACCTAAGAAATGTGTTGGGGTGTGTTGTCCATATAAAATACAGCCGCAGTTCCTGTTATTAACACACTGATCAAGCGTTTGTTTCCAGTGACCCCATGCTATACCACACGTTATGCTAGCTGTACCCCCAAAAGCAGCTAATAACGTGTACAGTACACTCAGTCGTTTTTCGACCTTCCCCTGGTCCATCGTATACAATTAATTTGTTCGTTAGTGGCAGAATCTAAAATATTAAAATCGCTTTAGGGAAATGACTAACGCGGTAATCATAGTTTACTTTCGATTTAATCAGATAAAATGTACTAGAACGAGAAAAATATATTTAACTGTATCTAAATGATAAGGTAGATAAAGATAGATATGGCTAAAACAAAAGCTAGATAAGCATAGGCGTTCGCCGTGTGGGGTACATGTGAACAACCTCGATTGACTCAAAAAAAAAGTGTATTTGGGCGTCATATGAAACAATATAATAGAAAATTATATGAATTTAAGCCTCTTAAATTGTACTGCACTAGTACACGTTTTTAAGGTGGGGTCATTGTACGCCACATGTAGCGTCAAAAAACCTCAAAAAAACGCGTCTAAAATTTACAAAACACAAATATTTAATAAGCTAGATAGCTTTAGAAATAAAATAAGAGGCATAGCATTAAAATTCAGCGTGCATGCTGCTAGTTTTTTTGTGTTGCATTTGTTTGTTGCACCGTCACTTGTTTTTCCAAAATTTTGAAATAAAACGCTGCCCCGTTTGGACAACCATAATTTTAAAAACGCGCATAACATATTGGGCATCATTCAAGCGAAATTTTTGGCGTAAAAATTTGGTAAGTACCTTTAAAAGTTAATTTTTGTTTACAAACAACTCACCTGCGTTGCCTGGCTGATAAACTTTCACTGCCCTACCTGTGTAGGAGAGCAGGGATGTCCAAACTAATAATATTATTTCTCAAGGTAAAATGTCCCCTGTGTGCTACTCTGTGGCTGCTGCATTACTTCTCAGAGCTTTTCAAGACGGTTCATAACAAATTATTACGTGAATCATCATTTAATTTACTTAGTGTAGCTGTATACTTGTTTAACTGGTTAATATTTTGTAGTACTTAAAAAAAGTGATGTTTTTTTACTTTAGATTATTAAATGAAGCAGGTGCAGTGTAAATTTGAATTTATTTAGTAGAGATAATGGAAAAGATTGCAAAATTTTGAGGTAATTTTTATTTTCTTCTTAAATAAAATAATTATTTTATACTAATTATAGTTAAAGTAACATTATTTTTGTTTGAATATGTAATTTAATGATTGTTAAGTATAATTAAAACACTTTGATAGAACAAAAGTTTTTAACATTGTTTTAAATCAATTGTGTTGTTTTTTAACTCTCTTTTTCGCTATTTTTGATTATACTTTGTAATTTTCTATTGGTATTTAGTAATCTTATTTTTTTTTATGCATTGGGGGAATCCCAGAGCGTCGATCTTTTCTACATGCGTTGAGCAGTCTCCATTTTTTCAAGGTTCCTTAATATTTTAGAAATACGTTGAGCAGTTTGTAACAGCAATTAAATAATTTTAGGTTTGTTTCAAATGTATTTAAATTTCAGTTAATAGTTGAAGAAACTTTTTTATTGTTAAATTTTTAAGTTTATTTAAAATTTAAAATTATTCACCTTTAAACTCAAAATAATTTCTTTGCACAATCATCATTTTAAATGAGAATTTCTTCAAAAGAAATCGAAGAGAAGTGGAGAAAATAAATTTATTTAAATTATAAATTACAATATATAAGACAATAAAATAAAACAGTCTAGGAAGTAAATATTTACAATTCCATGATTAAAGGTCAATAATGTACTATCAGCTCAGTCCAAAATGGAGACTTCTTTCCGTTACCTTTGCCTGTTAAATAAATGAAAAAATAAATAAACTTTATTTAATTTTATTAAAAAATTAAAATTTAAACTGTTATTAGCGCCTACATGAATTAAATTTATATAAAGAAAAGACCAACTGAGATGGAATATTTTATATTTTTTACTAATTGTGAATCACAGCACAAATTATATACAAGATATAGTAAAATTACTGGAAATTCAAAAAAACAAACAATAAATTTGTTCACTACATTTTCTACACCTTATGTCTTAAGATAGATCAAGAAGATTTGATTTAAATAGATATATAGCTTGCTTCTCCGCTACGTAAAATAAATTAGCTTAACAAAACAAGCGACAAACAAAAACAAAACAACAACAGTACTATGTTAATAACATACAGCGTATATTCAAAATGAGATAAACGACTACTTCTTTACAAGAAGGGGTTTATTGTTTTTTTTAACGATGGCTCAAGTTGTTGTATAAGGTACGATTTAAGGTTAAATCTACTATTTTTTAAATAACTCCACGAAATTAATTTAAACTAGGAGTTAATAGTGATCCTTACGCTGGATTAAATTGTCTCAGATGTGCTATTTTGTCTCTCGAATTCCAGAGGGCGAACATCGTAGATAAACCAAAACCTATTGCACCTCCTAGGCCACACTTTCGAAGTCCAGCTAAATTAATAATACAACATACATAAGTAACTAACCTCAATGAGCTGCAAAATTATATACGGCAAAACTAAACATAACGTACCTGTAGATTTATATAAGCACCCTGTAGCTGTTGCGGCAACTATTGTATTAAGATCGTCATCTGCACCTCTTGCCCACGATAAAATAACACCAAACGCAGAATATATAACGGCTATTGATCCAAGTGTATTAGCTGTCGCACTGCCTTTCTTCATTATATGATTTAACATTCTGTAGTACAATATTATTTTACAATCCGGAAATACTACATTACATTCGTGACTTACTGGACTCTCCTTAATTTTCCTGTTTGTCCTGCTAATGTAGTTGCTTTGAGTCCATTATAAAATCCTGAAGCTCCACCTAAACCAGCACCTATCATACACGATGCACCAATCTGACCAAAGGCTAATTCGAATCGCCCACGTTGTTTGCTCGTGCCATCGAGAAATATAAATTCTGGCTGACTAGTTGGAAGATATCCTGGGTCGTAATTTAAATAAGGTGAAGAGAATGGTTTGTATCCACCTAAAATAGCAAGAACCATGCATAAGTTATAGGTTAACAAAAATTTTACGTGCCAACAGTAAGTAAAAATAGTTTACCTGTTGTGTCTGTACTATTATTTTCATAATTTGATGAATAGAAATCGGCGCTATCATTTACACTCGACATTATTTATTAATTCATAAATTTAAAGTTTTTTGAATGAGGGCAAAATCGAAGGTCGAAGTGACTGATGTTACACCATAAGACCATAAGTATACAAGTACTGCCAACATTAAAAAGGTTTCAAAATTGTATTGTTGGTAGCTGTGGTTGGTAGTGCTTGTACTGTTTGAATTTTTATGTATGTAAATAATTTCAAAATGGTTGCAAATACAAGTGAAAAAAGTGATACTACAAGCGTAAATCAGAAGATTCAACCTTATCAGAAAGATTTGCTTACTTTAGCCGAGTTAGGAGGAATACACTCAGATCCTATCATTATTTGGTAAAATATTTTTGTAACATAGCCTAACTTTTTTGTTAACAATCAAACAATCAGTGACCGTTAAACATTTTTAGGATACTTGTGCAGTTGCTAAATATGAATATTCAACCAGAGGCTATTTATAGATTATTAAAATCAATTAGCCGGTCCTCAAAAGCTAGACGTAGAGGAGCATCATCCGTTCGAAGATCTTCGTCACAGCACAGCCAATGAGTTTTTACATCAAAGAACATGTTTTTATTAAAACCTTAAATTATTGTTAATTGTAAATTAATTTAATTTTATTCTGAATTTTTTAATACCTATATCAGCTAGTACAAAATGTGGAATAATAAAGTTATGCAAAATGAACAAAATGTTTTATTATATATTAATTTTCAAACAGCCAATAGGCTAACAAAATGTTAACTTTATTGTACATTAATAAACTTAAAACAAGGTTTAAGATTCATACAAATAATTCGCAACACATTTTGATAGTCACTGACAATTAAAAGTGGAGAGGGGAGATTATTTATTTCTTGTTTTAAAAGTTTTAAGTATCTGTTAGTGTGGAAGATTTTAATTTGATTTTATTAATTGTTGTTGAACTATAAGTTGCTTTTTTACATTTACCTTCATCGTAATTCTATAATTTATAGAAGTATTCCACTGTAGCATTTTTGTTTGACATTTATATAACCTATAAATAACTATGTCTACTGAAGATGACACGGAATTGCGAGATTTAGTTACTCAAACTTTAGAAGTCAATGGATGTCTTGCAAAAATTAGGGTATAAACATATAAATTGTGTCTTCAAGTTTTGTATAAAATGATATTCTTTGTAGGCCCAACTTCGAGCTAGTGTGTTTCTGGCGCTCGATGAAAATGAGGAAGTAAGTATCAGTATAATACAAGTATATCTAGTCCCTTTATTGCTGTCTTAATACTTTGCTTACAAAATTGTCCAAATTGTTAGTTTATAAAGTTCAAAAATAATCGTTTGAGAATACCACATGAGTGATATGATTTTTTTATTTAAGGTACATAAACAGGAGCCAATGTTAAACAAAAAAATCAAAACATGTCTACAGACACAAGAGGGAAGAACGATGTTCTGCCTTGTTAGAGAATTTTTAGAATATTTTAACTTAGATTTTACAATTTCCGTGTTTGAACCAGAATCTTATATGGGCGCAGGGTACAAATACGAAGGTAGGCACAAAATTATAGAAAATCTGGGCATAACACCTTTGGAAGAATATTCTACCGCACCTTTACTTTTACAATTAATGCGAATTGCCCAATTGAAAACCAACACAAATAAAACGAATATTAACATAAACTTAAGTAAAATTCAGAACGGAGACTACAGCAACATGAATGACAAAGATGTTAATGAAAATAACAGTATTAATGAAAACGACTCGACACATAGTGTGTCGGAAAGAAACGACACAAGAAAAGAAGACAAAAGAACGTCGAATACATCAGTTTGTGAGCAACTAGAGCAGTCGACTGATACGAATTCTTTCGAGTCACAGTTATCCAATAAAAGTGTCGAAAATTTGGTTCCTCCAAATAATCATTTGAACGAAACTTTTAACGTGAGCACACCGAGTGTAGAAGTAAAAGGAAACAACACCCCATCAAAACTGGCAGCTTTCGATTTGAAAAATAACAACAGCGAAGCACAGCTTGATACGAAATCGAACGAAGACAAAAGTCAGACAAGTAATAAACCCGTTGAGGTATTAACAAGTCCAAGATCGTTAGCTTCGACAAAAAGTAACGAAGAAAAAGACGATACGTACGAAGGTACGAGTTCGTTAGTCGAGGACAGCGTTAAAGATCAAGAATTGTCCGAAAAGGATAAAAGTCTGAAACAAATAGAAAGCAGGCAGTTCGATTCAGAAAAGTCGCACAAGAGTGCAGGGGAACCAACGGAATCGGAATTCTCTCCACCGATTTTAAAAGACACGAAATCGCATTCGAAGTTCGATGCGTCGTTCGAAAAATTAAAGTTATCGCCACAAAAAGCTGAAAAGTTAAAGAATAAAACCAGCCTCAGTTCCTTATCAGATTTGCCTCCGTTGCCGTTAAATAAATCACGAAACGATTCTTTATTATTGCCGTCTTTGTACAGCAAAGAGTTTAGAGATAAATGCAATCCGAAGGAAGTCGATAAGTTTCCCGGCGTAGATCTAGATTCGTTAGATAATTACGAAGAAGACTTCATGTCAAATAGCGAACTGGTAATGAGCCATAACAAAAGTGATTTTCTGACGTCCGAATCTTCGAAAATTAATCTTTTAGAGGAGCTTCAGCAAGCCAACAGTAAACCTCCGAACGTTAAGAACAGCCCAGTTACACAAAGAAACGCAAATTTACACAGTACAAATTTTTTAGATAGTAATAAGATCGACGGTAAGTTAATGAGGCCTTCACGGTTTAGCGAAAGTTCGAATAAATACAATTTAGATCACAGAAATCCGTTGAAAGAACGAAATTCCGAAACGAAGCCGGATTTAACGCACGAGAAAATCAAAAAAGTCGAGAGTCCTGTTAGTAGCACGAACAGCGACGATTTAGAACTAGGTTCAAATGTCGACGATATTTTGAATTCAAAATGATTGCAGTAATTACAGATTGGATCAGTATTTAATGGTATACAAGTGTGAAGTTTTGGTTACTGTTTGAATTCTCTTTAATAAGCAAAAATGGAATAAATAAAGATTATTTATTGTTAAATCGTATATTTTTGGATAAGCATGGATTGCTACTTGTTCTGATATATGTGTTTAAAATTAATAATATAAAAATATTCTGTTCAGTAAGCAGTGATTCATTGGTATTTTTTTGGTTATAATTAATTTTAACAGGGAAAATAATAACAAATTGTAGAGGTCTTTCAAGATAAACTGAAATGCGCAAAGAGAGGGGATGGCGGTTGAAATGTAGACCTTTCTAAAAACGTTACATCATTATAGTTTATAACCCCATTGTTGAAGTAGGCATATGTTTTTAGGTGGTACAGTAATTTACCCTTTAGACGAGTTTTGGTTTCTGCGTCACAGTTCAGTTTATCTTGAAAGACCTCTAGCATATTTACTCGCAAACTTGAAACATTTTTCAAGTTTTAATACAAACAGAACAAATATTACCTTGTGAAAATTAAATAATTAAAAAATATGTATACAGGATGTACTGCTAAATTCAGACCTGAGGGAAACTTGCTTATCACAAGAGATGAAGATTTGGCTGAAAGCAGAAAGTTATGTATACACTCTGAACTCAGTTGTATACAACTTTGTGCTTATTTAAACGAAGCGTTTAGCTTAAAACAAGCGAGATCTCCAAAGTGGCTCAAATTAAGTCGTACACCCTGTACAATGTTTTTGTAGTGCCTTGATATTTAAGAAAATATTAAAATTTATAATGTTTATAAACCATAAGTTCCTGCAGATATTTTCAGGTACTATTAAATATGTAAACGGCAATATTTCATGCAATTTTTTGTAAATTAATCGTCGAGCGTCAGCTTTTTATTATTTTTAGTTACAGTCGGTACTTGAATTTTGCATCTAGGGCAGCAAATACTTAGGGGCTACTTAATTTATCTTCATTGTTTTAATATTTATTCAGTTTTATACACATTCTTTTGTTATTTGTGTAAAAGCTGTATTACATTATACAATTTCTTGTACAAGAAATTGTATAATGTAATACAGCTTTAAGGTGATGATATTGTTTTAAGCACGTAGTACTGCTAATGCGTGAAGACTTTTTATTTATTGTAAACCCTGTATTATTTATAACAGTTAATTTTTTTTTGTGACATTTTGTCAGGTCTTATCTAGCTACATGACTTTAGTATTCATTATTCAGTGATACTTAAGGAATGGTTTTAATGTTTAAGGATGTTCATTTGTGCAGTATTTTTAATTAATAAATTTCTTTAGTTGACTACAGTTGTATTAGCTCAAGTATTAATTATTTATATTTATTTGCAGATCATTTTCAGCATATTTATTTTTGTGAAATTAAATTAGTGCTCTCACAAACATTTTTTTAAGACAGTGTTCTACATTCCTTTGTATGTACTTACAATATATTTTTCAGTTTTGTTGATGTACTTTGTTTTACACTCAGGTTTGCCAGTGTTTTTAGGTAATTACGTTTTGTATTTACAGTAATTAGTTCTTAAATAATTTTGTATTCTAAGAATTTAATAAAAAAGTTGCTCAGTTTCATTTCATTTGCTTTAATTTTGCTGAAGTCTCAATTGAGTTATTTTCATATATAAAATTGTAGGACAACTGAAGCTGCACATGGACGATGAATAAAAAAAAAATGATTGAAAATTAACATCGTTTAATAATGGTATGATGACAATCGTACAGATAATATAATAAAGCACTGCAGTTGTCATAACAGCAGATCTTATTACTTGCAACAGTTCAGGCTTATAACATTTATTTGGTGAAAAATTATTATAATATAATTATACTTTCACATTAAATGTCCACTGGCTAATTAAGTTTACATACTTTGTACAAAGATGTCTAAAACGATTTCGTTTTACAACAATCACTGGAACTACGAAAAAACCATATCTATTCGTTACATGCGGCCTCGTTCTCTTTGCAGTCTCATGCTGTAAGTCTTTGACACTAAATTCCACGAGTCCATATATCGATCCATGCACATTGCGATGCATTTCTGCAGAAATTCATATGGTAATGTTTACGTGTATCGGTTTGCGACACTCACCTGTTCCGAGCTATCTAAAGATGTACCTGGTTTTCCTATACATTTCTTAAAGCATTTTTCGGTCATTTTCTGTAATAAACTTGTGTGAAACGTTATCCTTGACAACTTCTATTATGATTCTTACCGTCAGGAGTTCTTGAGCATTTGCAACAGCAATTTGTTGTTTAACCTGATCCATAAGTTCATCTTTTTGGGCAGAACTTAGGTTTCCTGGTAAAGAATCCATTACAGACTGATTTAAAAATAATTCCAATCAAATAAAACCGACTTATTTGAGGTTATGTATATACAAACGTCAACGTGCAATCCATGAATTAATTGCCTAAATTCGCTGAACACTTCTTTCAGTTGTACCAAACTTACTATTTTACAAAACTAAAATCAAAAATTTTTCAAAATTTAAAAAGTAATTATAAAGCATTTTTTTACCGTATTTAATGACGAAGGTGACACTACGCCTTGAATATTTTTTTTTTCCAGTTAAAATAACGGCTTAATGTTTTTGTTCAACTTGTCAGCGTTTGTACAGCTTTCTATTATCATGAAGGTTTTTGCTATTTTTAAATAACATTTTTAAAATCTAATGCTAATCGAATCAATGAAAAATATAGAAGGATGCCTCAACTAAGGATGCTTTGATTCGGAATAACAATTCAAATGTTTGTTACAATGTACTGTCAAAATAAATTAGCGTTTCCATAGCAAATTTATTGTTTTGTCGTATAAAAATGATGTATAAACATTGTTGTTGATATGAACTTTGTAGAAGAAATGAAAAAGGCTTTATACAAATCCCAGAATTAAATTAATTAATTACCAATCATTTGCTTATTTTCGTACTTTACATTTTCTGTAGAATAATTAATCATTTTGTTAAAGTCTAAGAATTGAATTACCTACTTTGGGTAAGTTATAAACTTATCTATGACTTCAAAGGGATCATAATTATAGTTTAATTGTTATGAAATGATAAATAGACAAACAGCAAGTGATGTGATTTCCAAGGTATTTAATAAACGAAGTAATTAATTTTTAGTTTACTGTTAATGATGGATTCGTTTGACGATTTGTTAAAAATTGTATCTCATGAAGATGTCGCATTTAAAAGTATTTTAACACATCCACCAGAAAAAAAGATAATACACTTGCTGAATTTTCTGAAACACGTCTTACAGCAAGGAAACTTTTCAGCTGAAAATTTAAAAAAATTGTTCGAAGAGAGGTATTCAGAAGAGATATTAGAAAATGATATCGCATGGATGACGAAAAACTTCAATTTGACCACTCAAACATCAGTCGTATTAAAGGCTGATGATATCAGAAAAATTCTGCTCGATTTAAATTTTCAGGATATAGTCGAAACGAACGTGGGGGCATTATTAAAATTCGTCATTTCAAAGATACAAAATTATAGAAGGCCTTGTGATGGATACGAAATTTCGTGGTATATGAAAAAATTAGAAAGCTTTTTGAAAATTTACTGGAATCAAGCGAGCTTTGCTGCTAGTTGTGAATGTATTTATGACTTTATTTTGAAGTTCCTGATGCCCTTAATATACATGCTGGGGAATATAGACGATTCAGTCTTTGAAGGAGAGGTAAGTCAGATAACGTTCAAAGATATTAAAGAAATATACATATGAAAATGCTTTTTTCTTACAATGTTTATGAATTATTGCCTATAATTTTAACTGTGTTGTTTAGCAAACAAAAATATCTTTCTAGGGTTGCCCTTATCCAGTAATTGCTGAGCTATTGTTAACATTTAAACACCATCAAAGAGTAAGAAAATTCGTCGAAGAAGAAATATTAAAAAAACTCGAACTATTTTCCAAAAAGCTTTCACAACGCAAACATTTTTTGGACTACAAAAATTTTGAAAGTCTTCTCTTATATTTAAAAGTTTTTAAAGAAATTATGGACTGTTCAACTAAGGGATTTTTTTTTAACAGTAACACAGAGCCTTTAAAAAAAAAAGATGATCAATGTGTTTCAGTTTTGAAATCTATTTTGGATCTGTTATCAGATAATGGGCCCCAATATGTTTTATTCGCAGTTAAAGACTGTTTAAATGCTGCCACACTCGCAAAAAAATAATATTTTGTTAAGTTTTCCAAATATTGTGAAAAATTATAGAAAGTTGATTATAGAAAAATTATAAACTATGCGAATAGGACTATTAAATTATTTTTTTACATTGAATCATGCTTTTGTTACAATAATTAAATAGGTCGTTAAATGTTATTAAGATTTAATTATGATAATTTAAATGTGTTTTATAAGTATTTTATTATTAAAATATTTTTATCTACATATCATGTTTAATGCAGTACTTTACAGCTATTAGATACGCTTTTTTTATGATAAGTTGAGTTATTAGTAATCTGTTAATGGAATCACGAGGATATTTTTTAGGTTTTGTGTAATTCTACCAATCTGAGTAATAAAGTTTGTGAACGTATACATTGTTTTTTTAAATTGTGTGCGTTTTAATATGGCTTAATGCGTTTATTTTTTAATATTTTTTTACATTGCTAGGTTGATTATCAGGGCCGGCCTTAGTAAGCGCTAGGCCCGACGCAAGGACAAGCTGCAGGGCCACCTCCCCACAAAAAAAATTAATACATTATCATACAAATAATGTATTTTAATAAAATTTTGAACAAACAAGCTAAAATAATATTATAACAAACAACAAAAACATAAAATTTGACAAATTGACTATGAACGAAGTAAAGAAAACAACTCATATTTTTATAAATGAAATAGAAACTCAATTAAAATTAATCTTTCTAGATTTGCTTCCGCAAAATCTTTTAATGGGTTGTCGAAGTCCATGTCCCTCATGACTTCACTTTCAATTGACATAATTGTGAGTGAATTTAAACGTTCTTCAGAAATAGTGGAGCGTAAAACGTTTTAATTAACATTAATTTTGAAAAACTTCTTTCGCCCGCAGAGACTGTTATCGGTATAGCAAGGAAGATCCTTAGTGCAATAAATAAATTTGGAAACGAGGTTGGACGATTATTACAAGCCAAATATTTAAGTATATTTAAAGGATTGCAAAAACTTTGTGAAATAGTTACTTTTAAAGCTTCTATTCCTTCCGCCAACATGAATCCATTCAAGTCCACCGATTCGCCATATTTTAATGTAGTCTCTTTGGGTTGATTGTGAAATGTCCATAGAAAACTAAATAAATCGATGGTCTCTTTTAATTTTTTAAATCGAGGTTGAAGAGACTGCAGTGTTTTATCTAGCACTTGATTAAAACAGTTTATTTTGTATGCTTCCTTTGCATCAACAATAGGGTCGTCTGAGGACTCGTCTGCAAATTGCCATTAGCGTTTCCGTAAACGTTTCAACTGGAATTGTGGAACAACATCTAAATCTTTTGCAAGATCATTTGCACCGATTAATACATCTTTAAAACCTTTTTCTCGGTGCACTCTAGCCATTAGCACAATTTTTTTCAAAAGAGTATTCCCGAAGACAGATCTGAAGTTTCACTTTGTAATTCTTTGCTTACTAAGTTCACTTGGAAAATCAAATCATGCCAGAAAACTAAAGACACCAAGAATTTGTAATCTTTTATTTGAGTAGCCAAAGATTCTGCTTCACTTTTTGCGTTTCCGTAAACGTTTCAACCGGAATTATTTCACGTAAGCTTTTGTTAATTTATTTGATGATAATATTTGATAAATAATCTATTATATTACTGTGATATAGTTTATTTATTAAGTTTAGTATTTCACTTTTGAACAAAAACTTTTTTAAGTGATATGATAGAGAATTGCTTTTTGTGTCTATGCTATTAATAAGCATTTTATTAATGTTTTTTATTTTTTGAGCGCGGGGCCCCTTTAAGCGCGGGGCTCTAGGCGAGGGAATCGGTGGAATGGGCTTAAAGCCGGCCCTATTCACTATCGTTCTTAATAGCTTTGAAGAGTTGCAATTTTTTTTAAAGCTCTGTTTGAATGTAATGGAGATAGATATTTGTTGTTTAGAGTCTGCGTAATATTTCTAGAAACGTTGGAGCCAAATGAAGAACTTTTATAAAGCCTATGAATACTTAAACACTGTCGTTTCAAAAATTAATTGTACTAACCTTAGGTTCGTCCTTTAAATAATTTAAAAAGCTTGCACTTGAAGTATTTAACTGACGTAAAACCTTACTTATAAGTAATTTATCATTAATTAAAAGATATGTATTGCTAATAGTGTATAGGTAAGAGATTTAATCGGAACGAACATTTTTATTAAAACAAATTGAAAGGCTACACACTTCAAAATTAAAACCAATAATTTAAATTAAAAAAAAAAAAAAATACTTTATCAGTCTTAGACATTATGGAGTCAATCGCAAATCGTTTGAAGTTAAAAAAATTGCTATTCTACACATTTGAAGTGCATTTTGTTATTAATAAAATTTAAATAAAGTATTCTAGGCGATAAAATTTGATGTCTTTAAACAAAAAATAACAAAGCATCACGATTTAGCTCAAAAATTTGTATAATACGTGCATTTTAGCATATCATAATTATCTAATCAATCAATTCATATTCTGTGTTGACTTTATAGATAAGATTACGTTAATTTTAGATCGATAGAAGGTTCCCATTATCATTAATAATTTTCACAGTTTTGTGAGTGCCAGTTTTTAGTTGTTGCATCAAACAATACTTTTACCATAATGAGTATAGTTACAGAAGCAAATCTTATACTTCATCACCAGAGAGATAAAAGACGTTCTATACTCTTGCATGACGAAGATTTGGAAAAACTTGATCTTGCACCTTCTACAGAATTAATCCCAGATGAGTATGAACATTCAAACACTGAAAAAGCATTGGTGCTGATGTTTCGTTCCCAACAGTCAGAAGACGATAAAGACAATATTGAAAATTTACGCAAGGTTCTGCAAGAACAAGGGTATAATGTTCCTGATTCAAATATCCACTTCATTACAAACACGAAAATAGTTAAAGAAAAATTGGAGGAGAGTAAGAACTTTTGCATTTTCCTTTCAAATTAAGTAGGTAAAACCAACATTTTTGTGAAAATACTCTTATACATTTATTTTGAAACCTACAGATATCAAAATTTAAGTATATCGATGACTGTATTAAAGTTTAAACTGATAAATTTGCCCATATCAATGAACAAAGAACGTTGCAGTGTCATGCACACAAAATTATCATTTTTTTTTAAAAACAATATGTTAAAGAGATTTGTTTAATAATTTTGTTGTACGAAGATTTGTTCGTATCAAAATTACATTCAGAAATAAATAACATGTAATGTTTTTTCCCCTAGTTTCCAAACAAGACCACTCTAACATATCTGCTTTGATTGTTATTTTTTTGGGTAAATATAAAAAAGACGATCAATTTATAACCGATAAAAAGGACTTTATTAAAATATTTAACGTTTGGAGTTTATTCACCAATAATATGTGCTCTTCGTTGAAGAATAAGCCCAAAATATTTCTGTTTCAGGTGAGAAATAAATGCTTCCTATTAAAATTATGTATAACAATAATTAATGATTTGTTTTAGGCTACAAAACTTACCGACAATGTTTCGACTGATAGCTTCATCATTAAAGCCCCACAAAGTGCTTATGACATTCCAGCAGAGGCTGATATATTAATTGTCTACCAAAGAATCGGTATACATTAATAATATCTTTGTTCAACGACACTAATTTCATCATTTTTAGATGTCAACGGAGACAGACTGCACTTCATCAACCAGTTGTGCCATAATATCAAGAAAATGGGCAGTAAAGAAGACATTATCAGTTTAGTAACTCAGATCAGTTGCAACGACAAATTTCGTCCTTTGATAATATCGACTTTAACAAGAAAATTTTATGTTGTACCAAATGTACAGAGGGAACATTATTTAGAATTTTCTGGCCATTACACTGACATAGAAAACGCAATAAGTGTTATGCAAAATAAGCTTGAACAGACTTTGAAACAGAGTACCACAATGACTGCCCATAAACCTGTAAAGAGAGTGCCATCAAAACTACAAACGAAATCTTCGAAACCACCATTCAACAGATATTAAATTTAATATTTAACCAAACATAAAATAAAATCATCAATTCATAGCAGTGTGTTTTATTTTGGAGCTTTGCAAGTGTTTTCCCTAAACTTTTTTGTGTTAATTAAATGTATACATATTTAAAACATTTTAATTAGCTGTGAAGATTATTGCACAATGTTTGGCTATTAAAAATTATATCTAAAATTAGAGTGACAGTGAAAAACTAAAACTATTTTCAAAGTCCCATCTGTTGGCATAATTAAATTTAATGAAGGTTTATGTTTCTGAAAATAATTTACCAATTACATTTAATTTCAAATGGACCAATAATTTTGTTATTAAAAACCCTAGCCCAAATATAAACTTTTTGAGGATACTGAGTTCTCGTGGAAATATTAATTCTAGGATCTTCCTGATATTGAATGTTTCGAACATTTGGTTCGTTATTCAACGTGATGCTACATTCGTCTGTGAAATAAAACTGATGAAAATCGAAGATCATTTTGTGCATGTTCTCGCATTTCTTCACAGAACGCACTCGTATTTTCTTCGTCAGCACTCGGCAGAAAAGATCTATTGATGACATTGTTTTATAGGGATGGTATAGTTTTTTTAAAAACATCTTTAATACCGCTAACTTGAAAACATCTACTTTAAGCTAAATTTGTCTTATCTGGAAGTTGGTTTGATATTAACCATCCCCAAAACAGAGTCTTTTATAATATTGCCATCTTTTACAAGTAATTTTGATTCTTGAAGAGCTGTTTTAGGCCTTTTTGAACAAACTTTAGCTGGAAATGCATTATTTAGGGTGTCTTTAAATTTTTTAGATAATATAGAGACAATTTCAAAAATGTCCTTGTAAATTTAAGAAAATGTCATAAAATTCCATTCACACGTTTTATTAAAAACGTTTTGATCGTTATTTCAATCAACGGAGAGTAAATAATTGTTATTTAAAAAGTATTCCAAGATATGAGAAAAGTTATAAGTAGTTTTTAATTTTTGAAATTACCGCGTGTTTCTTATTGCTGAAGTTTTCTCAATTTATGTTTTGAATTTCGCATTTATTGAAAGAATATTTAAGATAACGAGGCTGACATTTCTTATTTTACTCTTAATGGCGTTATTAAGGCTAAAATTTAACTATTTAAAATCATTTAAGATCAGCTGTTATGGTTGAATGAATGTAACATGCTGCAAATACGGACATCAAATGAACGCTACATTGTTAATGAGTTAGAAGGTGATAGAGTTTTTATCGGATGTTGTGTTACTATATCTAGTTCAGAAATGCAAGGCGCTGTTTGTCTCTTTTTAAGACATTGGTTGTAACAATCGCATATATCGTAGCGTTCTTGCCACCTCCTTCATGTGCTCCTGGTACAAAATAGAAGTAGAAAATATCACCGATAGAGGTCGCAGCCTACACTATTTTTAGATTTATAATGTATACTGTATAGCGTTAGTGATTCAGTTTACAGTACAAATAAATTTAATCAAAAATTCCTTTTTTTTCCACGAAGGATCTTTTTTAGAATTGCTAGAATAATTTCAAGCAATTGTAACTACAATTTCAACTGAGTCTTGAAATGGCTCTATTAATTCTACAAAGCTACATTCGTAAAAACATAATTAATTTTTAATTGAAATTATTTATATCATTAGAGGAAACATGTTTTACTAATATACGGGATAAAAGCATCAACTTTGTTTATTTAAGTATATATCATCATAAAACAAACCTTTTTAAGTTCATATGTAAATGGTTTTAATTTGGTAATTAATTAATGGACACTAAATATTAGGGTAATAGTGAAAAAGTAAAACTATAGCTATTATGCAATCTATTAATGTAATTAAATTTTACAATTGATTTTCTCAGTTATCAAAAAATTATAGGAGTAGATGAAAAATAAATTATTTTTTAAAATTAATACTTAATCATTATTTCTTTGTCTCTCTTTTTTATCAACAGTATCAGGTTGAAGTTTCTCTAGTTTTTTATTTACAGCTTGTAAACTGGTTTTTATATTTTCAGTCCGTTCAAGCAAGTTAAGTTTGAATTGACGGTCTTTGCTGGTTGTTAAATAAAACTTTTTGCCTAAAGTTGAAATAAACAAAGGCATTTGTTTATAGAGCTTATCGTCCATATGGTAATAGTTATTTGCTATGCATTTGGTAACTCTGAGCAATAGTGAAATAACATCATCCCTTCTGCCAAACGCTGCAATATTTTTGCAGAATTCTTGGATGAACCAACTTCCTTCGAGGGTGTCTCTGCGCGATCGACTTCCTGTGAAAAATATGTTTTTACTTTAGTGTAGGTAAATAAAATTATATTTACCCTCAACTGCCGCGAAAGCAATCAGTATATTTGGTTCTAATGGTGTATGATAAGTTTCAGGAGGGACAATCTCTCCCTGTACGTCAGAAACAGTTGAATCGCCTTCTCCCTTGCACGCCTAAAAGGCAAAAAATAACGACCCTTTTTCGAAATTTTGCGGTAAAAATTCAAGTATCTTACCTGGATTACAAAAAACTTCGGTTTGTTTTGAAAAGATTTGCATTTACTTTCAAAAAATGGTTCCCAGAGTTCTTCAGTTCCAATTTGGCCATCCCTGGTCAAAAGGACATTATTGCTTTTTCCGTGGGTGAAGAAGAATATGATAAGGCAATTGGCGTCAGAATAATCTTCAGTAGATACTAAAAAAAAAAAAACATGGTTTATAAGTTTGATTTAAGAATGAGCATATAGCTGTGTATTATTATTAAACTCTGAAACGATGTAATGATTATAAAAAACCTTCGGAAATTTTTAACATTTAAAATAATTTGTTGCTGAAACCTGGAAATTTTTGAAATTCAATAGTTGCATTATATTTTATAAACTATAAATTGTAACAAAAGTAAATATCTTTGTTAGGGTTTCTCATATTGGACATTTTTGCTTGTCCCGGAATTCCGGGATAAAATCGGTCTTCTTACTGGAATTTTCCGGGATCCCGCGATGTAATGAATTATGTCAATATTTTGAAATAAATAATCCGAATAAGGAAGGGAGCGGTTATATACACACTTTATATACTTTGAACACTTGGAAGATTTTTTCTAAGCAGACATACACAGACATGAAAATAGATTTTTCAAAGGACTTTTAAGAAATATCAACATTTTATTGTGAATTGTCTATATACGATAAGTAAAAATTATAGTATTTGAACATCTGGACACACAATAGTCCTGAAAATTCATCTTGGGGACATCGGGACATCGAACCAAAAATAGGGACAAATTCCGAAAGATCGGGACGTCTGGTCACCCTATAAGTGTACTTCGGTCACTCAGTCGTGTTCTTAGTTAAGGGGGCTGAAAAGTGCCAAAAAGCCCCCTGTGGACGTGGGAGATGATTGAATGGGAAAGCTTATAATAAGTATAAAACATCTGCCAAATATCATTCTCCTACACTTATCCAAATTGGAGAAATAAAATAAAAACCTAATTTTACCGCTCCCCTTTAGGGGGGTTAACTCCGAAAGGAGACGTCTAACGAAAAAATTGTATATAAAAGACTCCCCTTAATTTTTAATAAGGAATTACCTCCCGAATTTTTTCGCAATATATATAGGTTGTTCCATTTCAAATAACAAAGTTAGAGTAATTTCCGGCGAAACCGGAAGAGATACTAGTATACATATGTTCAAATATTTCGGTTATTTCCACATATTATATGTTTAAAAGTTTATTTATGAAAAATTAAAACTAAAGAAAAAAAGGGGTGTGCAAATAGCCAATTATTCGCACCTACTGTAGATGCAAATAGCCACATCCTATGATTTTTGAGAAATGTTCAAATTTTCTTTTTGATTAAAGTATTTACTTACATCTTTTTAGTTCTTCAAGGATTTTTTGTCTACTAAAGTCGATATGTACATGTTTTTTTTCAATGTTGTATCCCAAACGACCAAAAGAATCCATAACATCGTTTACATCTTTGATGCTACCTCTTCTTTTCAATTCGTTCTCATCGTCATTATCAAAATTCAGTTGATTGAAAATAACCACTACACCAGGATTTGTACCATGTCTTGGATATTCTAATTTATCAAGAATTTTCTCGTGGGGTTCTTCAAACTTCCCTCTGTCCACCTTTTCGGCATCATCATCTAAAAATATATTAATTTATCGTTATATTGAATAGAAAGATAACATTGTGTTCGTGAAAAAAATAGAAAGATGTACGACAAAGCTTTTGATAAATTATATATACAATTCAAAATCAGGTCAAATATTTGTTGGCTTAAATGATTTTAGTTGCATGTAATGTAACTATGTGATCAATTCATGATTTTTGTTGTTGTTTTCCTTCTATTTTAATTTCTAAACAGTTGTACAGCTTTGGACTGCTTTGAAGGCAAAATCATAACTACTAAGCGGTGGAAAGCTGTGAAACTGCTCAGGAATAATACTTGAAGAGAAACACAAGAAAAAAACAAGACAAACAATCTTAATTGAACACAAACTTTTATAAATTTTAGCTGATCATTGACAACTGTAACTAAATTTAATGTATGTAATTGATTACTAACTAAAATCAACTGATTGTTTTTTTTTTGGAGGTATTAATATCACTTAACTAAACTTACCACTAGAGTCTGGTTGACTTATTGCATCAGCAACATTTGTGGAAAGCAATCTTTTGTCTACCTCTTGGGAACGTAATTCTTGGTCTACCTCTTGGGAACATACTTCTTGAGCGTTGCCTCTTCGTATAAGAGCACCATCGCTTTGTACAATTTTTTGATATGTATCTGACATCACGCGGAGTTACACAAAATTGGTTGCTAATTCAATTACAGGAATGCGAACGCTAAGGTTTCTGAAAGTACTTCAATCACTCACTTATCGTCTTAACCTTGCGATAAACAAAGCTAAAAATCAATGAACAAACTTAAATATCAGAAGACGTTATCGCTGATTTTGATTACATCGACGTTATGTTATAAGGATGCATTGGTGAAAAAACTAGTTGCAACAGAGGCACTTCTACTATTCACGAAACAATGGCAGAGTATGAACAAAGGAAAGATATTTGAAACTATAAACAATTTATTTTATCTTATCGCTGCAACAGCACCTAGATATATACCGTCCTTTGTTATTAACGAAACCAAAGCAACGAATGTCAGAATCAAGCTGAACTGATTGAGAATGAAAAAAAAAATTATCAGGCCCTGAAAAACAGAATTTGCACCTTCATACAACAACTTAGTTCTTTAGTTTCTTAAATGTACAAGTCAAGTCAAGTCAGTGACGACCTATTTTTTAAAGCACAAAATTTAGTTCTCCAGCTCTATAACGACTAATTGCGAACCTATGGGGGGGGTTCTGAGCCCCTCTAACCCCCTGCCTACGCCACTGAGCCAAGCTGATTAGAACTTCGTTTAAATGGAGTCAGTTCAAGAGCTTTTTTAATTATGATTTATTAAGACTTTAAAAAGAGTGTAAGAAAGTTTAAAATCAGCTTTTTGGCTTAAAAAGAAATTTACGAAATAGAAAGTTCGCCTAAGGAGGAGACTCATATTGCCAGTTACGATTATTTTGCAAATACTCCGAAAGAATATTGACTGGGAGCTTTTAAAGATTGGAAAGTACGAATGGTGAAGTGTAAATGGAATTACTTTGAACATATTTTAGTTAAAATCTTAGAAAATATTATTTTTAATTCAATAACAATTATTGGCATATAAAAATAGCGTAAATCATTAAATTGTCTTTGATTATACACAAGTCTGTTTAAAGTGCGCTAAATTGTTAATTTTATTTCTCGATTAGTCATGTTTAACGAAAACGTGAATGCTTTTTATGTACAAAGGTGAAAATGACAATTTTCTATTCAAGCTCGCAAAATAAATTACTTTTTCTACGACCACTAATGTAAATGACTCTTACCGTACAGCCTGCATGCATAGTAAGTGGGTCCTTACACACGGTAACAAAAAGCACAGTTTTTTTAAAGAAACGATCAAAGTAGACTAACGACCAACACTTCCCGCATGCGTAGTAAGTGAGCTATAACGCACGGTAAGCAAAACGCACACTTGTCTAGAAACTTCAAAGTAGGCTTGCGTCAAAATTGACTAGACAACGTAATTACATGTGTATATTAGCCAAAAAGCCGTTAAAATCGTGGGTATTATGTGTTCGTAGAAAAAGTAAGCTACATAACACGAGTAGTAAAGCAATTACGCACTCGCCGCTACGCGGCTTCCTTGCAACTTTTCCACTCGTGAGTAATATGCTTCTTACAACTCTTGTTATGTAATATACTATTAAGTACTTACTACTAGAAAGAACTGTATCTAATGACGTTTTTATTAAATCAAGTTACACTGATTTTTAAAGCACTCTCATTTACTAAAATAGTTGATTGCTTACTAACCGTAACGTATTTAAAAATAGTTAATCAATTAAATAAATAATAATATTGTTAACAGGTTTTTTATCTTAAAAACACGTCATGTTATTGCAAAATATTACAGACCTAGGGGATTATATCTGATAATTTTAAATGGCTAATTTTTTAATGAACTACTGTAATATCTTATCGAATTGGCAATAACTGATCAGGGTCATTAATTATAATCAAGATTTTTTTGAGATGTAGTAATAGTATGTTTTAAGTTGGAGGCACTAAATTTTTTATCTCTGTGATTGCAAAATAAAAAACGTTGTATTGTCAATCAGTTTTCATATAAAAAATCAGATTTAACAGGAAAAACTGTACTTGGTCCATATTTTGATAATTTATTTTCCTGCAATCTTCAGATTTGCTTTGCAAAAAGAGAATGCTTCCATTTAGAGTTTATTATTCTTTGAATGTTAGAAGACTTTCAATATAACTTGAAACATGATGGTTTTTTGGATTTATGTAGAAGGAAATTTCATTTTTGATTAAAAAAAATATTTAAACCCTAATAGAGTTTATAACAAGATATGCAGAAGAGGATTCGTGTTGCTTTTAATGGTGTAACCCCCGAAATGTTATCAAGGGTGCTAGAGTCTTTCACACAACGTCTACAGCTGTGCGTAGAACAAGAAGCACATAATTTTGAACAATTTATACGATACATTTTGGGAAAAAGGGGTACATTTTTAGCCTGAAATTAAAGTTTCAGCTCTTTTTGTTCTTTCGTTTAAGACTTCTTTGAAAAATTACAGCTTACCTCCATGGCCGACTTTAAAATATTTCAATTGCCTTAGTAATACCCTTGACTATTTATAGTCAATGGTAATACTAATAAAAATCGAGATAGCTCGAAAAATATCAACTTTATAGGTATAGGACATGCTGAATGATTTCGAAAGACAATTAAATTCCCTACAAGTAAATGTAAAAATATACAGGATGTTGTATTTAAGAAAAATGACTTATCGATGTTAAAGTTTCACAAGTTTGACCAAGCGTAAAAAACACCCTGTATAATATTTTTAAAATGTAGCAAGCGCAAAGTGTTAAGTAATCTATTGTCAATCTAATTTTTAAACGAAATTTTAATGCTTTTTTAAATAACTTTAATGTTAAAAAAAAATGAAAGTGCTTTATTGCTCAAAAATTTCATAAAAATGTAAATTTTAAAAAACGGTCGACCTTAGGCCCATATAACCTTAAGCATTGTTTAAAGTAAATTTTAAGAGGAATCCAAAAATGTAAAAATATACAGGGTGTTCCGTTTAAAAAAATCATTTTTCATATGTGCCGCTCAAACAAAACACCCTGTATATTTAAAAATAATTTTAGTTTATGTAGAAAATAGGTTCACACAATATTTGTATGAAATATTTTTTGATATTTTCATTAATAAAGGAGCTATCGAAGAATCTCAGGGTCGTGGTGCACCATGTATGTTCGCTGTAGTTTAAGTTGGGCAAACGAAATTGGAGGCGCTATGCGCCAAGACTGTAGAACGCTGTATGTATTGCAGGAGCTAACTGTACATAACGGAGAAAGTTCCTGCAGCGCGGAGCTAGCAGTCAACGAGGTACGTTTATCAGTAACCGCAACGATTCGACGCGGCGGCGTGCGCACAGTTGAGCTCTGGCTGGGTCGCGCTAGTTGCTCCATCTTGAGTAGAATATAGCTTGTAATCGGTGAGTGTATAATTGTGCGACTAAAATCCGATGTTTATAGTTTAAAGTGTATAGAATTATTTCAAGAAATGTCTTCGAATAATCAGAAGCTATCGACCACGCAACGTATGATACAAGGTCAGTTGTGTTTTTATTTATTTAGGTTTTTGAACAGCTCGCGCATTTCGTGTGCAGGATTGATTTTCTAGGCGCCATGACTATTGATTTCACAAATATTGTGAAAATTTTACCGTAAAATGTGTAGCCCTGCCGGTCGCTGCTCGCCCGTGTGAGGAGAGGTCCAATCTCGAGTTTTAATACCAGTTTCTTGCTGGTACTGTACGATTAACACTTTCCTGCTGCCCAGCCGCCAGGGATGTGCCCATGCCGCAGTAGTGTTCCTGATTTGGCTGTGTCTATTTAAATGTTTACATCACACATATCGCCGGTAAATCGGTGGAAATGTGTCAGGATATTGTTTGTTAGTTAATTATTATCCTATAATATTCCTGCTGCAGCAGGAATTTCTCAAATCATCACTCATTTATAATCACATTATAGTGTGCGCATTAAAAATATTTTTTGTTCGTTTTTGATTTTCTTTAACTTGGTTTTAGTGTTTACGTGTAGTTTTCTGAAGGACAAATAATTAATCTGAATTAATGAGCGATTTAAAAAAATATGCTTCACAGGTTGGGAGGTAAAATTTGACGAAAATTAGTGTCAATGTTTATTTTCGACCACAAATATTTACAACGTTACAAAAATTGTTCGGGCGTCTATATTTAGGCCATTTGATGTTTTTTTATAGGTTTTCACATACTGTGACGACCACTGTATTGGCGTGAAGACGTTCATGCATTAATTTCCATATAATTAAATTAATTAACTCTGTCAGCTTAATCGTAGTGATTCTTAATTATTAGAATTTGGGTTAAATATCAGTCACACAACCCTTTCATTCTGTGGGTGTGTGGTTGTAAGATTTATTTGCTCAAATTATGCTGTTTTAGCGTTATGTCGTCGTTAATTAAATTTGCGTGCTTTTATTGGTACTTTCAATGAATTTTTATCATGGTTTGATAACTGGTTATTGATATTTAACAAGATTATTTAATTTTGGTGCTGTCGTGCAAACAAATTAAATTGTTTTGTTGCTTTTAATTGCGTAAGTAATTTGCAGTTAAAAGAATGGGAACATTTTAATAAATTTTGAAAAATTTGGGTAAATTTTGAAAAATGTTGGTAAAGTTTGAAAAATTTTGGTAAATTTTTAAAAAATTTTGGTAAATTTTGAAAAACTTGAGTAAAAAATAGTTTGTAAAAGTATGAACCTTTTTTTAAAGCATAGTTTAATGGTGCTGATTACTAAAATTGATTTTGAATAGCGGAATAAAACTGTTAAAATTTTACTTCAAAAAGCTTTTTTCACACATAAGTCATTTGTTATACGAATATAAATTTTTGTCAACGATTGAGACAAACCCAATTTATTTTTCGTATCTGTGTGAAACTTTTTTGGATGCGGAATTGTATTTATTTCTGAAATAATCTAATTGTAAGCCCGGGTAATGAGTTTCGCTGGAGTTGAAAATATTCGTTTAGCTGTTGATTACGTTGGGGAAATAAAACTTCAACGTGCTGTAAATATTAATACATAAAAACAAGTCTTTATCGTACTTAGTTGTAGAATAACGTGCATCATCTATTAAAAATTTAATTATATTCAAATCGTAGCACATTTATACGAAGTTGCAGAATTGTAAAACGTTGTTAAAACTACGATTTGAAGTCGGTTGTTGTCCATAATTGCTATTTATATATTTTACTGTTCACGTTTTGTTTTGAGAATACACAAGTTATCGCGCTTTTCTGTTGGGGAATTTATTTCTCTGGGTTCGTTACGTTTGCAAATAAATGTAAATCTAGCTTTGAAGTATAAATTCATTAATGCAAACTCGGTATTTATCTTTGTTAATTAGTATAACGTGCCACAAAAAGTATAACGTGAAAGCTTTGTTGAAAGATAAGGTACTTGACAATAATATTTTTTAGCGTGTAACAACGTTTTTAGCAAACAGTTTTTCTGTAACATTGAATTTTCACTCTAACTTAAGATAAGCCATGCTGTTTCACAATTGTTTTATTTTTAAAGAGGTATTTAAATTGCTTATTTTTCACTTAAATAACCCAACAACTTATAAAATAGTGCTTAAACTTATTTTATTTCGTCGTGGTGGCAAAATTAGTTGAGCTAAACCTGTCAATAAATTGAAAATACAGAACATAATGGTTTTTAAAGCAATTCATGTAGGTTTTCAGCAATATGTTTGCAAGCAAATACATATTTTGAAGCATATACTTTAAACTTTAAGTCGACCTTGATTGCAGCTGGCTAAAATAATTTACAGCATAAATAGAAATTACAAGTTTTAAATTTAACCAATCAAGTTGCTTAAAGCAGTCAAATAAGTTAAAACTGTAATTTTAACTTGTTTTTGCTGTGATTAAATTACAACAATTTCTATTGGTAGTTCGCAAATGAATTAAGTTTATTATAACGTATTAAAATGAGGTATACAATTTTTTTTACTTCAATTTATAGTGTTTTCGATTACTATTTTTACGGTGTACCATTTAATAGTTGTATAGATTGGCTAACTATGCTACGGTAATGTGTAAAAAACAAAATGTTGTTACTAGTAAACAAAAAGCTGTTAAAAATATTACAGAAACCAAGTTAATTGACATTCGTTTTAAATTTAGAGAGATAATTGCACCTTTATATAGAACTTTTTGCTTACAATTGTGAATCTTTTCCACAATACAGGGTGATTGTAATTCGAGTTTAAGCATGGGGATCTCGCTTATTATAGTAGCTAGAGTATTGGTTTAAATTTGGCAAAGTTGCTAAATTTTGTGCTCAATAATAATCTGAAGAGAAATTGGAAATATCTCAAACGGTATCAGAGAAAATTAGGAAAAACCGGAGAATACGATTTTTGAAAATCGTCTATAACTCCTTTGGATTATGAAATATTTCAAATGTGTTCAATAAAACACTGCCCAAGCAACTTTTTAAGCCGAATCGGATGGTGATCACAATTTTTTTCTAGATCTATTCGTTTTTGTTTTATGACAACCAACTTTGTGTTTTCTTATGGGCTCAATTTTTGCTATTTACATAATCAAATAGGATTTATTTTTCTGAATTCATTGATGTACCACACATAGTATTTTACTTCTTCTTTCATAGTCAGATTTGAAAAAATACGTTTTTAACAATAACCACTATAAATCAGGTAGGCCGGTCACTGTAGTTATGTTGTTTCCATGACAACCAATTAACAAACTAAAAGTTTTGAAAGCCTATTACTTGTCAGATTAACAAATTCGTAAAAATGAACTTTAATAGCAAAGAAAAACGCGATATGCTGCGAATTTTTTATACCGTTCTTTTAAGTTTTGTTGTACCTTATCACATGCTTTAAACAAATTTACTTAAGTCTCTGTTTAACGTAGAAAAATCATGTTTTTTCCGGTTTTGTTTGTAAAAAAAAATGTTTTTTTTACTTTTATCTGAACCTTTCTGCCATATTATCTTCTGTGTTTGGCAAAAGCCCCATATTTCCCTAAGTTTCTGTCCAACGTACAACAATATGTGTGCGAGGGTTGTCTTCTTTCTGGGTATGTTTCTGCATATCGTTGATTTGACAATATAGAATTCCTATTCAATGAATAAAAAATTGGCCGCATATCGCGTTGTTCTTCATTATTAAAGTTCATTTTTACGAATTTATTAATGTGACAAGTAATAGGCTTTCAAAACTTTTAGTTTGTTGATTGGTTGTCATGGAAACAACATAAACTACAACGACCGGCCTACCTGATTTATAATGGTTATTGTTTAAAACCTTTTTTTTTAATTTGGCAGTGAATAAAGAATTAAAATACCATTTGTCATACATCAATGGGTTCAGAACAATAAATCCTATTTGATTATGTAAATAGCAAAAAATGAGCCCATAAGAAAAACAAAGTTGGTTGTCTTAAAACAAAAACGAATCGATCTAGGAAAAAATTGTGACCACCATCCGATTCGGCTTAAAAAGTTGCTTGGGCAGTGTTTTAACACATTTGAAATATTTCATAATCCAAAGAAGTTATAGACGATTTTCAAAAATCGTATTCTCCGGTTTTTCCTAGTTTTCTCTGATACCGTTTGAGATATTTCCAATTTCTCTTCAGATTATTATTGAGCACAGAATTTAGCAACTTTGCCAAATTTAAACCTATACTCTAGCTACTAAAATAAGCGAGATACCCATGCTTAAACTTGAATTTCAATCACCCTGTATATTAAATACTCCTAATAAACGAGAAATTTGTGTTTTCTTGTAATATAATTGTAAAAAAACCTGCAAGGATTGTACTACCAAATAATTGATTTCTTACTGTTTTCATGTTGTTTTTATCGCTGTAGAATTTTTATAGCATATTAATTAACTCGCATTTGTAATTAATATCCATTGTTTATAATTTTTAGAACCCAAACAACAACAGTTAAATATTTCATGCGATTTAAGAGGTTCCCTTAAGGTTATGTTCCAAGAATACATTATATTACGTGTATAAAAATAAAAGGATCTATTTTTTCTCACCGCGATAACTCTGAATGGATATATTTTTATGTTGTATGTAGTTACGAGATATTTTAGCCCAAGAATGTTATTATTGGACGTCCGAAATAGAATCATCTTGTTCGCTGGGTTTGCAATTATTTATATTTTGTTGGATAATTAAATAAACCAAGATTTGGCCGTAAAATACGCTGGATTTGGCAGAATTGCCAAGGAAATAAAAATATGGCGTGTTTAACTTGAAAAATTGCTTTTTGGCTTTAATTTGTTGAAGTTTGTTTTCAGATATGAGGATCTATATCGGGGTGTAGTTTGCAATAAATTAGCCGTGACATTTTTTGTGGAAATATGCGAAAATATTTTTAAATCTTACAATCGTTATTCTCTCTAAATGACAAATAGTATCTATGAGATTACAACAACTGTGATAAATGCTTGTTGAGATATACAGGGTGTTACTTTTTATAGCTTACTTTAGAAGTTAACAAACTAAGAGCTAAAGTCTCAACTAAATGAGAAATATTACAGTTTAGAGTGAATAACTGTGAACTGTTTCAAAAATCAATTTATTGTTAAGTTCTTATACCTACCTTTAGTGCATAGGAGTTTAATTAGAAACTATTTATTCTTTATAAAGAATCGTTAGTAGAAATGATGGACCAGTTTCGAGACTGTTTAGTCCTCCTCAGTAACTTAAAAAAAAAAAAATTGGTTTTGATGAAGACATAGAGTCTCAAAGCCGGTTAAGCATATCTACAAGAGATTTTTTTATGGACAACAAGGCAATAAGAATAAGACCCTTTACAAAACGCAATAGGGAGATTTTTTTTTTAAATACCCAAACAGGAAATTGTATTACGTTTTAATTTTTATTTCCGCTACAAAAACCTAAATATTTTTTCATCTAATTTTTGCTTTTCCTACCATGTTTTTATAGCTTGAAATCGAAAGCTTAAGGCATTCTTTCTTGCTTTTCCGGTCACTTAGCAAAGACCTTTCCTAGTGTGCACTGCTGATTACAGTAATTCCTACTTACATGTGTGTGAGAAAAAGATTCCAAGTTCATTCCTCCATTCAAACGAACACATTGAGCCGTTCGAAGTTCACATTCGTCTAGGGGGCATTGAAATTTAACTGGTAGTATCTTTAGTCGAGATAGCTCTATAAATAGCCGAACATAAACTACTAATCACATGATCAACGTTATACTAAAATGCTCTAACAGAAAGGGCCAAAATCTAGCGTTCGCCTGTAGCGGACTGGATTATGAATTTGAGGAGATTTCGCGATTAAAAAACTGTGTAAAATGCATTGAAAATGCTTGCTTAATCGGTGTCATTTGCTTTAACAAATAAATAAATGAATCACCAGTCAAACAGAACGCACAGAAGATAAAAAATACTGCATGAGATACATTGAAAATACCTTAATTTCTTAATGTACAGTACCCAACATTACATGAATCACAAATGACCAAAAACGCAGAGTAATTTTATCGATATTAGTAGCATAACTCACTTAATCAAGATACTTGTCTGAGTTGTCTTATAATTTAAGCAATTTATTCACCTGAAAATGTGTTAATTATTAGTTACTTTAAATCAAAAATACGGCAAATTTAACACAAATATTTTAACTAGATCCAGAGGTAATTTTGCACAAATTACCAATTGATTTGAATTGAAGCTATTAAAAAACTTTGCTGAATGTTAATAAGGTCTCATTTTTATTTAGACAAATAACAAAGTTTTTAAGTGGACTTATACAGGGTGACAATAATCTACATGTGTTGTATGGGTAACTTTGTTATTACAAGAGTAACAAAGTCGGTTAAATTAGCAAAGTTGGGCAGAATTTCAAGACGAATTTAATGCCATTTTGACATTTGGTCTACACCTTCAACTTTTTTAAATATTTTGAAAAAACCAAAAACAGACGATTTTTTCAATGGTAAATAATTCCACAGCCACCTATGTTAAAACCAAAGTGTGAATTGATTCCTTTAGATATTTTTACGTAGAATTAGAAAAAAATATTTAAAAAGTCATAGCTCACTCGATTTTCGAGATATAAGCCAAACTTGACTTTTTTTAAATGGCAACCATAGTTGGCTATGGGTTCATTAAATAGCTTATTTTCTTCTGATTTCAAAAATGTATGGGTTGTCATATCTATTTCCATTAGTTTTCTTACAATTTGCAAAAACCGAAATTATTACTAAATAGTATGTGAGTGCCTTGGAACTGGAGAGCATTTTTTGTTTTTTTTAAATTAGTTGTCAAACTAAGTTCTGTTTTGCTGCTAATTACTGATGTGAATGTGTTAAGTAATTGTGATAAAAGTTTAAAAAAATAAAAAATATGGCTTATTCGAGGGAAGAAAAAAATGATATGTTATTTTGCTACTACAGTTGTAATCGTGATGTAAACGCAGCATCGGAATTATATCTACTAACATACATGGAAAGAAGGCAGCCAGATAAAAGATTGTTTGCAAAACTCGAAGCTAATTTAAAACAGTATGGATCATTTTCTAAACCAAAAGATGCCAAAATAAATTTTAATGAAGATACAGAGGTACTTGTTTTGGCATACAATACTTTTAAACCAACTGCATCTGTACGAGAAATCGGACTTGAGTGTAACGTATCCAGAGAACAAGCAAGAATAATTTTAAAACAAAATAATTTTAATCCTTATCATCATCATATTGGAAATACGTTGTACCCAACAGATTTGGATAGAAGATTAAACTATGCTACATGGTTCGTAGAAGAAAGTCGAAGACACGAACACTTTTCTCAATCAATTTTATTTACTGACGAGGCAAAATTTACAAACAATGGATTATTTAATAGAAAAAATCATATTTACTGGGCGAGGGAAAATCCACACTTAACGGTTGAAAGACGTGATCAACATGTTTTTAGTATCAATGTTTGGTGTGCCATTCTTGGTACAAAAATACTCGGTCCTTATTTTTATGAGGAAAATTTAAATTCAGAGCGCTATTTGTTATTTTTACAAAATCAATTAGAAGAAATGTTGGACGATCTTCCATTGAACTTGATTCAAAATTTGAATTACTTTCAGCATGATGGAGCACCAGCTCACAATGCACAAATAGTATCAAACTATTTATTAGAAAAATTTCCTAACTGGATAGGTAACAGAGGTCCCATTGCATGGCCTCCCAGGTCTCCGGACCTAACGCCTCTTGATTTTTTTCTATGGGGAACTATTAAAGATAAAGTTTATAAAGAAAAGCCCCATAGTGTTGATCACCTGAAAACCAACATAAGAGCAGCTGTAGCAGAAATCAGACATAATACTTTACTAAAAGTGCAAAGTGAAATATTAAAACGGTGTCAACTGTGTGTTCAAGAAAATGGTGGCCACTTTGAAGCATTATTATAATTTTTAATTTAATTTTAGTCATTAATTATTATGTTAGTAGTTTATTAATATTAGCCACGAAGTATTTTATTTGTTATTGTTCAATTAAATTATTTTACTAGTAATTTCAATTGTTTCTGATGATTAGATATAAAGCAAGAAAACATGACATTCTTGTCCAATTCCAAGGCACCCTTATACTATTTAGTAATAATTTCGGTTTTTGCAAATTGTAAGAAAACTAATGGAAATAGATATGACAACCCATACATTTTTGAAATCAGAAGAAAATAAGCTATTTAATGAACCCATAGCCAACTATGGTTGCCATTTAAAAAAAGTCAAGTTTGGCTTATATCTCGAAAATCGAGTGAGCTATGACTTTTTAAATATTTTTTTCTAATTCTACGTAAAAATATCTAAAGGAATCAATTCACACTTTGGTTTTAACATAGGTGGCTGTGGAATTATTTACCATTGAAAAAATCGTCTGTTTTTGGTTTTTTCAAAATATTTAAAAAAGTTGAAGGTGTAGACCAAATGTCAAAATGGCATTAAATTCGTCTTGAAATTCTGCCCAACTTTGCTAATTTAACCGACTTTGTTACTCTTGTAATAACAAAGTTACCCATACAACACATGTAGATTATTGTCACCCTGTATACAACAAAAGATGTATCATTAGAAAGAGGAGAAAAAACCCATTTAACTATTCCAAAGCCAACTTGACCGTTAAACATGTTTCATGGCTAACTTAAAATAATATTAATAAAATACAGTTTTTCTTGATTTTTTAAGTTATGTGAAGTTATAGATATGGCATGTGTTATATCGTTAGTTCGAGGAAAAAAAAGTACATCGATGTAGTCCAAAGCCAACTTGACGGCCCATAAGAAAAAATCAAGTTAGGTGTAATATCTCAAAAATGAGAAGTGATAAAAAAATCCAAGATAACAGTTACATTCTTAAGCAAATTTCATTGGAGACAAAAATACTGCCCAAATCTTACCGGAAATATGTTCTTAATCGGTTCAATTTGCCTACAGAAATAAATAAGCTATTCATAAACTTTTTTTAAATCAAACAGATCCCATTTTACTTTTATAAATGAGACATTTAAAGTGCAGAAACGAGTCCTCGTGGGAGTTTAATAATGCAGTAAGTCACTTACAATCACAGGCGAAAGAAACCGATTGAAAAAATAACGTAACAACAGAAAACGCTACACGTTTGTGCGCAGTCCAGAAGTACATGTCCAATTGTAACATAAACAGCTTAAGTTATTGCAAGCGACATACAAATTGTGACGGTATTGTTTGGCCAAACGCTGATCACGTGCGGTTGAAACCAACGAAACCCACTCGCATCTGCACGCGGAAAGATTAAAATTAGAACTGTATTAGAACGATGCGAAAGAAATGTAAAAATTCGATTTGGGAAAATGCCTACAGGGCTCCAATCTTGGTTGGTGGAGTTGAGGTAAAAAATGGTTCATCCCTCTTGCGAACGCGACCACCCAAGTCTGTTGTGTTTTAAAAGAACTTTATAACTTTAGAATCGTAGAATAAAAGACATAGGTACGAACTTGGCAAAGATTTTGCAAGAATTCCGCACAAATAAAAGTTTTTGTTGCATAATTTCGTTCGTTAATTGGAAAAACAAATTATATATGCAAAAAATTAGTAGTGAGATAAATCAAAAGCTTGTTTAAGTATCGCCTTAAAATTACTTGGGATGTTGGCCGGCCTGTAGTTAAAAATCTTTGCTCAGGACGTTACTAATTGAAGGCTCAACTTGGGGATTTGAAAAGCTACAGTCAGTTGAATTGGGACAATTTGCCCATTTTGGTGCTAAATTATGTCTGAAAGGAAATTTCTGCAGTTCTATTAGTCTTGAAGTTGTCTAGTAACATTGCTCCCCCTTTATTTAAACCCTAGTAGAGTTTATAACAATGCACTCTGGTCTTTGAGACCAATGAGCAGTTTAATTCTAGCCTAAATTAATAATGTTCAAACTTAGTCTAAGGTTTACCCAAAAGTAGTTCTTAGTTTGCTAATATATAAGTACACTAATTATTAACGTGCATACTACCGCACAGTCTCTGCTTTTAACCCTTTGCTTAAAGTAACTCAAAAGGTTTAACCCTTTTAAGTCTTCTTACTAATCCTGTAGTGTCCAGGAGCTGGATCGCCTAGACGTTTACATGTTGATGGAGCCTTTCTTCGTGGCTCTTGGCAAACTTCTTAATGGTGTTGGTTTCAGTGTCCATGTTGAGGTCCCGATGTATGTCACTATTTCTGCAATGCCATGTTGCATCAGCGATGTTCCTTAGTGTTTTGTTCTGGAATCTCTGGATGATCTGAATATTACTCTGTTTGGTGCATCCCCATAACTGTATTCCATATGTTCATACAGGCTTTAAAATTTGCTTGTAAAGCAAAAGTTTATTATTTAGGGACAGAGAGGAATTCTTCTCGATTAGCCAGTACATGTTTTTATATTTGATACCTATTTCTTCCTTTTTTTTCTTGACATCAGCCTTTCAGCGTAGCTTAGGGTCCAGTGGAATACCTAAGTATTTTGCTGTGTGGAGTATGTTTTTTTTAAAAAATTATTCAAGTTGATTGAAACATGTTCAATTCTCTTGTTGGCGAAATTGACATGTTTTTTTCCAGTTGTTGATCTGATTGGCAGCTGCTTGTAATTTCTTCTTGCTGCTAAAATAGCCGTGTCGTCGGCAAAGGTTGCTATGGTATTGTTTTCTAACTTTGGAATATTACAAGCATACAATAGGTATAGGACCGGACTTAGTACGCTTTTTTGCCCATTTGACCGGCTTTATATCCCAAAATAAGCGAAGCTCCCATGTTGAACCTCGAATTTGAAACTTCCTATATGAACCTCGTACAAAAACTGACTGACTTGTATGGCCACGCTTTTCAAATATTTATTTTATTGGTTATTGTGTTACTTAATTCATCGGGGATCCGCTGTGTACCGTCGCTCAAGTATAAATTAGTAATTGGGAACAGAAAAAATTAGGGTGGAAAGCAACATATAACAAACTTCCTCTATATTTTATAAATTAATCAACTCTATTTTAGTTCGTCTAAGGTCAAACGCAATTTCATCGAAATTGAAGCATGCAACAGGAATGCGATTATTGACCTGTGATAAAAATAGGCTAAATTTAATAGCTCGATTAGATCCGTATACACTTGTATGTTTGGAAGTTTATTCGTGGTATAATGAAAACGAAATTGGTCAAATTTGTTTTAATATTGTTGTACGGGGTTCATGATTATGATATGAACAAGATGGAGATTTCGAAAACCTAAGTGATAGAAAGACAGCTACATTCTCGAAGAAATGTGCCTAGTTCCTGAATTATCCTGAAAATTTTCAATTTTTATTGATTTTCATCTCACCTCGAGCTAAAATTTTTTATTTATAATTTGGGCACAGGTCCTATCTCATAGCGCACCTTTATAATTGAAGCAGCCTGTTTATTTTGCGATAGTCATCTTGTCAACTTTTTTATTTCTTGTAGACCCTTACCGACTTTTTATGATATCTTTTAAAATCCCAAAAGATCGTAGCCATCACCTTTTTTGACGACTGACGGACCCTGTTGGCGGTGCTTCTGCTTTTCGCCTCCATTCCGTCGATTTTCGTTTGGACAAAGGATCATAGTAGATCTAGATAATCAGGGTTTGTCCGCTGTAACAATTATTGTCTTCAACGCGTCCACAGGACTTTCTCTACAGAGCTCCAAAAAATGTTTGCAATTAATTTTCGTTCGTTTATCTCTCGTGGTTTAATATGTTTTAGGTTGACAGTGCTTAACGATTTGTAACATTGCACAATTCACTGCGTGTCGGCGTAATTCAATGGATTGATAAAAAATTGTAAACATTTCCCCGTGAAGAATAATTAATTGATTCAAGGTGTATTCGTGCGTGTATAATGTAGTTTTATAGATTAATTGGTAGCGTTTATAGATGTTTTTTTTTCTTCTTTGTGATGTCTTTATCATGATTAACGGTTCGTAAAAATTTAATTTTGTAGGTGTTTTGATAAGTTTGAATTTGTTATCAGCATCGATTCATTAAAAATTAAGTTATAGCTGCACATAGTGGTACAAAACTGCCTGCAATTTTTTAACATGGAAGTATAATATATTATGAACCCCATACGTAGTTAAATCTTTCTTGATCAAATTTGTTTCTTCTTGTCTAGGTATGTATGTTTTCTTGTTTCTCCATCCCTCTCTAACTGTGGTACACCTCTTTAGCTGACTTCTTTTTTCTGTAGTCTGTGTCCCTTCGTTTTCCTTTTTTGTTCTTGATATTTCTCCAACTTCTTTTTCTCTCAAACTTCTTTTTCCGTCCCATTTTTGCGTAGTTGTCTCCATCTTTTACTTTTGTCTTTCATATCCAGACTTTTTCTGATTTTGTCGTTGCTAATCTAAGGTTTGTTCCAACAACTCCACGGACTGTGCGACGGACTGTCAGAGTTCTGCGCAGTATCAATATCGCGTTCCATCACAGTCTCTGACAGTTCACCGGACGATCAGTCATTCGTTCCATTAACTCACAAATCAATTCATGTACAGGTTTGTGGACGACCAAAAGAGTCCATGAACGAAGGGACGAATTCTTGCTGGGATTTTTACACGCATGCGCTGTTCATAACTAACGTTAGCTCTGGTAGCTATGCATCGCCCTCCCAATCCCATTTAGTACTGGATTCTTAAGGTGTTTACCCTTGCGATGCGCTCATTTCTCTGAACCCAATAGACACAAATTTATTAGTACGTAGTTCACATTTGCGAATAAACCAGTTCATGTATTTATACATGGATTGGTTTTAAATCGTGTGTTGGAACAAATCTTTACCAATTAATCTACATCCTTTTATGGTTCTCAAAAATTTCATCTCATGCGTCTGTATCTCCAGTAAGCGTTCTTTGTGTTGTGTTGTTTTTTTTTTTTTTATCGAAATAACTTACACAGAACAAAGCGAGCTGTTCATGCGAATATACGATACAATTTATTCCAATAGCCATTTTGTTTAAATTAATTCCGAGCCACGTAAAAGTTAAAAATACCTTAACTGCCACGAACTAATATTGTATCATGGCTATTTTGACTTCTCCTTTCTTCGCCGCTCATTGTTTTCGAGATTTATGCCTCAAGAAATTTATTTGCAACAAGTGTTTTGTATTTCGTATAGTTTAATAATAGGCTATGTTGAAAAAAGTGTTACGAGTTAGAAACTTAAAAAGATATATTTTAGTTTTAATCGTCGTAATCTGTTATTAGGTTATGATTTATTACATCTGGATACGGTTTTAATTCCACGTTGGAAATCTATTACCCAACTAATTTTGGTTTCTTTTTTTTTGCCGTACGCAACTTAACGGTTTTTTAATGTATCGGTTTCATAATTGCTTTATTTATGTCTTTATCAGAAAATTGAAACTAATTTTGCAAATGTTTAAAGCACATATTTGGATTGTTCTGTAGTTATAACGTAATAAAATTGTTTAACAACGTTTTAAAATTGTTTTTTGTGCACGTGTATCAAATAGTTGTTATTTTTAAACGTATATCTGAATGTTTAAATGAAATTATCGAATGTTGGTGTAGAAATGGCTTGATAGAATAATTGTTCTGTATGGTTTTGTAATTGATTTGATTGTACTTATAGGAGATTGAGATAGGTATCTTGGCCTTTGAATGCTAAAGGAGTTGCCCTGAAGATACTTGTTTTAAATCGTGTACTTGTGAAATATAAAATTTAAGCTTTAGAGTCGTGTTTGTGACGTTTTTGAATTTAACAAGCAGTTTGTGTCGAGGAATATTTACATTGACATGTAAGCTGGGTCGAGCAGACTTGCATGTCACTGTCATGTATTAACACAGTTATACGTGTTACTGACCATTGTGGAATATTGTGTTTGCTATCGTGGGTTTAATGTTTATTGTACAGGGTAATTAATATTTATGGCAATGCACACTTATCTGATTATTATCCACGGTTGGATAAAATTGTTTGATGACTTGATCAATGAATTTGTTCTATGCAAAGCATAGTGTATATATTCGCTTTTTGATTTAATTATTATAAAAGCACTTGATCTCATCAATGTGCCATGTCAAGAACTGGAGAATTATCATGTTCCAACATTTATTCTTTGGGCAACTCCTTTCTGCCGAATTTGCCTGCCTCTTTCATGTTCTTCTCATTAATTATTCATTCCCTTGACTGTTCCTCCTAAGCAAAAATGAGAATTTACCGGTACTGTTCTGAAATGTCTTGCATTATTAATTCGGATGTCTTCGTATTGTGTTATCGACGCACGACTTCCACAAAAAAATATTTTTTACGTTTGAATGAGCGCGCAGTTTACGCTTTGCCACCGTTTCAATGGCGTAAATTTTGTTCGTATACAGACATAGTGGCAATTTGTTTTGGTTGCATTCGTCCGAAGTGTCCGCTTGATGAATGGGGGTTATAAATATTTTTGTCGGCATTGGCAGTTATTCAATGCAACACGAATGCTGCAGCCATAGGTACAGAGAGCATCTATCATGTGGTCGTATAAAGGTCAAATAGCAGAGTGCTGAGAGACGTACACTAACGAATTCACCTTCAAATTTATTACAAGGTGTTTTAGCTTTTTATGGATGTGACGGATATCATTGCGAAAATGTAGACAACCTGGTATTGATATTGTATGTTCGTAACATTTGTTGGGTTGAATGTTCAGAGATTGGAAATGCTAATCAGGTTTTTTTCGTCCAAACTCTTTAGCCATAACAACGCATATGCAAAAGTAACTGAAAATATTTAGCAGATATTAAAAATTACATATTAAATGGTCCTTTTCCAAATGTTTGAAACCAATGCTTAAGCGAAAAAGCATATAAACTTATATCTAACAATTGATTCAAGTGGTTTAAAATTTATTTTAGAAGCTTAGAATATGTATATTTACTATTTACACACTAAAAACTTACTTGATTACCAAAATTAATTGATTTTTGAAAGGTGTATCTGCCTGTAGTGCAAACTCTTAACACATTATCAGAACTTGTAAAAATACTCACAAATTTCCCTTCAAATAATTTTTTAAAGTCAATTATGTGAAACGAAATCTTGTTTTCAGTAAACTTTGGGACATTTTTTTTATGCCTTTAAAATAATTTTGGAATCCGTTTGCGTTGTTTTAAATAATGTAAGTTTTTGAGGAAAGTAACCAAAACTGTTTGAACGAGTATGTCTATCGTATTATCAATCTAGGGCTATTTATGTTAATTTGTATTACGTAAGCTTGATGAAAAAATCAATGTTCCAGTTTCATTACCCCAAAATATTTTGTGGCCTTTGACCTTACTGGCGATGTATAAATACTCGATGTAACCCTTCTAAGCAGAACGTTGACTGCTAAGGCTGTAATTTGTAATGTGACTCTGATTACTTAATTTTGTTTAACATCTTAAGTTCTTTGTGAAAACATCCCATAGACATTTCAGTGTACATCGAAGGTCCATCTTAATGCAGTTTTTAAAGCCGGAGTTCAATTTTATGAACTGGAAGATGCGAAGAATAACGTAATAAATCTTTTTAAGTGATGGTAATTAAATTTTTAAAGAAGAATATAAAACTTTACAAAAATTTTTTAAACATCTAAATCTTTTGCAAATATCATTTGCACCGATTAATACATCTTTAAAACCTTTTTCTCGGTACACTCTAGCCATTTGCAGAATTTTTTAAAGCGAGTATTCCCGAAGACAGATCTGAGGTTTCACTTTGTAATTCTTTGCTTACTAAGTTCACTTGTAGAAGCAAATCATGCCAGAAAACAAAAGATACCAAGAATTTGTAATCTTTCATTTGAGTAGCCAAAGATTCTGCTTCACTTTTTGCGTTTTCGTAAACGTTTCAACTGGAATTGTGGAACAACATCTTAATATTTTGCAAGATCATTTGCACCGATTAATACATCTTAAAAACCTTTTTCTCGGTACACTCTAGCCATTTGCACAATTTTTTAAAAGCGAGTATTCCCGAAGACAAATCTGAGGTTTCACTTTGTAATTCTTTGCTTACCAACTATACTTGGAAAAGCAAATCAGGGCAGAAAACTAAAGAACCAAGAAATTGTAATCTTTCATTTGAATAGCCAACTATTCTGCTTTACTTTATGCGTTTCCGTAAACGTTTTAACTGGAGTAACGAAAGCTTGTGTTAATTGATTTGATAATATTATTTGATCAATAATCTATATTACCGTGGTACAGTTTATTTATCAAGTTTAGTATTTTACTAGAACAATAACTTAAGTGATATGAAAGAGAATTGTTATTTGTTTCTATGCTGTAAATAAGCATTGTATATATATTTTTTATTTTTTGAGCGCGGGGCCCCATTAAGTGCGGGGCCCTAGTCGAGGGAATCGGTGGAATGTGCTTAAGGCCGGCCCTGCCCTGTTTAGGTTTAATTCAAGTTATTTCTAACCAATAGTTTGGACAAATTTCTTGAGCAATGCTTGTAAAAAAAAAACTAAGTTACATAGGTAAATTCGTAGTAGTAAAACTGTTGCTATATTTAGCTAGACGATAGTTACAACCAGTAAAAATACATTTGTAAACAATTCGCTTTAAATTAGTCTGGTAAATTTAACACAAATTTATTTTAGCACATGAATCATCGTCGCAAAAATTTGGATGTTAGTTTTTTATTTTTCGTCGTATAACAATGTAGGTGTTAAAAAAAGAAAAACACATCACATCTTAAAGCCTGACCGTTTGGCATTCTTAAAGTTACATAAAGGTTATTGCACTTTTTATTTATAAGTTATGAAATCGGTCGGCGGGCTGGTATTAAACTTGTCTAAGTTATTGCCAAATTTGCTTAATACACGTCGAGATGTGTAATCTTGGTTGCTTTAGGCGCCATATTTTGACACACTGTAAACTGCTCGTTGCTTAGAAGTAGTGTGAACCGCTGTTTTATTTGTCTGTAATGTTATGTAATGGGAACAAGTGTTATTCGATTCAAGGTTGATCTTTCTCCAGTAACTTTTGATGTGGAGAGCATTTTTTAAATTGTAAACCAAGCAAAATTGCTCTCTCCAGTCTAATCAAATTGCATTGAAAGTATCTGCTAACAACTACACACAGAGTCGATTCATATTTCTCTGCATGAATTAAGAATTTTTATAACTTGCTGATTATGTTTTGGGTTAGTGGAATGGTTGTACTAATGATAATAAACTCCATACGCGCTGTTGCCTTTTTCGTTGTTGTAAAAGGTGTGAAATGTAAATACGATGTTTAAATATTTGTTGTGTTAAGTAAATTGGTGTAAAGTGATGCAAAATATTTAAACAAACTCTCAGTTTCAAATCTGTTGCGTGACCTAGACCGAAATTATTAATTTTTAGGGCACGTGGGTCATCACACGCGATTGATTTTAGTCTATTTATTTAGCTCAAAACCGATAAAAGCAAAATTACTTTGACTATAATTCGAATTATTACATTCAACCAATTTTTATTTAATAAACCATTTACTTGCAGCGACACAGGGTGATTGATTGGGACCGGGCATTAAAAATATATATAGAATGAAACAGGGTATTGATCTGAAATTTTGGTTATGACCATAATGGCATATGATCTGTTTAATGAAAATATTTTCAAGGTGGCGACACTTCCGGAAATACCGGAAGCTGATGTCTACTTTCTTATTTCAAACACAATGGTCCATTTTTTATTGCATTTTTGGATTTAACACGTTATTTTAAAGGGACTTTCGATAGTTTTCTCTATACCTATCTATGTGCAATAGTTTTTTTTAGATTTTTGGACTTTTTTGAAAATTTTTAGATTTTCATCTAACGCCGCCATTTTTGAAGAAAAACGCTTAAATTTAGACTATGCATAGAAGAAACCTTGGAGAACATCCTGGATCTTTTGCAATCGATGCATTACTTACAGGGTGTCCAAAATTTAATTTTCTTTTATTACAACTTCAGACCTCTAAAACTCGTTTTTTTCAAATACAATGCCCAAACTTTTTTTTCATTATCTAATACAAAATCTGCATCTATCTGTATTAGCGTTTCCTATACCTATCTGCAACAATTTTCGAGTTATTAAGCATTTTTGATAAAGTTAAGAGAAATTGCAACATTTTTAAATAGTAAGACTTGGAAATGACAACAAATATTAATAACTGTTAACCACTTTTATCGCGTTTGTCTGAAGTATCCATGAAAATAGAAAATCAAGAGTATTCAAACACGAATATTGTGAACTTATTTTATATTATGAAGAATGTCGCAAGATTATTGAAAGAACTTGCCGTGTGTTGCCGTATTCTCATTTGACTGTAATGACCAGATAGAAATTTCAATAAATAGAAATTTGCAATTTAGAAGAGTGAAATCTGTTAGTATTCGACCTAAGCGTGTGACAAATAATGAAACTAACGAAGTTAACATCCTGGAATATTTTAATGACCATCCTCAGCGATCAATTTGATCGGCAGCGCAAGACATACTATGCTGTACAAGCTACATTAAAAATGCACAACGTATAAAATTGTGTTCTGTATGTGATATGTAAACGTATTTAAATCCGATGCTAATGTTAAGTACTTGGTACGTCACTTCGCAGTTTTTCGTACATATTGCGACCATTAGGAAATGACGTAAGCATTTAACAAACAAATAAGATAAACATTATTTGTAAACAAACACGTACGATATCTTACATGACGTTTCTAGGCACAAATTTTTATCTTCTTACGAAATGTCAACATACGAAATTCTTAAGTAGTTAAAAGTCGTTAGATGTGTATTTTATGGCGGTGCTATCTGGGTACATAAATAAAATCGCGATGCAGATATTTCAAGGTTTACAGTCAAGAAATACGTAAATGCATAATTCTGAACAGAATTCTGTACGTTAAACAATGCACCGTGTGATATATATGGACAAAATCGGCTCTACCTGTATATTTTAGTCCACCATGATAGCAAATTAAGGGCACAATATGCAAATTTTAAACGAATGGGCCCCCAGCAAGCTAATAAATGCCATTTTGACAATTAAATTGTACGTTGTCGTAAATCAGTAGCGAATTTGATAGGTTCTGTACAGAATTATGTGCGGCGTGTAAAAAATGTGTGTGAAATGTGTACATCTGATTTAATTTCATCTATACAGAGTGTATTAACAATACATGATTTTGATGAGCTGTACTAAATCCTAAGACGCCAATTTTGAACGCGGACAAAAAGTGTGTAGGCGGTACGCTAGCCAAAATATTGGATTCGCTATCTATTAGTTGATGAAACACTCCCATTTAAAATAACGAGACAAAAGCGTGTTTTTAGGTTTTTGTTTGTTGAATAAAAGCTTGTTTCGTTGACTAAATCTTGATTAATGTTGCCGAAGGCATAAGAAAATGTTTATTTCAGTGTATGTAGAAAAAAAAATCATTCTTATCGCACACGAAAATGGGCATTTTAATGTAATAAAGTGCGATGGTTTGATGGCGTAAGTTGTTTGGTCCGTTCAAATGTTTTTTTTAGGAGATAGTCAGCTGTTTCACTTCCAAAAAACAAAAGAGGGAACAAAATAAATGTATATTTTGGCTTTTGAAGGTTATTTTCGGGTCGATTTGGTCTTAATTCTGCACATTTCTGCTCGTTCAACCGATTGTGCTGTTGTATTTTCTGAGATTTCCAAGTTATTTTGGTGAGATTGTATATGACAGCTTTGTGTGTGTTTTGTCTACTGTTAATGATGGGAATTTTGTCTTTTAGAGACTTGGTTATGATGTAGTGACAGGAAGTTCCGTATACAAATGCTTCTGGATGTCAAGTTGTTGATTGATGTATGTGCATGGTTGAAGCGCTCGGAGATGCTCTCACCAAATGTACTTTGTGTATTTTATTTCACTGTATGTGTTTCCTGTTGGACTTGCAAACCGCTTGTAGATATCCATGAAATAAATCAATTTTCATACGTGCATATGTAATAGATAAAACATAAAAATCTAATGATGGGATTTCATTACGTTAAGTTTTTGCATATTTTCGATTTCTATTTCATTCCGAACTTGTTGTTTTCAAAGAATGCTTTCGCAGTTGTTTTGCAAACGCTGCTTATCCACACAAAAGAGTTTGCGCTTCAACAAACGAAATGTAGCAGATGTTGACAATGGTGTGTGCATGTTAGAAGATATTAAATTAAAATTGCTGATGTTTAGCAGTAGGAGCACAGTGTAGTTTGCACAGATTTTGTCCGATTATGATGGGTGTTGTGTGATTATGTTGTCACGTAGCTTTGCTATGTTGCTTTGGCCATTTAGGGCATCAAGTTTAACATTAATTATACGTTGCTTTTATTTTTTTTGAGTGTAATTTCATTGTAGGTACATGAGTGTGTATTTATTCTACGCGTGTGATCAGCTTGGTCAGATTTGAAACACAGAATACTTTTTAAAGTGCATATGAGCGGGCTAAAATAAACATTTAACTCGTCTAGATATTCCTCCCCTCGACTCCGAAAGGTACAAGAGGAACCGATTAAGAGGAAGAAGATATTCTTCGAAATGAAATTCTTTTCTGAGAGATTTTTAAAAGAATATTCGCTGTTCCTTATATTTCGCAAGCAAATTAATCGTTTTCTCTGCGGTGAATTTATTTTGGACAGGATGGAAGTAAAGGCGATTTAACAGGGATTGCATTTATACTCCATTTAACCCTGTAAGGATGAATGTTTATACAAAATGGTGTTCAAGGGATCACGCATAATCTCTTAGTGGTCGGCTTTTGGAAGGCTGATCCTTCTCCCAATTTACCCAACATTGAGAGAGACTCAAATTATTGCTTTGTCCACACAAATTCAGAAAGTAGCACTGCATACGTATACGCGAACGAAACCTTGGACTACTACCATTGCATAGCCACCATTATTTGATACGAAAATATGGCTTAGTTTTTTTAATTAGTTAGTGTACTTTGACGTGCTCACCTACCCTTTGCCGTTATAGGTGTATTTGTTGACAGCACTATAGTTGATTAGTTTTTGTGGGTAAGTTGTCACAGCTAAACAAATTTTAAGGAGACGTTACTTTAAGCAAATTGTATTGAATTGATGTGCAGGTGCCTGGTACCAAAACCAATATATTTGGCGCTCGTACGAGGATGAGATGAATAGTTTTCGACCTAACTTATAAAGTCGATGATTTTTTCCAGTGTTATCTAGTATGATTTTAAGTTTTATAAGGTAATCTCAAGTTGCGTGTCCTGAACATTCTACGCCCATAATTCTTCGCCCACAATTCTTTGCTCACAATTCTTCGCCTAAAATTCTTCGCCCACAATTCTTCACCCACAATTCTTCGCCCACAATTCTTCGCCCACAATTTTTCGCCCACAATTCTTGACCCACAATTCTTGGCCCACAATTCTTTGCCTACACAATTCTTCGCCTACACAATTCTTCGCCGCCACAATTCTTCGCCGCTACAATTTTTCGCCGCATACAAGCATATCACAAATTTTGTTTGTAAATGTGTTTGTTTTTATTTATAACGTAATTTTTACAAACTATTTTACATAATGTTAGGCTAGGTCAAGTTAGGTTAGTTTAGGTTAATTTTTATACATACTATGGGTCAATCTAAACAGATGAATCTTCCTTAGGTGTAAACACATTTTACTGTGGTTACCATTGTTGCTATTGAGATTATGATTGTTATTAACAAAGGTAACCACAGTAAAATGTGTTTACACCTAAGGAAGATTCATCTGTTTAGAATGACCCATAATAACATAAACAAGATTAAAAATCACACATACGCTATTTATGTAGCAATTTTTAAACATAATATTAAAAGAAGAAGTATTAATATACAAGAAACAACTTAAGGCTTATGTAAAATAATCTGTAAAAATTACGTTATAAATAAAAACAAACACATTTACAAATAAAATTTTTGATATGCTTGTATGCGGCGAAAAATTGTGTCGGCGAAGAATTGTGTAGGCGAAGAAATGTGAGCGAAGAACTGTGGAGGCGAAAATTGTGGAGGCGAAGAATTGTGGAGGCGAAGAATTGTGGGCGAAGAATTGTGGGCGAAGAATTGTGGGCGAAGAATTGTGGGCAAAGAATTGTGACCGAAGAACTGTGGGCGAAGAATTGTGGAGGCGAAGAATTGTGGAGGCGAAGAATTGTGGGCGAAGAATGTTCCTAGACCCCTCAAGTAGCTAAGTAACCCTTACTTTATATTCCCTAGAAGCAAGTTTAGTAAATCCACTGATTAAATATATTCCATGTATAATCAGGCGTAGGATATGCTGGAGTGGTCAATGAACGACTTACTAGAAATATATTTATGTAAAAAAATGCTTTATTGGCAAGTTTATTTCCAAAAAGAACTCAAATCGAATATTATCTTTGTCAAAACAGCTACCAAGTACCAATTTATTCATTGTTAGTCGTTTAACTTATTGCTTACAACATTCTTGCTTCTGAGTTGCATATTTCATGCACTTTATTAACAAATTGGTTTTATGTATCGATCAGACTCTGAATTTATTGTATCGTGCACAATGTTCATTAGTTCTTGATGTGGATCTATTGAGTGTAGGTAGTTGTGATGTTACCATGTCTTGCATACTCGTAATCTTATATGTTTATGCTTAATTAAATACAATCTGTGTTTCCTGTATGTATTTATTGTCTTCGTAAACATTCATTAACGTTTGCTGTGGTGCATTTTAAGTAAAATGTGTGCAGTTTTGTTGTTAAGTATTTGCTTTATGTGCTGTGTTTTCTGTGTGTAACGACAAAGCAATATGGGGAGTGTTGCATTTACATTGATGTGTTTTTTTTTCTTTCTAAATGGATTCATCGTATAGTGGTTGCATTAGAAGCATACGTTTTCAAAGTTCAAGGTGAAATTATATTGATAGTAGGTGTGTACTTCACTCAGTTGATTTTGTACCAAATTATGGCCATCTGAGTACTGTTATAGACGGTTGCTTTGTCGGAAGATTGTTGTTAGGAAGTTTTATGAAAAGAGTGAAAATGTTTTAACTTTTCATTGCTTTATTGGCTATGAAGTTAATCACTGAATAAGTGCTCGTTTATTTTGGTTTTCAAACCCATCTAAAAAACTTCCTCATGCCTGAAGTGAGAAGACTAGGTTTAAACAACGTAATGTTCCAACAGGACGGTGCTACGGCCCATACAGCTCTTCAGTCGATGAACATCGTGCGAGAATTTTTTCCGGGAAGAGTTTTCTCACGATTCGGTGACATTCAATGGCCTGCAAGATCACCCGAGCTGGGTGCCCCTGACTTTTATTTATGGGGCTATCTCAAGTCTAGAGTGTACAGGGATAAACCACGCACACTTCAAGAACTGAAACTTGCAATTAGGGACATCAATCGCGATGTATTGCAGCTCGTGATGTTGAATTTTATTACGAGATTACGTCTATGTATTAATTCTCATGGGAGTTTGAACGAAGTTATTTTTAAACACTATAGGTGTATGTAGTAAAATTGCACAATTTAAGCTATTACATTTGGTTTTTGAACATGTGATTGGTTTTTGTTTGTTCGTTTTATCGTCTACTAAAACCTCGTCATACTTATTGGCTTACCCTGTATGAGCCAATTAAAATTCGCTTGAAATCTAAAGATATATTTAAATATAACGCTTGAAACGTCTACAGATTTTCACATTGTAATGTAATTTGTAGATTTGCAACATCTCTAGTTTTAGGGTTTTATAAAACGACCTTTAATCGTTTAAAATAATTTCGTATTTTTGCGCTTTTTTAGTATTTTGGGACATTTTAATTAACTGCAATATTGAGGGCACATGAAACGACATCAATCTGTCTGTTTCGATAAAACTACGGCTAGTGTTACTGAAATTTGAGATAATTTAGGTCTTCAGTAGTTGGCGGCGGTTTTTTTTAGAAACATCTGCATGCCTGTCATGGCGATGAACACCTCAAAAGATTTCATGTGTTTGTCAAGTAGTTTTAAGTAAAGATTGCCCAGATTTGGCCACTAATAATCGCTGCTTCGTTGTCTAATGTTGAGAAGCTTTCATATTCTCTGTTACAATATGTAAAATAAACTGTACCAATTAGTTGTACATCGGTGTCCGCGTTTTAGAATTCAAGGCAATTAAAAAAAATACCATGCAGCTGTTAAAAAAATTAAAATAACACCAATTAAAGCCGGGATCGCGTAGCTATGTTTGTATTTATGTTTTATCGTTTAATTATCTTTTAATAAAATCTGTAGTTTTTTAATTACGTTAATTACTAAATATATAGTGGCGAAACTAGTTTGAAAAAGTAGTTATGTGCGATTCATTCTGCAGTAATCGTGGGCAAAGTACGTGTTAACTTAATTAAAATAATCAAACCTCTACAATTTTATCTAATCAATACAAATCCGCACTTTTATGGTTGTGTTGTGTAATTTGTTTGACGAGTCGTGCAATATTCTAAAAACACTTAAAATTAAGAGGTGTGATTTCAGATTATCTTGAGCGATTTTAATGCATTTTAACAATTAGGTAAATTTGTAGAAATGGAAAAAGAGGGAATAGGAGAATTTTGTCAATCTTGTAATGAAATTCTATGTGAATAGCTTACTTTTATGTTTCTATTGGAAATTGTTTGAGCAGTAGCCAAGCTTTGTTTTTTGAGAAGTTATTTTCTACTTCTTCTCTTCTCCTCCTTCTCCTTCTCTTGTTTTCCTTCTTCTATTCCTTCTTCTCCTTCTTCTTCTCCTTCTTCTTCTCCTCCTCCTCCTGTTCTTCCCATCTGAAACTTCTACAATGACAGTCGGCCCTGGGATTCGAACCCATGACCTCCCGATTGTAAGTTAGGTTGTTGACACAACCAGCCACCGAGCTCGGTAGGGATAAAGTAAGGAACAAGGGCGTACGGAAAAATAGTAAACGCACAAAAAAGTTCACTGATTTGGTATGGTCGTCTAAATAGAATGCCTGCTCACATAAAACAAGGATGTGAATTGCATGTAGAAAAAAAAAGAGATAATATCGAAAGGGGATGAATAGATAGGGTGCAAATACCTATCGACAAACTTATGGATGGCTAAATAAAATGACGTTTACGATGGGGTAGACATCAACTGGTTGTATAAAAAAAAACAACAGCTTCACACACGAGCAGGCACGCACACAACTAATTATACAGTTGTGTAATGGAGTTTTTCTTTGAAATTCTTGAAGCTCCAATTCAAAACTAATTTTGTATTACTTAAAATCGTAGAACAAACCAATTATTTTAATTAAAGTTGTTTGGAAGATGCCATTATTATTTCACCTCGCGTTTGTGATGGAATGTTGTTATGTGTTTTGTTTTAGCTATTATGCAGATCAATACCTAAGTTCGTTTAGTAGGTTCAGGGTGTTTTATTGATTGCTTTAATATTTAGGCCAGTTGTACCAACTTTGGACGAATGGTCTTGGCCTTATCCAAGGTCTACATTTATTAACATAAATTTACGTTTGTAAACACGTTTCGAACTGCTTTTGTCAGAAGATTTGAGTTGTAAAGTGCCGTGTGTTTGACGCATCAAGCCATTGGTTTTGGACGTCAGCTGATAAATACCGTTAAATGGTTTTTAAATGATAATGTGTCGTGAAATTTGTCAGCGTATCTATTGATTAGCATAAAAAGTTAGTTAATAATGAAAGTTTTATACTAATTCGTTATCGTATGAACTTGGGAAGTTAATTTCAGGAATTATGGGTGAAATTTCAGTCTTGTTGTTAAAAATGCTAATGTATTCAAATCGAAACTTCCAAGTGGAAATGAAATTGGTTGCTAGGAATCAGGGTTTTAATTAAAACTGGATTGTGTGTGTTTTGTGGTCCCGCTTATTTTCTTTTTACCAAGGATCTACAAGTATATGCGTTTTTTACTTGTTGCATATTAGGAATGTATTGTGTTGGAAGGATTTTAGAGGAAGTTATCTCCAAAAAATGAATGAAAAATTTACCTAATGCTCTAAAATACATTTCTTTTGCGTTGCTAATTTAAAGTTAGATGTTTCTATCATACAAAGAAGCTTCTAAAATATTGATTGCTTGCATATTTCATCGCAGTTACCGTGTGCAAAGTTTCAGATTGCGTTGAAGATTTAAGCATGGTTCTTTAAAGATATTTCCGGTGACTGACAGCATTGTTTTGTTGTTTTCGAACTAACTTCCACTAGCTGATATTAACTTTCGTAAACTTGATTCTAAAGCATACTTCTACGAAATATATAGTTGCTGTTTTAAGAATCTCTTAAATAAAACTTGATCTCATAAAGTTTTCATATTTAGAGTTATCATCTACTGCAGAAGGTGGGTGTATATACATGTACTATTTTGTTGGTTTATTTTGGCTGGAATACAGTTAGTGCAAGATGATTTATGATCATAAGTTTGTGTTTGTGAGGAAGATTTGGTTATTCGCGCTTGTATTTCGAAAGAAATACAATAAAATATTGCTTTTTTTCGCTAGTACTCTAGTTTAAAAGTTTTCGTCACGCGATTGATGGGACAAATATTCTTATTAATCCTGCTTCAACAATTTGTCCTTCCTGCAACGAAATTTTCGGGTGATGCTTCCTGAATTGTTTTTGGAGTGAATTCTTCATATTTTGATCAATACCAACATGAAATTTCGATGAGGTGTGTGTTTCATTACGATAATATTTCATATTCCTAATTGCATTTAAAGAGAAATTTTTCAAGAACCAGAAAGTCACCGTCCGTTGATTTCCCAGCAAAAAGCTCCATCCCGAAAGGCAATGTATATTCACTGTACGTGTTAACAAGTGGGAAAAACAAGGCAGCTCTGTTTTTTCTTCAACATGACAAGAATAAGTGAAATTAATGATGTAGCTAAGTATCCCCAGTTCTTTGCACCGGCTGAGGTCTGGACGACGCCAGCTATTCTGGCGGCATCAACGGAGATACGGTCTCGATGTGACTCGCATACCCGGGCTCTCTTTCTGATTACTGTTGTGATATAAATGTATGAGGCGTGTTCATTTCTTCAGTACGTGTTTGTAATCAATCACAGGAGGTGATGCTTTCTTGAAATGTTGTAGAATCCGTTGGAAACGTTTTGAAAACACACAAAAACGGTGGAATCGGAAAGAGTTATGTGTTAACGAGTTATGTATGTGTTGGTGGCCTTAGAACGAAGTGATTAATATTGTAATTTATCAAAAAATTCTTGGGCACCTTGGAAGGAAAACAAAAAAAAACTTTTATTGTGCGATCGTACTAGAAACAGTTGTTTGACGGACGCGTTAGCAACCATAAAGTACTGCATTCCCTGCCCTATCCTTAGCAACGGCCGGAAAAGACTTTTTCGGCCGCTACAGCGTACGAAAAAGATCATTTGCATTAAGCAGTACGGAAAGCGCATGTGCGTGTCTAAATATAAGTTCTCTGAGATTATGGCTTACCCGCTAAGGGTAGTGACGTAGAGGTCCTTAGGTTGTTAATTGTCAGGTAGTTTATAACCTAATATTTTCGTGTTGATACTGTTACTGAATACTGAATAAAAAATTAGTGTTGATTTACATATGTTCTACGTTAAAGTAATTTATCTATTTATATAATATTAAATTTATGAATAAAACATTACAATCGCACAAAAAAAGGTTATTTTAATTATGTACAGAATTATGCAAGTACGTTTCCACCGCTAACAGCATACGCCGTCATCTGTCAGTGACAGAATGTCACGTATGTAGTTTCTAACCTATATTTTTGAAAAATACTAAAAATTTAAATTGTTTTTAATTCTATCGCACAAAAAATGTAATATGCACCTCGGCCAAAACGTACTTTTTCGGCCTTGTCTGTTTGCTGGCTTCGACTACGTCTCTGCCAGCAAACCAGACGCGGCCGAAAAAGTTACACAATTTGGCTTTGATACATAAATAACTATTTTAAGTTCAAAATATCCGTATTTGAATACCTACTCTTCATTTGTGAACAATGTGCTTACGTATTACTCAAAAACGGTTGATTTTAGATACAAAAATCTTGTATATGATTGATAAAAAGTTCGATTTAGTAACGAAATAATACAGAATGTACAATCTTCTATAGTATATGAACTTTTTCTAGCAAAAATCGACAATTTTTTAAACTAAATCCAAGTCATACAAAAATTAGGTTAACTAGAATGTACATGGTCTTTATATTTTCGGATATTGTTGGACATCTCAAGCAATATATTTCTACCTTTAGTTAGTTTAAAAACTTCAGAAATGTTTTTATTACAACTCTTCAAATACTAAAAAGCTTGATAGGGGTATAGCCTTACATATTTTATTGGCAAACATTCAAAAGTTTTGCAATCGACTTGATATTTTCTGAAAATCTTACAGACACCTTAAGCAATGCATTAATACTTTTGGTTTGTTTAAAAACAATTTTTTCAACTTTTCAAAGTTTTGTAAAAAGTTTCAAGTTTATAGCCTTGCAGTTTTGTTGCGCACAAACTCAAAAGTTTTGCAATGATATTTATATTTTCTAGAAATGTTAAGGGCATCCTAAACAATGCATTTCTACCTTTAGTTTGACTAGAAACGGCCTACTACAATTATAGTAGCTTTTCAAAAATGTTTAAATTTTTTTAAGTGTATACCCTTGTTTTTGTTTTGGGCAAATTGTATTTTAAAACTAATTTAGCGTAAGCGAGATTTTCGTTTTAACCGCATTAAGTATCACCATATTTACCGATTTATCTCTTGTTTACTAAACATAAACAGCAAATGTGTTGAAAACCCCATCAAATACGTCGATATATGTCACATTATAAATGAAATATGTCTGTATAAAATATTAACACAGAAGTCCTTAATCGTATGCGATAGGATTTAGTTTCACACTTCGCATAACGATCATTTCAAGATGAAACCGTTGTCTGACGTTAAAAATTTAACGATGGACTTAATTACATCAAAGTCGCTTTATTAGACGTCAAAGACATTTTCGACCCATAAAACAAACAAATACATGCTAATGATTTTTTTATGGCATAATTATCTCATATTTCCATGAATAATGATTTAATTTCGAATGCAAGTTAACGTTTTAAATGTGCAATTAAGTTTTTAAAAGCAAAAATATTTAAATTGAATGATACGATGTGATAACAGATTTTTTTAAATCATTTTGTTAATATACTGCGTACTTAAGTTAATTTTTTAGTAGCAGGTACTTTTAATTTAGTGAACATCTAGTGAAACCTAGCGGTATCATAATAAACTCGGTAAATATACAGGGTTACGCAAAAGTATGGAAACACACAAATATCTAGAATACTATTGCAGGTTTAACAATGATTTTTTTAAATCTAAGGGTTATGGCACTTTTCGGATTCGATGAAAATATTAAGGTTGTAATACGACTTCCGGTTCAACCGGAAACGGACCTAAACTTTGAAATTTTAAATGGAACACCCTGTATATTTTTACATTTTTGGATTCCTCTTAAAGTTTACTTTAAAAAATGTATTAGGTCATATGGGTCTAAAGTCAACCGTTTTCGTAAAATTTGCATTTTTACGAAAATTTTGTGCGATACAGCACTTTAAATTTTTTTTTACAATTAAGTTATTCAAAAAGGCAGTAGAATTTCGTTTAGAAATTAGATTGACAATTGATTAAATAACCATTTGCGCTAGCTACATTTTTAAAATATTATACAGGGTGTTTTTTTCGCTTGGTCAAAATTGTGAAACTTTAAACGTCGATTGCTCAATTTTCTTAAATACAACACCCTATTTGTTTTTACATAGTCTTGTAGAAAATTTGATTGTGTTTCAAAAACATTCACCATGTTTCATACCTAAAGCTAATACTTTACGAGTTATCGCGAATTTATTGTAAATTATTCGGACAATTACACGATCTGCCTAATTTTTCGTTGTCTAATAATAATACCAGAGAGGTCCACTCATTCGTGTAATTACTACAATTAACGTCTTCGTTAAATTATGTACAATTACCAACATGAATGATAAAATTATGTACAATCTACACGCATAGACGATAGGACACACAAGCTACTTAAAAACGTTCGTTAAAAATAATTACTGCACGTTAAATAATTATATAATGTTTCCATTCATTAGAATTCTTAGCAGACTCAGATAAATTGTACGCGTTATCACCTCGAAAAATAAATTAACGGAAATGTAACGCATCGCATGTGTTTCCAAATTAACAAAATAAAGCTTCTACTACATATTTTTAGCTGGCATAATTTTAAAGTACGTGAACCAGTAATCTTTACCGTAATAAATAACACAGCAAAAACATGAAAATTGACAATTGAAAACGCACTGAAACTCGCAAAACAGCTGCGCAGAACGCATCAAAGAGAAACTGTACGAGAATAAAAGCAGTAAAAATAAAATAAAAACGAATGTAGATGTGTAAGTCGCATTTGGTAACCAGTTAAGTTCTAAATTAGCTCTTTAGCGCTCTAACGAACAACAGACATGTCGTTGGTGGGATATAATTTCTGGTTTACAGAAAACGCACGTTTCGTAGCGCTACAAAGCTTTATTTTAACCGATGAACAAGTAAAAATAACTTGCAAACTAAAAGCTACTTAACAAATACAAATACTCAAATTAGTCACTTAAGTCAAGTAAATAGTCAATTAACGTAAAGAATAACCCTTGTAATACTTATATTGTAATATTGTAACATTCCTTCCAAGTAAAACGATACCAAGCAGAGTCAGAAACACAAAAAATCAATTCGAAATAGCTTAAAAGCCAAATGTAGTTTCTATAAAAACTTTTAACAGCTAAATTACTATATTCTTTATATACATTCAAATTGTAATTTAACTACAAACACGATTACTTGACTTTGCAGCCTTTCATCATGCCAATTTACTGTTAAACTAAATGTTTATTTAAACACAACCCCATCCACTAAAATAACAAAGCTACCGCCATAAATTTACTGTAATAACAATTTATAATGTATAACCACACAAAACAGCTAAAATTCATCCTCAAATACAATAAATTACTTTAAAACTTTGCTTATTCTGGTGCAAATAATTCTAAACGAAGTCAAAATTTCAATGCACATTACTTAGACTGACTAAACTAGTTTTAGTTATGTTATAAATCAATTTTTGATTTATTAGAAAATTGTGAACTTATTTATTCTGTTAAGTAGGTCTAGGAAACTTGATAAAATCGAACAGATGCAAATGTTATCGTTCTGTTAAAAAGATCATTTAATATTGTAGCTATACATGGCAAAGAAAACTGAGTTAACGATTTTAATATTGGTTTAAATGCCATTGGGTTATGCGAAAGTTCTATGAGTATTATATTCAGTTCAACATCCTTCCAATTCCAATTATATTAATTTCACGACATCAATACTACTACACCAAGTTTATGCCACTAATAACAAAGGAAATATACTTGTAAAGCCCTAAAAATGCATAATTCTCTAATATCTTTTGTTAAGCGTGATATATGCTTAAGAATTCATTGTATTCGATAAAAGAAAAAATTACTAAAAAACTTGAGAGGTTGAAATTTGATCAGCAAAATGACCAAGCAACAGGTTTCGTTCAATCGATTTCCTGCAACATGCATTATCATATCAAGTATATTATCGAAAAAAGTTGTGGAAGAAACAACTTAGTTTTCTATTTCCAGACAGTTTAACACTCCATCAGACAAATTACTTCGGATTAAAGCCAGTCAGTGCTACAGCCAGCAGTTTGTATAGACAGCAATTTTAAAAAGTGCCTGTTTTTCGTTGTGCAGTACAAGATGACAAATTCAAGAAACTTGAGGAAATATAAAATAAACAACTTCTATTTTATCACTATCCGAAATTCTCCTGAAGTACTGATATTATTTTTGCTAAGCAATATAATATGCGCACAAAACAGGAATTTGTTTTGAGTTTACTGAACTACAAGTGTTTTTTTAATCACTATATAATATACTTAAAGTAGCCTATAAAATCTTACCGTCAATAATACAGCGATGAACTATTCCCGTGTTGCGTGGTTCCATCGTTGCATGATTCCTGCGTTGAGTGGTTCCAACGATTCAAGATTTGAATGATTCTATCGGTGCATTTTTCAGACTTGGAAATTCCATATTTGAATGTTCCAGATATTAATGACTTACCGTAAGTCGTGTAGATCCTCAATGAAACGTTTGAAGATCTGAACGGTTTCCATCTAATTTATTTTTGTAAAGTGTTGATTTTTTCAAAATTTTGCTCACAAGCACAATTTTTGATCCTGAAAACTTTCTGTTACAATTACTTCACGTGACTTTTTCTCGTTGGATCACTTTTAAGGACGCGTGATTTTATAACGACCCCTTTTTATTTTTTATCGCCCCAATTAACTTTCGGGTCCTCCACGAGTTTTGATATTTATCTTAATACAAACTGTTAAATCGATATTGTAGGCGTATAAACAATGTACAAACTGCGTGAGCTCTTGCTTTTACACGCGCTGTCACATCACCTTTATTTCACCCTATTTACACGAGACGTTATTGTTCTTCAGCCGAGAACAATGTAACCTTTGGGCCATATCTTAATATCAGTACTTGGACGAATTAGAACGAAAAGGTAGCGGTTGATATTGGACGAATGAATGGTATAAAACGTGAAAGCATTTGTTGGATTGGGCACAGTTGTAGGAAAATTATGATGCATGAAAAGCAATTCGATATAAGACATAGTTCTGAACAGATGAATGTTATCAGGTATTATTGAGAACAAATATATTTGTTTGTGGTTTACTATTAAAAAAAAATGCAAAGCTTTTTTCCTGATTCTAGACAAAAAACGACTGTAAAATAACATCAGATATCTCTACCCCTTAGCCTCAATGTTAAGCGTCATGTACCCCTTCTTAATTAGTCCGTTTTAAAAAAACTTTATTTATGCATAGAACATATAGGGTAAACTATACAGTTATTGGACAAGTCCGTTGTAGATTTCTATAATAAGCTTTTACAAAACAAGAGGGTTTTTCTTTTGTGATAGTTGGTACAGCTAATCTTCTAGCTTCAAGGTGTTGTCAAATACTTCGTTAAAATAAATACATATCACTTTAAAAATTAGTTTATTTTCATTGAAGTGTTCGCAACAAGCAATTGGTAAGCAATTTCTTAACGGATGACAATTTCTGTGTTCTTTATAAACAATTATTTTTGGATACAAACTACTCTAAAAGTTAAAATTGCAATGTAGCGGTAAACAATAGGTTGTAATTTGCGTCTTTTGTATAGCTTATCTAAGCGGATGTTCATTGCCAATGCTGTCCAATAACTGTTCTAAAATAAGCGAGATTTTCAGTAATTGGACAGAGTGTCCAGTAACTGAATTTTTAATATTATTTTATTGGACAGTTATTGGACTACGTTTTTTTTTTAAACTTAAGTTTAAAAAATATGTATTCAATTCTATTCTAAATTCAAAGGGTCATAAGACAATAATTAGTCCGTCTTAACATGATCTTTAATTAAATTGAGCTAATTTGGAAGTGTAATTTGTTTATTTATGTTTTTCAACAGTTTTGAAAGTGAGAAGCTTCATACTTTTGTATTTAAAATGCCGAAACTTAGAAAATATGGTTCATCCGACATTAATAAGGCAATTGAGGAATTGCAACGTAATCCAAATTTATCAGTCAGAACAATAGCACAAAAATATGGTGTACCAAAATCAACAATACATTTCAAAATAAAACATCCCGATCATAAGAAATCTTTTGGACCATCGCCGGTGCTTACAGGTAATGAAGAACAAACATTGGTGAAGTGGATTGCAGAGTTAGGAAAAAAAGGGTTTCCACGTAAAACTGACGATCTTATTGTTAGTGTCCAAAAATATCTAGAAAAGCATCCTCGTCCAAATCCATTTAAGAATAATCGACCAGGTACTGGATGGATAAAGGCATTTCTACGCAGAAATCCACAAATTGCTTGCCGACAGAGCGAAGCAGTGTCTTCTGCGAGTGCATGCGTGTCGGAAAAAGATATTAGAAGTTGGTTTACGGAAATTAATGAGTATTTTATAGAAAACGATCTCATGGAAGTAATAAATGATCCTACTAGAGTTTTTAACGGTGACGAAACTGGGTTTCAAATTTGCCCATCAACTGGCCGGGTATTGGCAGAAAAGGGGTCAAAAAATGTATATTCTATATTCTATTGACCAAGGGTCTTCCAAAGAAAATATCACCGTGATGTTTTCGTTTTCGGTTAATGGAAGTATTTGTTATCCATATAAACGAATACCTGAGAAAATAGCAAAAACCGTACCCTCAGAATGGGGAGTTTCTCGAAGTGATAATGGATGGATGACTTCAGAAATATTCTATGAATATATAGGAAATATCTTTCATTCATACTTGGTAAAAAATAATATTAAATTTCCTGTTATCGTCTTTGTGGACGGACATAAATCGCACATGACTTATGAAATAAGTTTGTTGTGCAAAAAACTGCAAATCGAACTTGTCGTACTTTACCCTAATGCTACGCGAATTTTGCAACCAGCTGACGTAGCTGTATTTTGTCCAGTTAAGGGTGCTTGGCGTAAAGTTGTACGACAATGGCAATTAGAAAATCCAGGGGAAACGTTAAATAAAATTAATATTGCACCACTTTTACTTGAAATTGTTTCCACAATCAAACCTGAAACACTCGTAAATGGATTTAGAGTGTGTGGATTATGTCCGTTCGATCCAGATGCTGTGGATTACTCCAAGTGCCTCAGGTCAAATTTAAGCACGGCTGCTAAAAATGTTACGTTGGAAAAAAACGTTAAAATGAGTTATGCCACATTTGTTAACATAGTTGGGAATGAGCAAATAGAACAGTTTAAGACAATGAATGAAATTCTTCAAAAACAACAAGACAGTGACCACTTTCTAAAGTTGTTCCATTTATGGAAGTATTTTGCGCGGAAGAGAATGTGAATCAAGACAAATACGGAACAATGTAATGAACTAATCACTGATTTAGACGAAACTGCCGTCACCGTAGTTCTTAATAGCAATTCACCAGAATTAGAAGTAAATAATCAAACCAAACCCTCCGAATATGAACCCATTCCATCTTGTAGCAACGTTTATGATTCTCCACTTATTAAAACTTCAACTCAAAATTCTTCAATTTCACCATTTTTAATGTGGCAGCATACTCCAAAACGTAAAGGAAAACGACAAATGGAACGCACCCCATTCTCTCTTACCTCCGATAAGTTTCAAAAAATGTTTGAAGCGAAACGGTTATTAAAATTTCAAGCAGAAAAATATAAAGAGGAGAAAAAAAGAAAGCGTGAAGAGCTGAATCTGAACAAAAATTTAAAAAATCCAGTAAAAAAAAAAATATCTTATGCTATGTGTGTTCTTTACCAATCACAACAGAAACGCAAATTCGTTGTGACGAATGCAAAAAAATGTTTCATCATGTTTGTGTTCCTCATACACAAATCAAACATTTACCCGATGAAGACGATTTTGATGGATTCATGTGTCATATGTGCTACAAGGAAGAGTCAGATGATCAAACAACGAATGATTCTGATGATACTGATGAAATTTTAAAGATGTATAACTCTGGAATGAAATTGTTATGTTAAATAAAATAATGAAAATAAAGTCAATATTTATGTCCAATAACTGTATTAATCATGTCCAATAACTGTAAAAAGTGTCCAATAACTGGTACTTTTGTGAGCTGTTTTGTTTAATAATTAATTACAATTTTATGTACGCTTTTAACAGTTTTTTCTGTGGTTCTACATGAAGTCTAAGAAATGAGCTTTTCATTGCTGGAGTTACTTTTAAATCTATCATACATAGCATATTTTTTACGAAGTCTCAAATGGTTAAATTTCCTTAAGTGTCCAATAACTGTGCAGTTTACCCTACCTAGCGTAAAAAATATTTAGTCCGAAAATTGTTGGTTCATTCTTTTCACAAATAAATTTTTCGGGAATTGTATTTGACACATACCCCTTGTAGAAGCTCCACGTCCCCCTTGGGGGTCCATGGACTGGTACAAAACACATGTTTTACGGTATTAATGTTATCATCCATATATGAGGTATATATTGCAAAAAAGGTACCGACCCTTGGGCGTCTGCTAAAACTGACAAAAACGGCTTCGTCCATGTTAGCTAAACATGCCATGCAAATTTTAGAACCAGGACTTTAATAATTTTCTAGTTATTGTATCTTAAACGGGATGTTGTCTTACGGCAATAATGTTATCATCCATGTATGCGGTATATATTGCAAAAGAGGTACCGACGCTTGGGCGTCTTTTACTAAAATTGACGAAAATGGCTTGGACTATGTTAGTTAAACAAGCCCAGGTAATTATAGAACTACAACTTTAATACTTTTCTAGTTATTGTATATTAGACGAGGTGTTGCCTTACAACAATGGTTTTGAACCTGTTTCAATCAATGTACGCCTTGGCATAACTGTAAAGCGTCATGTACCCCATGTCAGTTGGTCCATTTCAAAAGGATTTTATTTATGCATAAAACACACAGTGTAAAAATATTTAGTGGGAGAATTGTTTGTTCTTGCTTTCCACAAATACATTTTTTCGGTCATTGTATTTAACACGTACCCTCTGTAGAAGTTTCATGTAACTCTTGGGGGTCTATGGACTCCTGGTGTGGAACCCCTACTCTAATTGATCTTAAATGTTAATCTGATTCGTTGTTTATCTTCTACTTAGTTCCTTTGGCATTGCTTGCTTCTACAAGAGCATTTTTCCTTGTCCTGTGTGGTCTTTCTGATTTTCCCCCACAGATAATGAATCCCTCGAAATAATTTACCAGATGTTTCTTGATACAAAACCTGCTGCAAATATGAACGTTTCTATTTGGAAAATGAACTGAGCTTGTTTTTTTTCTTTCTTTTCCATGGCTATTGTGTCAAAAAAAAAGTTGTTCAGTGTGGTGTAGCTACAAATTTTAATGTTAGTGATGCAGCTCTGATAAAATATTTAAAATGTGCAGTTTTGCTATGCTTCTTGTAAGCGAAATATTACAGTTGGATGTGAGAGATGTAATATTTGAACACGTCATGGAGTGTTAAGCAATCGGCAACTTTTCTCCTGCAGACGCTCTGGCACTGGTCAGCAGCAACAGAAATATCTATTTCAAGCTGTCGTGGCGGGAATCTAAAATAAGATCTCTCCCACTATTGTTGACAAATGTCATGGCTTAGTGGGGGCATTTGATTTTATACCTCAGCTACTGTAAAACGACTGTCAGCGGTGACCTAACGCCATTGATTCGTTTCAATGAGATAACTCAGTAAGTCTGCTTTATTCATGGAAAATACAAGTTGATAAATGTATCGCGATGATCTTATCTAAGGGCGTGTCGTTGATGAGGAAAAGAAGCGTCGCTTCACGACTTTGATATATTGTTTAGGTTGGTTTTTGTAGAAGTAGGTGCAGTGTATTTAAAAGTCGCAAGGATTTTATCTGCTAAAGTTTAAATTGGGAAAGAACCGCAGCTATTTTAGCCAGTTCTTGCTGGGCGTGTTTAAAGATCAGTTATTTGTTACAAGTTACAACATAAGTTTTGTCCATTATTGACATGTCAATCCAACTTTATCCATACAAACTTGAAGACATTTTATGACGTATTGATCTAGTAGAAGTTTTACAAAATGACGCGTGTGCCGTTCTATTAGTCGCAATGAAATTTGAAATGTACTTTACTGCTTTCGAATGCCTTAAAGTACTAGCAGGGAGTTTGACCTGAAACTGTCACAATCAACCTTTCAGCTAAGTCGTTGGTATTAACAAAGTTTTGTGACGTCCGGACTACTGACCCTTCGAAGTTTAGAGACTTATCCTTGAGATCAAGCGACCGGGGGAAGCTTTGGATTGTCAAACTATGTAAAAGTGTCGCCCAAGTTTTGCCAAGTACTTGTTAACGTTGGTCATACTGATTTATCGGAGCATCGTCATGTTATATATAAAAAAAAAACATGTAGCCTGCTGTATACACTATACACTGTGTCTAAAAGAAATGGAATATGCTATATATCTCAGTAAATATCTACTTTAGGAAAAAATGTTTTGAATAAAAGTTGTTTGGTATTTAGTCTTCCATCATAAGACAAAATTTAATTTTTTTTTTTCGAATATCAAACGCGCAATGAAAAATAATTGTTTTTTTTTTAAAGGCAAGGTACCCCTACATTATACTCATTTGATAGAGTTTTTTTTCTCTTTTCAATGATGGAGTCACCTTAAAAATTAAGTTTATGCTAAGAGACCGGAGAATATCGAAAATTTAAAAGATCGGTTTAGAGAAATTACACCTGAAATGGTTGGGAATGTTATAAACGGGTTTAAAAACCGAGTTTATCATTGCCAAGCTGTAAGTGGTTCACAGTTTGAACACTTATTGTAGATTTCGCCAAAAAATTTAGTTCTTATGATGTTTTTGTTAGAAATAATTACTAATCAATTAAAATAATTTTTGCGTTTTTCTAAAAAATTTGCTTAAGTAAGGGTACTAGAGTTTTGCATCATTGAAAAGAGAAAAAAAATCTGTATCAAATGAGTATAATATAGGGGTACCTTGTCATTTAAAAAAATTCAATTGTTTTTCATTGCGCTTTTGTTATTCGAAAAAAAATTATTAACATTTGGTCTTTTGGTGGAAAACTATGTACCAAACAACTTTTATTCAAAACATTTTTCCCTAAAGTGGATATTTACTGAGATATATAGCATATTCCATACATTTTGGACCTTTTAGTAATGTCAGTAGTTTCGTCAAGTTGTAAAGCAAATACAGGACAGTTTTCCATTCGATTTAACAGAACTGATTCTATATTACGTGATATAGCAAAAATCCGGCGAGAAACGGTATCTCTTGATAATTGTACCTATTGTTTTTAAATCGTTACCACATTTTTTTCCATGCATAATTGATGTCATTTTATTTGCCGAAGGAAGAATGAGTGATTCTCCTATTGTATGTGGTTTCAAATTTTTTCCTATTAAATACGAAACTTCTAAGGATGCCCGTAAACCCTTCTCAGGAATTGTAGTATATTTTTTCAAAAATACATTTTGATTTATCATACTTTCAGCTCATTTTTTAAAAATATTTTATGGTACTTTATACTTGTTGAAAAAAAACCTTATATTTTTTATTGTCAAGTAAATTTCTTTGAATTTGGCGACCCACAAAAATTTTCTCGCGACCCCTTGAGCGGTTTGGGCACCACTGCTGTAAATGGTTGATTTTTTATCGTTGCTTGAGTACGTTTTATTTCTATAGAAAACTAAAGTAAATACCAATTACAAAAGCGATTATTTTCTATAAATAAGGCGCTTATTTCTATCTTGAAATAAAGACTTGGCTTACAGATCTCTCCAAACAAAGTATTTTTCCTCTACGGGACATTATTTTTTACTTCACGGACGTTCAAATCTTACGTTTTAAATCTCACCTTAATTCCCATGTTTATTTTCTTGTTATTCAAATAAACATGCATAAATTCAAATCATATTACTGGACATGATGCACTTAAATTTTTTTATTTTTGTAGCTTTCCACCCACCTCAAACCATTTGACTCCCACGAAGCTATTATGCAAAACTATTTTATTTTAAGTTTTTTCAAATCTTAGAGTCTTTCAGTTGCACGCCCGAGTTCCTAAAAATTCTAGTTTATTATTTTAATTAACATTTATGCGTCATAAAACTAAAATATCGCATTTGAAAAAGCCGTTAAAACATAAATTTGTTGTTATTACTCGCCAAATTAACGCAAATATTTATGTTACAAGTGTATTAGGTGTCAGTGGCTCAAATTGTGAATCGGCAATAGTGAAATTATTTAAAATGGGTTAAGATACTTGGAAGTCAATTTTTTATTAGCAAGTATTTTTTAATAGATTTCCACTTTATCGCCGTCTAAAATTCATTATATTGCTGGAAGCTTGCCAAAGTAATAGTGAAACAATTTGTCATAAGATGTTTATTCAATTAACTTGACGTTTATGTTAAAAGAATTACAGGAATGATTACATTAATTGTTGATGGTTTTATTTTCACATAACAAAGATCGTCGCGGTCAAGAATCTTTAAGTATAAGATTATCGTTTAATGGCTTATACATTAATTTGTTTATACAGGATAGTCTGAAAGTTTTTTTATTTCTCTTGCAACTGTTTTATTTATCAACTGATTTTTGAATAATAAGACTATCGCTGAGTCACAGAATTCAAATAGAAATTTAAATAATTTCAGAGTTAATCTGTTTTCAAAATTTGTTTAATATTGCAATGCGTTATTATTATTATTACTTCCGCGGAGGTGGTCCCCTTTCGGGTTCCTGTACTGCGACCTATTGGTCTATTGTACCCTCTGGTGATAGCCACTTAAAGAAGTCCTGTGTTTTAGAAAAACTCCAGTATTTTTTAAGGGTGTTTTTCTTGACTCTTTTTGGTTGGTTTTTTCCATCCCTACAAGTCTGCGCCGATAGGGTGTGAATCCTTCACACTGGCATATTACGTGAAGAAGAGTCTTCTTCTTCAGCACATCCTCTGCATATATCGGTCTCTGAGAGCCCTATTATGTAGAAGTGTTTGTTTAGCCCACAGTGTCCTGTGACGAGTCCTGTGGCTGCTCTGATGTCTACTCTGCTCATCCTGAGCATTTTTCCTGTCTTTTCTTTAGAGACCATTGACAGGAGGATAGCCTTAGAATGGGCTTGTCCTGCAACTTTTTTCCAATGAGCATTATGCCCTTGTATTAATATGTCAGTAAGACACCGCTTGGCTGTTTCATAGGATGCGTTAATATTTAATAAAATCAAAAAGAACATGATTTGTCGATAATAGCCGAAGATTTTCGCTACAATTTAAGCCTAAATCGAGAAAATTGTGAGGTTATTATTAAGAAAGACAGGGAAAAAAATCTCCACGCTCTATACCACTTTATAGTAAGAAAAAACATCAGAATTTTGTATCAGCGATGTTTTAATAACATATCTTTACTGTGCTTTCGTTAAAAGTTTCATGATTTGGGTAACGCCATTGTATGAAATGTTGTAAATTTCTTGATATTGTGTACTGTATTTTAATTTAGAAATTGTCTCTGACTTTTGAGATTGTTTCACGGTATGTGATAGCTAAAAGAATGGAGGAATTGATGTAAGGCCGGAAAGTTTAAGAACTCTGTAGCCTGCACATAAATCAGACGTATTACTGGGGGGGTTCTGACACCAATATTTATTCTACAATATCAGAGTTTTTTGGTCAGTTTTTCGTAACTGATTTATGGTTTTAGATGTTTGTAGCCAGTGCCAGCGTAGGCTTAAAATTTTCTTCAAGGAAAACTGAACTACGCGTAACAACAGCTATAACTTTTTAATGGTATTGATATTAGGTTTACCTTTTTTCGACGTTTTTCGCTGCCAACTTTTAAAAATTAAAAATATTTGCACACTAAGAAACTTTTCTGATTGTTCTGAATTTTTCCTAATTTTTCTAGAGGTTGAAAATTGAATCGATTTGGTTTGTCAATTAAATTTCGGTAGAAGCGGAACAAGATTTTCCAGACGCATGGAGAAAATTCGCTAGATAAACTCAACTTTTCCTTTTACTTGTTCACTTGATACATTCTCTGCAATTTGTGGAAATGAGCTAAGGGAATTGAGGTTTCTATGGTGAAATTTTCGTTTAGGTTTTCGTAGCGAGCATACGTGGAAGTAAATTTTGCTTGCAGCAGTAAAATTCGCAAGAAAAGTTTACTTAAACGAATATGTTTGCAAAAAAGCTCTTACAAAATTGTGTTTTTCTTTTACAATTTAAAATTTTTTATTTGTTGTAATTGTAATAATTTAGTTGTTGTATGTATTATTATTTAAAATGTATTTGAAATTGTTTGTTATTTTAGAACTGGTTTTTCTTCATCACGATATAAAGCATTTAGTGTATTTTAATTACTTCTTTTATGTTCACAAAAAGTTAACTATAGTAACGTTTTTGTATTGGACACAGTCACACAGTTTATATAAGCTTACGAAAGCGCGCCTTGAAGACTTTACAAGGCGCCTCTAGTATTCTAGAAGCCGTCTCTAGTCTCCTTTTTCTCGTAACGAATAGTAGTATCACAACTACTTAAAATAAAATTAGTGCTTTCAATAAATTTTTAATGATTTTTATGTTTACCTGGATGTGAATACAAAGTATTTAGTTTCTGTAAGATTTATCTAAATTTTGAACAATTCTGCGTTACTTAGTACTAATTTGTTTTAAGGACAGTAAAATCAATCAATCACTTTGACACTTTTACTATCGGTGATGCTGTAATTTGTTATTGGCACTGTCATTGTACGTGAATGGAATAAAGTGTTGGCATTGACGTACAGCCGATTTCATAGTCTAGTTAATCATGTAATTGTTGTATAAACAAGAGACGGTGTAGTTAGATTATTAGACTATTAAAACAAATCTTGTTTGAATTCGCTGCGCAAAGCAAGTATTTTGGGAAGCTGATTTCTACTTTTGCAAAGAATGGGTTGGATAATTCTTGAATCGTTGTTCTTGGAAGTTGCATATACACGTTGGTCCAAAAATCAGGTTTTTTTCCAATAAGTCCACAGACCATGTGACATACTGTCAGGATTCTGCGCAGTATCAATATCGCGTTCCATCGCAGTCTCTGACAGTTCACCGGACGGTCAGTCATTCGTTCCATCAACTCTCAAATCAATTTGCGGACGATCAAAACAGTCCATGAAGGAAGGGACGAACTCTTGCTGGGATTTTTAAACGCATGCGCTGTTCATAACTAACGTGAGGTCCGGTAGCTATGCATCGCCCTCCCAATCCCATTTAGTACTGGATTCTCAAGGTATTTACCCCTTGCGATGCGCACATTTCTATGAACCCAATAGACACAAATGTCATTTACAGTTAGGCCAGTCTTGAAGCGTTCCAACAACGGCTAATACTGGCCAATACATTGATTTGTGCATGGTTTACGCATGCGAATAAACCAGTTCATATATGTATTGGTTTTAAATCGCTTGTTGGAACAAACCTGAATCGTTACAATTTTTCACTTACCATCCGATTTTTGTGATATTGACGTACAGTTAAGTCAAAATATAAGACTTGTAGTTTTGCTTTTGATTTTAAAAGTTCCCCGAAAAATCTTTTGGGAGCTTGTTGCTTCTGAAACTACACAAGTGTTTGCTTAAACTGTATAAATCTGTGATGGCTGTTTTTCTGGAGAATCTATTAATCTGGTGGTTCCTCAAATAGTCAGTAATTTCTTTAATGTCAAAAACACGATTTTTGGAAGAGTATTAGAACAAAAGGTACACATTTATTCCAGCGAATAGTCTACAGTTTTAACACAAACTCGTAAACATATGGTGGTAAATTCGAGCTATAGCATAATAAATTCTTTTAACCACTTAGTAAATTAATAATTTGTTTTTAACGAGCAAATGTTGCCTCTTTTTTTAAAGTCCATTATTGCTTGATTTAAATGCTGTTGCATATTTAATTTTAAACATTACTCAAAAGCATTTCCACGTAAATTTAATAAATTTATTTACATGCAACATTAAAATAACCACAGTAAATTTAATCAGTTGCCTGTTGTTTTAAATTAATTATTGAAATTATTGCAGACCAGTTAATGTAACAGTAATATTGTTTGTAAATTTCGTCACGAATATAATTTCCTTTGGACGGAAAATTTTCGTTAGGGCAATGAGATGTGTAGGTACTTAAATAATTTTCGATTATATTATGCCCTGTTAAGGTTGAATATGTTTTGCTGAAAATTTCCTTCAGCTGTCAAATTTGCGTTTTCAAACAATCATTAATCTTAAATCTTCTAGAGACTACCAATAGGAGCATTATTACACGGTAATAGTTTTACATTAACTTGTCAGATGTTGATCCTCCTGTCAAATTTGCGTTTTCGACCAATAACAAACTCAGATTTCCTAGAAACGACCAATAAACATAATCATACACTGTTGATATCCTTTTCGCAATTAACAGATTATTATGCGTTTATTGGTCGTTTCTAAGTAATCTGAGTTTGTGATTGGTCGAAAATATAAATTTGGAGAGGGGATTAAATATTTAGGTCATGATAATTTTTTGACGAGTTTCGGCGACCAGTAGCGTTACTTTAATATAGATTAAACCACACCCCTGACGCACCACTCTGACGGTTTTTGACATAACATTTAATTTGGCAGGTCCTTTGTTTTTGCTTTCTTGCGCGAGTTTCTGAACTGCATTTTAAAGCTTATTTATACTTTGAAATGGCATAATTTAACGAGTTTCATATGGAAAATATCCAAGTATAATAATAACGCCCAATTACGAATTTCCGGTTTAATTGACTGCATAAATATTCATTTAAATAACTTAAATACATCCTCGCATTAAATTTAAATGTCACAGGTAAATATAACATTACGGTATTCATGTAATTCCTTCATTACATGGCCAATAGCAGTTTAAACTTGCACGTTATCTTTATTAATTTTGATGTTTCTGTTGATGCCACTAAACTAGATCGTTTTAACATACTGATTAATCTGTAGTTGTTTTCAAATGTTCTGAAACTATTGTGGCTGTAGATGAGAGAAATACATACAAAGTTGCTTGGTTCTGTGGAGTTTCGTGTTAGCAATCATAAAGCGTTAATATGCTAATGTAACTGTGGTTGCATGTCAGCTTTTTATTAGGGCTCAATCCCTGGTGTATCACTTTTTTGCATCACAACTTAGTTTATTTATTGCTTCGGAATTTTCATTTTAACTGTTTTTAGTAAACGAGTAATGCAAATACTTTGCATTGCTAATTTTTCTTTTAACCAAAGTAGTTTCAAATATGAGGACGTATTTTTATGTAACTTCCTAGCCATGAAAATGGAATGTTGAAATGAAAAATGTGATTTCGTTAAATAGCTGGACATTTTGAACCTGAAGAGAAAAGTTTCATAAAAATATACTGAGTCTACATAGTCTACAATGCTTTCTACACAAAAATGAGTGCAATTAAACTCGATTATCGAGGTGTAATAAGCTTTTTTACAAAGGAGGGTAATTGGTCAAAAGTTAGCCATCAAAGAATGACCAACAAGTATGGATATTAAGCCCCATCTCTACTCCAAGTAACTTCTAACCAGGAAACGTCACGATATGTTGTCGCTAGAATCTGATTAGGGCTGTGTTTATTGCATCAAGAACATCAAAACTAAATGTTTTGCAGAGTTATACGTGCCACTGACCATTTTATTCGGAAAAATAGGGGAAAAACTGAAAAGTCGAATAATAAAGGTAATAATACAATCTTGGTTTCCGGGTTTGGAACCGCGTCTTCTATATTTAGAAGTAGTTGACGTTTCGACCATTGTGTCTTGGTCTTTTTCAAAACGACTAATTTGTGAGCGATGTTGCTGGGTTTATATATCCAGCTTGTGGAGGCGTGGCGTTCCGCTTGATGGATTTGTTCTGCCTCAGTGATTTTGTGATGACTGGTTTCCAGATGTTTGGGAGTTGTATGCCTGTGTCTCTGTTGTAGTTGTTTGGGTTCTAAGAATGTGGATTTACTGAGCTGCGTCCATCCACCTTTCAGCCCTGACTTGGCACCCTACGACTGTAGTTTATTTCGCAAAACTTCATGAATTGATGAGATTGAATCATCCCTGGAAAAATGCTTGTGCTTGGAGGAGATAAAAGTGATTTCAAACCTATTAAACGGTTTTTTTCTTTACCAGACCGCGGACTTTTCAATCCGCCCTCGTACATTAGCGAACAGAAATTGTACGTCGGTCTGTTTAATGTGATGACATTGTATTCCTCTTCCAAATCACGGAGTATTCGGTTCAGTAAATACGTGCATTCCCAGCAAGTTTGTCGTTTGTAAAGATTTATCCGATTACGTTTGCTGACTTAAACAATATCTTGTTTCTCTGTTACATCCAATCCATTATTCGCCTGACTGGTTCAGGAAGCATCAGCAGTTTTGATTTTTATACCTCGCAATATTTTGTGTTCGTCCGATCGATCGGAGCGCGATACTTCGCGTATTTGTCTTATTTCGGACGAGCGCATACAACGATGAAAAATTTTTGATTCGAACGGGATTGCTTTTTGATTCTGATTCTCTTTTTGTCCCCGCGAACAACCAGCGTTCGCCTGGTTTATTATTTATGAGTTCGATCGGGCGATGCGATGTTTTGTTTTAGTCGTGGCGTATTTATTTCGAATGCTTAATTGGTTCTGTGTGCTATTATTGTTTCGTCGATGGTTTTGATGTCCTGGCGTACACGGAATCGGATATAAATAGTCGTGGTATCGCTATAAGTTGCGTCTTTTCGTAAGGTCGTTAAATGTAATAAAGTGGATGATTCGATTGAAGCCAAATGTTTGTTAATACCGCTCATAAATTCGAAAATAATATCGATTCGATTACTTTGAACTGCTTCCTGAGAATTAAATCAAAGTGCGTGCAGTTTTGCTCAACAATTTTTATGTCGAATTTGTTTTGAAGTTTCTTCGTTTTATTGCAATAGTTTTGCTGAAAATATAATTTATCGTGTGCAACATTTAAGGGCCAGAAGTTGCATAAGATCTTTTGTTATTGTCCACATCTATCTCCTCCTTGATTGACTTTTTTTTTTGTCTACTTCACTTTCCTTCATCATACTATGATGATATGCTCTAACCATCGCAATCCTTATAATCTTGCAATGGTTGCCCTTTCTTGTTGGCCATACATTACCAAGACTTCCTTCATTCTCCTTTTGCGCTTCCATATCTCTTCAGTATCTTCCTTTCCCATGGTATGGTGCCCAGGGCACACTAATATACCAGGGAACGATAAGGCAGATCGCCTAGCCAAAATTGGCAGCGAGACACCTTTCTTCGGACCAGAACCCGCAGTTGGTACATCCTATGGAAAAGCCAAGCGGTGTCTTAATGGCATGTTAATACAGGGACATAATTCTAATTGGAAAAAAGTTGCAAGAAAAGCCCAATTTAAGGTTATCCTTTCAATGGTCTCTAAAGAAAAGGCGGAAGAAATGCTCAGGATGAGAAGAGTAGACATCAGAGCAGCCACAGGACACTGTAGGCTAAACAAACACCTACATAATAGGGTGCAGAGGATGTGGTGAAGAAGAAAAAACTCCTCTTCAAGTAATATGCCAGTGTGAAGGATTCGCACCCTATCGGTACAGACTTCTAGGGATGGAAAAAGCCAACCAAGAAGAGTTAAGAAAAACCCTTCAAAAACACAGGACTTCTTTATGGGGCTAAGCAGAGGGTACAATAGAGTAATAGGTCGCAGTAGGGGAACCCGAAAGGGGACCACCTCCGCGGAAATAATAATCTTCCTTCCCCATGCGTGCCGTATCGTCTTTACTGATAATTCAAGTTCTAATGCACAGAGAACTGTTACAAGAATGAGTGTAAGATACATTCTCAATTTCACTTTCTAGCGCACCTTTTTTTGACTTTATCATCGTTGTTAAAGCTCGACCACTTCAATTGTTTTTTGGGCAGTCGTTTATTAATTTCTTTTTCTTCTTTATTTCTAGTTGGCAAGGACACTTCTTGGTATTAAAAGCTTCTGCTTCTAAATTGCATTCCTTTGTTTTCCTTTATGTGATCGCAAAAACTTCCTGGATGTGATTATCCTTCATCTGCATGTCCCCGTAATTTCTTTTTTGTTCCTTTATTTCAGTTACCTAATTAGCAAGCTTTCTCTGTAAGAATTTCTTTTCCTTCTAGTGATCTAACGCGATTCTGGTCACGTAATATTATTGCGCCCTTTTCTGACGATAAAATAAATAAACGCTGTACGCCATGGGTTCAAATGTGATATCATTTCGTAGCTTTCATAAAAAATCCGTTAAATGATAATATGTTGTCGTACATTTAGCAAAATTATGCAGAAGTGTGATTAAGATGGGACGTGATTTCTTTGCTAGTGGTCTAAGTTAGTGAGGTTGCTGTTATAGTGATAAATTGGGGTTTAATTGTGCTGGCACGATTTTTTGTAGATGGTATTGCTTTAATACTTAGTAGTTTTTTTTTTGTGGGGAGTACCATAGTTATTGCACAACTATAAAATTTAACAGACACCCAGTATAGGAATACAAAATTAATCCAAGATCATGACTATCGACCATTATTTCTCCATAAAGTTGTTGAGTCAATCGTGCTTTAAATAAAACCACAGTTTTCCAAGAACAATAAAGATTTGGTCACATTTCCAAAACTGTAAGTCTTAAATAACCAGGCCACGAAAATAACTTGTTTCACAGAATTTAGTCATCTATTATAAATGATATACGCCTGTTACGATTGCTTGGAGGACAAATACAAAACAAAGTATAAAGAGAACTCGTAAAACCGTGGTGGTATAACTCGGTAATAAACCACAGCACCCTCATATACAACAAAAAATGTGGGCAACTATATCTTCAATGTTTAACGGCGGACCCACAACAAATTCTTGCAATAACCGACATTATAACAAAGAGCAGCTATAAGACGATACTTGGCCAGTAATAAAAAAGTTTACTTCACCAAATAAGGGGTTAAGGAAAAAATAATTAGTGCGCAAAAAAAACGAGGCCTTATACTACATTTTAATAAACGCAAAATGGAAAAAAAATCGCATATTTGTAGTGATTTTTCAATCCCAGTTCTTGCAATATCGAAACCAAAACTGTAAATAATGCAAGTTTTATGTTACCATAAATTATTTAATTAATCAAAACAGTTGGGCTGTAATAAACTACGAAATAAAAATTCTACGATCATTTTATGATCGATTCCAAATAAAAATACTTTAGGCCTTTATAACGGATTTTTATTATGTTTTAAAACCATTAAATTTCCAGCTTAGGTTTTTTGGACTTTTGAAACAGCTATGATTTTCCTTACAAAACTCACAAAAAGCATTTTTTAATTGTTCACACAATATTATATTCACATTAAGGCAATCATTTAACACTGAAAAACAACGAATTTGTAAGAAATGTTACTAATAAAGATGTAGTTTATTGCCTGCAATTGTTTTTACGTCCTAATAAATCAAGTTATCCTTGCCACTTTGTTATTTTGTGGTTGAAGCAATTGAACATTGTAACGCTTTCAAAAGCTCTTACGTTTTATATTGCCGGTAGCGTGAACGGATCAGGCAATAAAATAATTATTAACCGCCATTAAAACCGGGCCATAATTTACCAGATATCATCGCGTAATTTATTAATATCCTGCCGATCTGTTAATTGCCACACCTAAACCAATTACCGATGTATTTGCGAAGATTTTTTCGCAAAACGATATTAAGTTCGAAAGTTAAGCTCGTTTAATAACAAAATTTATTGCTTGTTTGTTTTTAATATTTACCCAAATTGTTCAACATTGATATGCTTTTTTTAAAATTAATGCTAACAGGCTTTTTAAACTCGATAGGGTTGAATGAAGTAATAAATATATCACAATCTCGTTTAACGTATTTTTTCGGGCTTTTTTGAACTGTGGAAATATAATCAGAAGGGGTCAAATCTGGAGATTGTGGTGGGTGGTCGACGATTTTTATGAGGTTCTAATTGATTTTTGCGGAGCAACAAGTGACTTGTGGTCAGAGGCGTCATCCTGCGCAAACAACACTACTTTGGAAAGCTTTTTACGTCGTATTGTAAAAATTTGGTATCTTCTGTCAATAAAACGGTAATTTCTTCGATCATTTCCTTACTTCAAGTGCTTAGTAAAAACTATGCCATCCTGTTCCCTAAAAGCTTGAGCAAGCCATGGGACAGGATCGATGTTTTCCGGTTTTGACACAGAAATTGGTTTTCCAACTCTCTGTTTGTCTTCAAGATCTAACCTACTCAGAAGCGCGATGAAGTTAGTGCTTATAGTTTTACTGTCATCGCGTTATGAGCCTTACAATAAAAGGCGAGATAAGCACAGTCCGGAATATCTACCTTTATCCTTGTTCTAACATGGCCCGGCATATTTCAAATTTCTGCGCAAGCAATGGAACTCCCAAAAGGCCGTGTGGAGATATAAAACCCGTTTTTAAGACGTCTGCGGTTTTGCGTTTCCTGGGGATCACATTAAGGAATACAGGAAACATCTCGAAACGGCTTTATTTACGATAACGTTTGGTGGATTATTTCCGGGTTAAGTTCTCATAGGTATTGGAGTTTCGTTCGGCTACAAACACTTTAGGTATCTCTACAGGCAAACAGTTTGTTATATTGACAAGAAACAGTTAAAGTAATACTTGTATAGACCAGTATTTCACAAATTAGCACGCTAAAAGACAGAATAATGAAAGTCTTAAAGAGGATAATGCGAATTTTATTTGTAGCTGTTTGTATCTTGTACAATATTTTTATACGGTAAAATACTTGTGGTTAAGTTCATCCTATTTGAGGTGAAGACGTCCCAAGTATTATTTGGATAAGCGAATTAGTTGCAATATTACATTTTGTTATTGTTATGTTTATAGTAAGGATAAATATTCTAGTATAACAATATTCTACTAGAACATTTGAATAGTTTTTCATTCGTTTACTTCTCTTTTCGTATAGAAATGTTATTTTTATAGTTTGCCATGTTTGTGTGAATTTCCTGCAAGAAATCAACACTGTCAAATGCACGATAAACATACATATTCCCTTATTGACATTGACAATGGCAATATCTGTACCCTAATTCGATTGCTGTCATTGACAGTTCATTCTGAATATCATCCTTGTAAGTTGAAAAATACATCGAAACCCAACGCTTTTCCAGTAAGTTTTGCAACGGATAAATGCTTGTAGAGAAATCGTTCCTTTAAGGTAGCTACAGTATTTTTACAAGCTCATGTTTTGGTAAAAATCGATCGATTTTAATTCCCGATTCGACTAAATAATGCGGCTTTATTGTAGCAAGAATACTTCTCGAGTTTTTGTTGATGTTTTCATAACTTTATTTGTCAATCAATAAGCCTTAGGGTGGATATTAGCTTTGAAAGCAACCTGAGGAAGGAATGAAAGTGACAGGAGGAGAAATTTCGAAAGCTCTGAAAGGTTCTATTGATTATTTAGTTATAGGAATAAATGTATTATTTATTACGCTTGCAAAATGCTTTGTGGTTGGGCGTTTTATCAAGAATTTTTATGTTTATATTCAGTTTTGTCGTATAGAGGGTACGTTTTGTGGAATCTGATTATCGAATATTTGTTTTTTAAATAAAAAAGAGGTCGATTCGTGAGTTTTTAAGTAGGTATGTCTTGCTCAATTTAAACACAGTCCTGCCTCGAAATTATAAGTAGTAAGTTATATTTCCTGATTGGTCCTGGAAGATTCCTAGAATTGTCCTAAAATTAAAGTGGAAAAGTTTTGACTAATTTTGTCCTAAAATTGTCTTTGGATGAACCTTTTGAGGTCTTACCATTTTCTGCTTGAAATTTGACTGAAGTTGACTAATGTTAAGGCAGACTTAAATTAGGATTAAGGCAGGACTAACAGGGACAAGATTGTGTAAACTCATAGGATATGAAAGTGCTGGAAGATTTGTTTAAAAAATTGCGATTTTCTTGTCGTTTTAGTAAACTTTTGCTTTTGTAGAAAGGGTTATTTGAGGTGTTACAGAATTAAGACCCCTAGTTTTGCGAATCTTCTGTTTATTTGGCGCAGTTTGGTACTTATCAGTTTTTGTACTGTCAAACTAAACTCCAAATAAAGTTTTTCGTCACATACATTGATGTAATGAATGATTGTTTATTCTTTTTTATGAGTTATGATTATCTTTTTATATCTTTGTTTGCGAATTGTCTGGAAAACTTCTAAAAATACACATAGTTACTGAAATAAGTATACTACTAGCTATTTATAAAACTACTGTAATGATTTCTGGTATTGTAATTATTGTTGTGTGATGGTTTGAATTAATGTCTAACGATTTTCGTTTCTTGTTTCAGCTGTTCCGTTTCCACCGAGTCATAAGTTGACAGTGGCCGAAGTGTTTGATACGCGAACGGCAAAACCACGGCCGGATGTGCTGAAACAGCATTTTATATTGGAAGGTCGTATCGATGAACCTGCCGCGTTGCGCATCATCAACGAAGGTGCCGCCCTTCTCCGAGCCGAGAAGACGATGATAGACATAGAGGCTCCAGTTACAGGTTAGAAACAATACTTAAACCTTTTTTTGAGTCTTTAAACTTTGATGTACAATATTTTTGGCGGTTTGTTGTTGTATACCATATTGTATACCATATTCGAGTACCTAAGAAATTCCTACTATTGTCCTGCTGTTTGTATCTAGTTTTTCTAAGAGCTACAGGGTTGCCTGCACACTTTTATGCTTTCTAACCACCTTATAAGACATTCCTAAAGCATTTTTAGTCCAAAAGTTACGCAGAACAACTTATATTTTCGTATTTCATTTTATTTCCTGCTAGAATAAATTACTCTTCATCAAAGCAATTTCTTCTTGGCTACATACTGATCTAATTAGCCGTCCTTACAGACGTTTAATCTATTTTAGACCATCACCAGCTTTCTTATTTCTTTTGGGCACCAACTAAATTTTTCTCATCTAAAATGGGTTTCGAAAAACCATTTTAATAGATCACTTGCCTTTTTCTAAGCACGTTAGTGTTCACTTTTGCATGTTGTAGTGTTTTAAACACAGTAAAACTTGTACACACTTTCCAAGTATTTGTTTTTAACAAAACACAGCAGAGTGTATTAATAAATTGTCTTTACTGTTTAAACAATAGTCTCAGCGGGATCTGAAATTTTGAATTATTCATGAAATACCGTAACACACGAATTGTGTTTTTCATTGTGCTGTTTTAATAATTATAAGTAATACAGTATACGCTTTGAGGATTAAATTAAAAGATGTCTAGGGAATTTTATTTTAAATTTTGTTCGTTATCTGTGAAGGTATTATTGTGTATATTTCTGTGGCTTTGAATCTTTTAAACGGCAAATAGATGTTTTTTTAAAACTTATTATTTTGCAATTAAACAGAATGTTATTTTCCAAATGAACTAAAATCTCTAGCGATGACATTTTCCAATGAATCTTTAATGAATATCCTTTTTATTTTTGGTTCAAATGTAAAAATAAATCGATTTTGAAAGACTTCATTTCCTTCTACAGCCAGGTTTAATGTAAAATAATTTTATTATGCAATAAGATTAAATTAATGCCTCAAAAGTTATGTGTACTCGGAATGGTTTCATCTTGGAAATCGCGAGTTTATATTAAAGATAAAATTATTTGCTTATAGCATTGATTTCTGGAGTGGAATTAGCAGAGGCAGAAATGTTTGATTAAGTTTATTGCAATCGCTTGATTGAAATCGAAATCAGAATTGGTTACGATATATATTATTATTGTTATCTGATAATTAACTTACGAAATAATTTTTTTATTTGTGATCTTCAAAGGTCATTCTATTACATTGGGACAAAATATATGAAAGACTTTTTCATTCTTTATATAAAATGGAAACCATTGGCTATAAAAAATGTGTACGTAAATTTAGATACATTTTCGAATCACATAATTGTTTCTTGCTTCAGTCAATTAAACATCAGCGCCTATTTAATTTTAATCCGTGATGTTTAGAAAACAACAAGGAAGTTTTCATGGCAGTATAACAAGGTTGGACACTTGGCAATGTACGATAGAAAATAATATAAACAAGTGAATCACGAAAACACCGATTTAAATTAAGATGGTAGTTAATAATAAAACTGACGATAGCTGCTTGCATTATCACAAAACGTAGCACAGTACAAGTCGATTTTCATTTGCTAATGGGACCCGTTTGCGCAAAACACTTCACATGGCGGGGTAAAGCTAAGTTTTGGGTTTTGTATTGTATAGTTTTTAAAGCAATGATCGTCATAACAGAGAACAAGGGGCATAACATCACTTTAAATCGGCTTAGGTTGAAACGTGGAAGGCTTTAAATATTTAGGAGTGATCATAGAGAAAAAATGGAGGAATGGACAAACAAATAAGCGAAAGGACAGGAAATGTGGGAAGAATATTTAACAGTTTAAGAACAACATTTTTTGGAAATAGAAAAGTCCCAAAACAAACAAAAGTGGAAGTGGTCAAAAAGGTAGTAACTCCGGCACTTCAATACGGAAGTGAAACGTGGACACTCACAAATAAAAATAGTAGCCGAGTGAATGCAACAGAAATGAGATTTCTAAGAAAAATCCAAGGAAAAACCAAAAAACGATAGAATCAGAAATTAAACATACAGAGAACAATTAAAGATAAAATCAGTTGAAACAAAAATACAAGAAAGACAGCTGGGATGGTTGGGTCACATGTATAGGATGAAAGAAGAAAGGTTAACCAGAAAAGCATATGAAGCAAGAGCACAGGGAAAAACAAACGCGGTAGACCGAGAAAACCCTGTCAAAACGAAGTTAAAAAAGCACTAGGGGATAGAAACATCAAATGGAAAGACATAAAAAATGTAGCACAAGACAGAAAAACGTGGAAAAAAGTCAGCACAACACATCTCGACAGTCCAACACCTAACAGCAGAAGGACTCATGACTAAATAATAAATAAAAATTGTTTAGTTTGTTGGGCCTCGTTCATTTCTAATTTTTTTATTTCTGCTTGAGTTGTTAAATAATTCTAAACAATTTTTCGTAAATTCTTTCTTCCTTACCAGAAAACTTGGGTTTTCCTTATCTTGAACAATGACCACCTGGTCTTTCGCAAAACTCAGAGTGAATAGGTGTTTTTTTTTTCTGATCGGGACTCTCAAACCTTCACACTTTTTCTACCACGGCCTTAGCGCTTGCTCCAAAAAGATTTTTTTTTCATATCTATTTACAACTTCGTTAAAGTTTTTAATTACCTCGATTTCAATTGTTTCTAAATCCAGTTTTTGTTGATTTTTTTTATAAACAAAGTCGAATAGATGTAAGGAAATTAGTGTCTGTTAGCTGGATTTGTTAAATTCGTTCGTGTTTCTTTATTTTCCGAAAAACTGCTTTAAGTTGCATTTCAATGCAAGGAAAAAGTTGCCAATAGCTGGTTGTTTTTAGACTTGGAAGCAAACTTATCAGTAGTTTTCTATTTAAAACGAGATACCTTAGTTTAAATTTTGAAACTACTTTATTGAAAGCCTATGCAATTGTATAATTTAGTTGTTGCCAACGTCTTCACGATTTTTAAATTAATCCTCATCGTTACACTTTACCAAGCTGTGAATGTGGTTCATGTAGTTATTAGGTTTATTAGAAATCTTTGTAGAGTAAAGTCGTACATTAAAATTTGAATAATTACCGAGTAATTTACAAAAGTAGGTGTGATTTTGTTATTAAACGTGACCATTTAATAATTAAAAAAATTATAGTGCACTTAAATACGGCTTCGGAACATAATGCAGCGAGTTATAAAAGTGCATTAGCGTAGAACGGAAAAGTTGAAAAAGGCCAATTATCCTTTGTAATCGAAAAGCTTGGACGGTTATTCCCTTCAGCTGGCTGTTTCATAATTTATTCATAATCACATTCAACCTGACATGGGTCTACATTAGTAAATGGTACGCTGCAAACGTAAATATTGAAAGTGCCTGTGTAATTCATGTAGTACAAAAAAAATCGATTTACGGACTGGTTTGTTTGTTATGATTTATTACCTTGCCGGGAAAGTTATGAATATAGAGAAGGTGGTTTGTGGATTTTGTGTAGTAATTGTAAAAGTTGTCTAGATGTTGTTGATAGGAATGCATGTGTATTAGTAACATAAATTAGTTTGATTAAAAAGCAATTGTTATTATTTTAAATAATTTGTGGTCGAAACGCAATGCCAGTTTTAAGATTTTTTTTTAAACAGTTGCGTTTATTATAATAGTTATTTATGTATCAAGGCCAAAACGTCTCAGCAAACGTCTCAGCAAACCAGACGCGGCCGAAGAAGTACGTTTTGGCCGAAGTGCATATTACATTTTTTGTGCGATCGAATTAAAAACAATTTTAATTTTTAGTGTTTTTTAGAAATATAGGTTAGAAACTACGTGTATTTGTTGAACAAATCTGGTCAAAATGTTGTTTTTTGCACTTTAATCAAGAAAATGTTTGATATCACGATATAAAGAGTTAAAAATTAAAAAATCAACAATTTTACGTGTTTATGGATGTACCAATCATATAAATGGCACTTATTAAATCGAATAGAGGTAAAAAGTCTTTTAAACTTTCGACGCAGTGCTATTATCAGTTATTTTTCAAGCACATTCGAGACTTTAAAATCATTGGATGCCATGCTCTGCTTTGTTTTTATTGCCGCAGCAACGACAACCTATTTATTTGATTGATACTCCATTGTTTCTGTAGCCTGAAACTGGAGAATGGAAACATCTCGATAAAGTAGTTATCGACCGCGGTTTTTACATGCACAGTTTAGTTATTGCAGCACATTTTGCAGTACGCGTGTGATCGTATGAATTCGCGGAAAATAAATTATTCAGCATTGAGCTTTCTCTTTTTGTTTCCAGTTCGATTCAGAAGAAGTAAATAATTTATGATAATGCAGCAGGCAAGACTGGGTGAACTGTAGTTTGCGAAATTCGTGTTAAGTTGTCCGTTAAAATATTCCGGTTTCATTCATGGGGGCGATTCGAATGAAATACTTTTGAATATTTTGTGTTTGGTTTCTTGAATGGATTTTTAAAACACTTGAAAGTTGCTTAAAATGGCGTTGAGGTTGGAAACTGGGTAAAAATGAGTTAACGTTACGTTCCTCCAGGTAGGGAAGCTTGCCTTTGGCATCGGAGATTAGCAGAAGTTAATTATCGCGAAGAATCTCTAGTCGAAACGTTAAACCTGTTTCAAGACTCTTCTCGTCATCAGCAGCAATCTTATCCATGAAGAGACAAGAGTTATGAAACTGGTCTTGCATTTTGACTAAAGGTCCTTCGAAAAAACATTTGTTTAATGCTTTTTCTAGAGTAATAAGCATTAGTTTTTCGGGCATACGTTTCTTTATCTCATATATAGCTCAGTTGAAGTTTCCTTATCAATTTACAGCAATTTACTTGTTTTATCAGTTCGTTTTTGTTTGATGTTTAACTTTCATTTCTAACGATTATATCTGTTACCATGTTTTCCCTGCAGCAAAATCGTACTGTGAAGCAAGTTATTAAATGATAGCTTTGAGGTTATCGCTAGTTGGATCAAGTTAGAGCAGTTCAAATTCAGGCACACTTTGAGCCCCTAGGGAAAATTAAATCCGCAGATTAACGGAATTTGACCTATGCTAAATGGAAACTGTAGCTTTGCTAAAAATGCATTCCTAAATTTGTACTGTAATTTAATAAGTTTAACTTAATAATAATGTGTTTTCTTTAATTATAATTATATGCAGTTTAACAGCTTTGTGGTTCTAATTTGATCAAATAATATTTAAATTGTTTTTCCAATATGTTTATTTTAAAATTCCACAAAGATTATTTATGACTGAGTTACCCAAACGATTAATTATTTTTATTAATTATCTAGCTACGTGTTCTGATTAAGCAGATGTAATTTAACGTCAATGAAACTTGTTCTGTCCAATTAAGTGTCTGAAGACACTATGTCTGCAGGAGCAATGAATTAATTTCTTGTGTAACTTCGAAACCGTTGTAATTAGTAAAACTTCTTAATATGTTCGTGGCTTCTGTTAACTTTAGAAAACAGTATTTCATAATAGTTTGTGAGTTTTCTGGAAATTATATTACAGTTGTGGTTGGAGTAGTAATTTGTTAGATAAATTTATCATTAGGAATCTTATAATAATGTACAATTTAGACGGATTAAAACTCCACATATTTTACTAAACGCTATTACTGTATAATACAATACCACCGAATGTAAGATATTAACAACGTTTTATCAGCATTTTCGCTCAAGTTCATGAAAGTGTCATAAAAACTAAGGGTATTATTCTATTGGATCATAAATCGAAAACAGCTGAATGTAAAACAAACAAAAATAATACAAAAAGCTTTCCAAAAGAACAGGAACGCATTTAGTTCAAACTAGACGTCTTTAGCGTTAATAGTTCGCGAGATACAATCCCTGAAAATTCCTGAAAAGTATTAAAATTTTTTTCAGGATTTTTAATCGTTGATATCTTTGAAGTTAGTAACGCTAGCTTATTCAAATTTTTAGGTATTGTTGTTTGTAGTATGGGGTGTTACTTTTTAATGGTTTTTGTAACGGGAAAAATTTGCTTGTGTTAAAAAAACAAAAGATAAGCGACACAGAGCTTAATGCGCTATGCGTTCGATTTTTTCCTAATTTCGTTTATACAGGGTTCTCGTTTTTCGAGAGCCACTATGGGGATCTCGTAAACGGTAAGAGTTACGACTTCGGTTAAATTAGGGCAAAGTTGTATATTCAGGTGCTTATTAATTCGACGCAAACAGAACTTATCTAGCTTTTTTAGTTTTTGGATATAGGGGAAAAAGTAAAAACGTGCTGTATGCTGGCTCTGGGAGCCAAACCCCGGAGCGGACAAGTAACACGCGACAGATGGATGTCTAGTGCTGTATGCTCGCTCCGGAAGCCAGACTTCCCGGAGCGGATGTAGCAGGCGACGTGTAGATGGATGTCCAGTGCTGTATGCTGGCTCCGGGGCCAAACTTCACGGAGCGGACAAGTACGCCACGTGTAGGATGTGCTGTGCTGGCTCCGGGAGCCAGACATCCCGGAGCTGACAAGTAGCGACGTGTAATGGATTAGTGCTGTATGCTAGCTCCGGGAGCCAGACTTGCCGGAGCGGATAACACGCGGCGTGTTGATGGTCTAGTGCTGTATGCTCGCTCCGGGAGCCAGACGTCCCGGAGCGGATACCACGCGACGTTTAGAATGTCTAGTGCTGTATGCTCGCTCCGGGAGCCAGGCTGCCCGGAGCGGATAAGTAGCGACGTGTTGATGGATTAGTGCTGTAAGCTCGCTCCGGGAGCCAGACTTCCCGTAGCGGGTAAGTAACGCGACGTGTAGATGGATTAGTGCTGTATGCTGGCTCCGGGAGCCAGACATCCCGGAGCGGATAAGTAAAACGTGACGTGTAGATGGATGTAGTGCTGTATGCTCGCTCCGGGAGCCAGACTCACCGGAGCGGATAACGCGACGTGTAGATGGATTAGTGCTGTATGCTCGCTCCGGGAGTCAGTCTTCCTGGAACGGATAAGTAACACGTGACGGGTAGATGGATGTGCTGAATGCTGGCTCCGGGAGTCAGACTTCCCGGAGCAGATAAGTAACACGCTGAATATACAACTTTGCCCTAATTTAACCGAAGTCGTAACTCTTACCGTTTACGAGATCCCTATAGTGGCCCTCGAAAAACGAGAACCCTGTATATCCGGCTTATTATGCTATGTTTTTGTTTTCAAAATAAAATTAAGGAGAGACGTGTTTGTTAAATAGAACTTTTAGGCGTAAGTGTTTTTTTTAAGCCCAAGTGGTAATCAAATAGGCACTTTTTTAAAACCAATTGGATGAAAAATCATTTTAAAAAATAGTTTTAAAACTCGATTTATGAAATTCTTGATTGCAGAGTTCTGAGATCTTTAAAAACACACAAAACTTTTGTTCTTTCCACAGCAACAATTCCATTTTATTTAAAAGATAAACGTTTACCACTCAAAACGACATTAAACGAAATTGCTTTTAAATGACGATTGCAGATAGTGGTTTTCTCACTCAACACGATTACATGGCGGTTATCTCTCTCATTCCCATTCGTCTCGTTCAATATTATTCCTACTCGACTCTGCGATTTTTATTATTATTTTTATCGTAATGTATTTAACTTGATTTCCTGTGGATTCATTGTGAAGTAGAAGCGAAAATATCGGAAAGGTATAAAATTGTTAAAACCTTATATTTTATCGCTCTATTTTTGAAAAACTTTTATAGTTTGTTTCGAGGATCCATTAAACTTGTTCTAGTACTTTTATGTGATTGTTGATTTTCAGAATCATTTCTATTACTATTTTTTACGTATTTTTTGATGTATGTTTATAACTTCGTTCTTCGTGGTGTTGGTAATGGAATTTTTAAATCTTCACGTTTTTGTTCTGTGCACGTACGAAAGGTATTGGGGTCCCATGGGAATTCTCTGATCTTGTTCGTATTACGTGAAGTCGAACAATGACTTGAGCAGAGATAATCCGTATAATCAATTGAGTTTTAAAAGAAGTTATTGGTAGAGGAAGGCTCGTTAGAGGTTCATTTTCATTTAAGTAATCCTCTTGTCTTCTTTCTTATATGTCCGTGGAATTAATTTGTCGGTAGACGTGATAATCATGGCATAGGTCCAGAAGTTTTCGTAAGTTGATTAAACACCTTTTACTATATTTTTACAGCGTTTTCCGGATCAATATCTCGTAGGTCTTTAAAAATAACCTTAAATATTACTTAATTTCGTTAAAAGGTGAATAGAATGTCTTTAAAATATATTCAAAATTTCGATGTAGGGGAGTCCGGGGATGAAAGTAACATTTTTTTTGTGTTACTTTCATCCCCGGTCTCCCCTATACAAAAAAAGAGCGCTAGACAATTGATTCTCTGGATGATCGAAGAATTTTACAGCAAAAAAGTGCTAAGTAAATTGTCTAAAAAAGATCAAAATTTGTAATGTATTTTTGTCTCATTGTGTGCAGCTTTTTCGCCTATTGGTGTTACATAAACTTAGTTTAGGTTATAAATATTAAACAAACGAACTGAGCAATATGGCAATCCTCTCTGGAGCACCCTGTATTTGACAGGCATATCACAACACTGAATTTTTGAGTGTTCTGGGAGTATTTTAATTTATTTTGTTTATGTCATTGCTCTTGAATTTATACAATGGACGTTCATTGTCATATTTTTGATATAGCTAACATACTGGTTGGCGTGTATCGTGCAGGATAAAAATAAAAACCTAAACAAATACCATGCCTTGTAAGTCTGTCGGATAATTTGCTTTTGGATTCTGGTTTTTCAAGATATGTGGCACATACGCGTTTAAGCAAGTTGCCAAATGGGTGTATAGAGACTGTTGGTTGTACAATATTACCCACTTAGCGACCGCACCTAATTCTGGCCGAGTTTTTTGCGACTTTTCGAGAATTGTTGTGTTTTCTTGAGAGGATTCTACGACGGGCGACATAGATAACACAACTGAAAAAATGCTGTAACGTTGTGCTTTCAGTATCGTTAAGTTTAGATTTTTATTTGGTGAAATTCACAAGACCACGTACTTTTTTTTAACCCATATTATGACATTTCTTTCTCTAGTTTCAAGGGTCCTATTTAAATTAAATTGTACTTAAAATGCAGAATGACATATATTTTATTTGTGTAGTTATTACACTTGCTCGAATTTCTATACCCTCATAGAATTAAACACATCTGTTGGTTTAGGGCATCTCAAACTACCACTGTTACATTAATTTTTGATCTCTTCCGCTACAGTAGTTTGACAGTGACTCAAAAATCCACTGACAATGTCATAACTTCATGTAAATTTGCATAAGCTTTCCGGTTTTGGTAGGTACACGTGAACTTGGAGAAATTATCTTTATTCAGTGAAGTATGGAATGAAGTTTCCAACGGGCTTCACCATCGCCTTAGTAGCTCAAACTACTGGAACTTCTTGGTTTATAGCGGCACATGTATTATGTAAATTGAATTGGTCTTCTGTAAACTAAGGTCGAGCGAGGCAATACTCGGTGGTATTACAAGTAAATTCGTTGCGGCGTTGAATGTCGATAAAGGCAACGTATGTAATCGAAGATATATAATGTCAACTGCTGTATTGTAGCGGGACTTTGAAATATTGTAGCAATTTTATATCGATTGCATTCAATTTAATAAATTTACATACTTCAATGCGTATAATTTATTCAGTTAAGTCAACGAGTGTGCATTCAAAATTGCCTTGTTAACTTTTACAAGAAACGCGAGGATGTACGTGGCATAAGTGTATGCTTATTGGAAAATTTGTTGTTACTTTTCTATTTCTGTGTTATGTTTCTCTACTCCTGCCTATCCTTAGATATTTGTGGCACATCTCTCCAGCTGACTACTTTTTCTTCTAGTCTTTGCCTCACTTCTTTTTCCCATTTTATTCTTGGCCTTCCTCTATTTCTTTTTCCCCCCATCTTCATTTTTCATCCTATTTTCGCGTATCTACTTTCTGGCATGCGTAGTAGATGTCCAAGCCATCTTAATTGATTCATCTCCATCTTTTTCTTAATATCTGTTACTCCTAGGTTATTTCGAATTTTTTCGTTAATGATTCTATTAGTCTACATCTCTCTATTCTTCTCAAGTTTGGTGTAAACTGATTTTATTTAAATACTCTGCTGATCCACAATTCTCGAAGTTGGTAGCTATCGATTGTCATTTTGACAAGAAATTTTGTGGTAGTCAAAACCAAGACTACTTTATATGCAAGGGCGTATTCTTATGTCATCTACCTAGCCATGATAGAAAGCTGTAGTGCCTTTTTTTCCATATATCTAAGAAGCAGAACTCCTTTCTCGCCTCAAAAATGGTCGACATTAGTTTTACAGCCTGTGTTCGACTTTTTTTGGGGGAGGAGAACCTTTGTGAACTTTGCATAGATTCTTGTTTGGTAGGAGGATCCCAGTGATACATCCAGGCTTATCCCCCGTAACAGTTCATGAAAAAAAAAACTCCGATCAGCCTGTGAAGTGATAATTAATTTTTGGAAAATTTCTTTGCTTACAACTTGTTGCTCCCGTATGATAAGGAACCTTGGAATCAAACGCACAGACACTTTCTTCATACCCAAATCTTGGTGTAAAAGTTTTCAAACAGTTGTTTCTGTTATCCCAATTTCCCTGACAATGAAAGACAACTTTATCCGCCGATCTGACAGGACCAAATCTTCAATTTTTTGTCGATAATTTACGTGTATTATTTTGCGTTGTCGTATGTTACCAAGTCCTTACAAAAATAGTTTTTGTTTAAGGCTTGTACGCCAAAAACGGTGCCCATTATGAATTTGACTATTAATTTATTATTTGACCATAATAATTGCTTGACAAATAACTTGTATCTGCCAATAAATTATTTTCCATGCCAAGATTGGCAAATTCACAGAGAATTTGTCGAAGTTGCGTTGCAATATGTGCGCAAGTTTGGAAATAGTGATGTTTCTGTGACGTTTTTGAGCTATATTCTGGTTTTAAAGCTTTAATAAATGGAAGAAAAATGTGTTAAGACGATTTACACGCAAATGCAAACGTCTTCCAACTTATTTTGAACTTGTAGATGTAGAAAATCGTTTTAAATATATTCTTCTTTTAAATATGGTTTTATGGTTGGTTATATTTTGATGATTTATGACAATGATGGAAAAAACTTGTATATTAGAATTTAAATTATTATAAAATAAAAATATAAAAGTCTTTAAGGGTGTGCAGACTTTTCCACCTTCAATAAGGTGTAAATTTTGATTGGGTAATTTCTTATTTTTATTGCCAAAATATTGATCTCTTGGACGTTGTGAATATTACTCTTGGAGCACAATTTTTTGGATTAAGCCTGTGGTTGAGATATTTTTAATTATGTTTTCGTACTTTTTGTGTGGTTGGAAGAACAAGCTCCTATATTTTCTGCTTTAATAAACTTTAATAAACTTTAATAAAATTATGAACCTCGTGGAACCTAAATTATTTGCGGAATTGCTTTTAGTACGAAAAGGTTTTGTTGCTTTTAATAGTTCAGGAGGTTAAAAATGCTTTCAAGTAAAGCAGAATTTTTTAGAGAGCTTCACACCCTGAATTTTTTTTTAAAACCCGTCGCAATGCGAATTTTGCAGGCGAAAGACGTGGCTGAGCGTTAAGCAATAATAAATGATCAAGATTTATTGTCATCTGCTGCTAGCGTGCGATGCATTATCACTGCTGCACAAATTGGCTCGACTACAAGAAATAAATTACACCCTGAATAACTTGTTAGCTCATTGTGCTTTGCGGATATGCTCTTTATTTTGCTCGTCGTTTGACGATGAATCTGGGAAGACGCAGTAGATCAATTTTCGCGTCAAGTTTTGCTTTCGGGACATTGCTGAAAAGTCACGCGGCTATTTTCATCGGGATTCTTCACAGATAGATGATTTCATTTTGGTTATAAATTATCCTGTCTTCTCGCTGCCTTTACATTTGATATTTTAACCGAGGCCTCCGACCTTTTTTGTACATAAAATGACAATTTCGTTATGGATCTGGGTGTTTATGACGTAACCCAGTTTTGAAATTGTGTTTCGGGTGTAAACTGTTTTATTGCAGTCGATTTTAAATCCGCTCCGACCGACTTGGTGTCTAAAATAATTCAAATCAAACGGTTTTGCAATGATTGTGACAATATCTAAGATTATACGGGCTTAAAACACTTAATTAGTTGATTTGAAGCTTAGTATTGTAGGTCAAAATGTCTTTAAACTTAATTTCCAAACGTGTTGTATAATCTTATCATGATATTATGTGTATGGACAATTTTGACATTTCTTGCATAAGTTTTGGTTAAAGATATTTTTACAAAAATGTTGGCCAGTGTTTTTTTTAACCATCAGGCGCAATAGTAAAATAAATTTAGGCGCGATGTATTTGATAGATGGCGTATTATTTTTTTTGTTTTTTTAACTGTATTGTTTTATTGCACCTAGCTACTTTAGCCAACCAGCAATATGTCTTTATGATAGTTTTACTTGGCGTATTATAACATAATTTTTTATGTCATGAAATGCATTTATTTTACCTTTTATTGATTTGGGGCGATGGTTTGTTAAAAATTCGTTAAATAAATGCTTATGCATCAATTTTAATGAATTAATTGTGTTGCTTTTAAATTTTTTAAAACCTTATCGTTAAGGTAGAAGATAATTTTTGTTTATTTTTACTTGTAACGTGCATACATTTGTACAACATTAAAAACATCTTGAGGTGTGATGCAAAGAAGTTGGTTTCAGCTCTCCATCTCGCCATGAAACGCTGTTAATGCGGGTTTCATACGTATTCCTTATTTCAGCATAATTTTGCAATATTAAGGTCGTTTATATGCTCTGCTAGTTGCCAATTCTACTTCTTGGTTAATCTTAAAGTACACATAATTGGTAATAAAGTGTAAGATCTCTAGTTTAATGGGACTCTTGGGTTTATATGTTGGGTTTGTGGATACATTAAAAGCACTTACTGGTTATTTGAGTACTAATTTTGGTAAAAAAATTCTTCTAGCTCAGAAATTTTTACAGAACTTTTACAGAATTTCTACAGAAAATCATTGTAATTTAGTAGTTTTATTGCAGTAATTTTTGCCACCCACTTCTTGTGCTACATACATTCGCTAAAGTTTAATTTTTACGCTATTCATCATCATTCCATGTTTTAAGTCTCCGCTGGGATGTACAAGCAAATAAAAAGATCCATCCCGTTTGGTCCGAGAAACATTAAACACAAGTTTTTATGACGCACGCAATGACCTGAAAATGAAACTTGCATGTTGACATTGACTGCTGAAAGACTACCGAACACAAAATATCGTTATGTACCAGTTTTAACGACAACCTTGACTTGGTTAATGTTTTTGAATTCAACCCCAAAACTGGAATAAAGTGTTTTAGTGTGTAATTCTGGCATGAAATGAACGTATAATGGGTTAATGGATTATCGAAGTTGGCTTGTAATGTCATGAATAGTGTCATTATCGATGGTAATACCGCAAGACGTGAAAATGTTTCGAGAATTATTGTTTGTCGTTTCGGTTAAAGTTTTGATCGATTTTACGACGAAAAATGTCATCTGAAAATTCCGGAAGAAGAATTCAAGAGGAATTATCTTTAGCGTTTTGTGAAGTGAATTTAGCAAAAGAAAAACCGAGCAATTTTCAGAAAATTATTTCTATTATTCTATATTACTATTTCTAACGGTTTTAAGGACTACTATAAAGCTACGAGGTGAGCGCCAAAATTTCCCGGCCTAACTATTAAAGAAACGGCGTAGGCTCAAAGTTACATTTTATTTTTCAATATAATCCCCCCCTGACATCAATGCACTCATTACATCGTTTAAGCAACAATTCGATACCCCTAAAAAAATATGCCTTCGGTTTGTCTGCAAAATGTGGCCAAACTGCAGCCTTCACCCCTTGGTCGTCACTGAAATGGCTCGAGAAGGTCCTTTTTTAAATTTCCAAAGAGGTAATAGTCACTGGGGGCAATATCTGGACTATACGGAGGTTGATCGATTTGTTCAAAACCGCAGTCACGAATTGCGGCTTGAACAATTCCAGCAGTGTGCACGGGGACATTGTCGTGCAGTAAACGCACGCCTCTAGTCAGTTTCCCACGTCTTTTTCCCCTAATATTTTGTCGTAATTGGTGCAGGAGTGCTGCATAATATTTCCCGTTGACTGTGGTGTTGTGTTCTTTAAAAACTATGAGAAGAATGCCCTCACAATCCCAAAAGATCGAAGCCATCACCTTTTTTGACGACTGACAGACCCTGAACTTTCTTGGCGGTGCTTCTCCTTTTCGCCTCCATTCCATCGATTCTCTTTTGGACAAAGGATCATAGTAGAGAACTTTGGTTTCATCCCCTGTAATAATTGTCTTCAACGCGTCCACAGGATTTTCTCCACAGAGCTCCAAAAACGATCGAGCTCATTCAACACGACGCTGGGGCTGAACTACTAAGATATGTTTGGGGACCCACCTTGCACTAACTTTATTCATGCCTAACCGATCGTGGAGGATTCGGCGAATGCTTGTATCTGAAAGACCCGACATCTTTGATAGTTCTTTCACTTTCAAGCGTCGATCTCCTAATACGAGTTCCTCAACAAGGACAATCTTGTCGTCCGTCACCACTTCCACAGTCCTTCTTTTTCTTGCATCATCTTCCAAGGATTCTTGCCCCATTCGACACCGTTTTGACCAATCTTTTATCACAGAATAAGACGGGGAATTGTCCCCGTACACCCCATTCAGTGGAACTTTGATGCATTGAGGAGAAAGACCTTCGCGAGTAAGAAATTTTATCAGCTCGATACTCAAGTTTCGTGACTTTTGACATCGTGATGAACGAATGGCAGTTATAAGAAAACTAACTGACATAAAATCCATTTTTGTTTTTCTCAAGGCTAATATGACTTGAACCAATGTGCTAAAATTTTTTGATCCGTCTGCGATACCTAGATCTATGTCAGGCCGGAAAATTTTGGCGCTTACCTCGTATATAAACACTTGATAAAAAGTTAGGAATAGAATTATTTAAACTAATTTTTTTTACTAAATACAATGAAGTTTAAAATTTATTTCATGAAAACTTTTTTGTGATAATTTTTCTGTTGCATTCCACATTGTTTTTATTACATATTCCCTGTGTTTCTTCATAATGAATCCTCAATCGGTTGATATTTTATTTAACCTGTTCATGTTTGTAAATTGTTTTAGCTGATAGCATTATTTCATTGCTTAAATTGTCTGTATTATAATTTTTTTTTAAATTGTTAATAGTTTCTTTATATGTTAAGGATGTCTCCATTAAAAATTAGATTGTAGATCTGTATTTAAACAAAAAGTCACCGTGTTTTAAAAAGTTTTAAAAAACTTGCAACAACAGGTGAGAACCATTATATTATGATGAGGTGCAAAATACTTAGGGTCATTGTGAGACTTTTGTCAAGTTTATTGTGTGAACTTGGATGACTAATATTTCTTTTCAAAGTTTTATACCGTAATAAAAGCTCGCCGTAAATTTCATAATGGTACGTTTTCAGAATTTCTGCTGCACAAGCTTGAAATGCGATTATTATTATTAATATTATTACATCAATAAGATCCATTACGGCACTTGTAGGAATTGTTGTGTAAGCAGAATCGGGTTATGTATTTTTGGAGTGTAATTGAAATGTCACTGCCTTATAAAACCGTTTTATAGAGTTGCGTTCAATATTACTTATTTAACGTCGCGTTATGTACGATGTAATACATTCCATTGTGTAATTCCAACCTTGGTACACGAGGCAGTATAAGTTGTCGCGTTATTAGTGATAAATTTGCGATTAGTTTATTTATTTTCCACTTAATTTTTTAGATAAAATGCATAGTTAGCGTCTTTTTTTTTGAGGTAACGCTTGTCGTAGACCTTGGCGGTAAATAATCTTTTGTTTTTTCGTTTTTAGATATGTAGGAACTGTTATCTAATTTTGTAGAAACAATATTTAAGAAGCATGGCAAATTTTAAACTACATTTATTTATGTTGTAAAAAAATAATTATTTCTGATATTTTAGTTCGTTTTGAGTATCTGACATCCCGGATCTTTCACATAATTCGCGTTGCCTGTTCGTTCCGGGTACCTGACACCCCGGAGTTAAAACACAGCCGGTTTTATCCTTTCATTCCTGGCATCTTACGCACCGGAGTTTACGCATAACTTTCTACACCTAGTCTTTCTGGACATTTGAAATTACTTAGCTCGCTTTACCTATTAATTCCGGGTATCTGACATTCCGGAGTCGACACATAGCTTGCTTTATCCATTTATTCCAGATATCTGCTCCGAAGTTTACATATAGCTCGCTTTACCAATTAATTCCGGGTATCTAACATCCCGAATTTTACAAATTGCTCGCTTTACTGATTAATTCCGGGTATCTGACTTCCGGAGTTTACAAATAGCTCGCTTTACCGATCAATTCCGGGTATCTAACATCCCGGAGTTTACAAATAGCTAACTTTACTGATTAATTCTGGGTATGCCACATCCCGGAGTTTACAAATAGCTCACTTTACTGATTAATCCCGGGTATCTCACATCCTGGAGTTTATAAATAGCTAATTTACTGATTAATTTTGCGTATCCTACATCCCGGAGTTTACAAATAGCTCACTTAACTGATTAATTATGGGTATCTCACATCCCGGAGTTTACAAATAGCTCACTTTACTGATTAATCCCGGGTATCTCACATCCTGGAGTTTATAAATAGCTAATTTACTGATTAATTTTGCGTATCCTACATCCCGGAGTTTACAAATAGCAAACTTAACTGACTAATTCCGGGTATCTCATATCCCGGAGTTTACAAATAGCCAACTTTACTGATTAATTCTGGGTATCATACATCCCGGAGTTTACAAATAGCCAACTTTACAGATTAATTCTGGGTATCTCAAATCCCGGAGTTGACAAATAGCTCACTTTACTGATTAATTCCGGGTATCTCGCATCCCGGAGTTGTCAAATAGCTAACTTTACTGATTAATTCAAAGTATCTTATATCCCGGAGTTAGCAAATAGCCAACTTTACCTATTAATTGTGGGTATCTGACATTCCGGAGTTTACAAATAGCTCACTTTATTGATTAATTCCGGGTATCTCACATCCCGGAGTTTACAAATAGCTAACTTTACTGTTAATTCCGGGTATCTCACATCCCGGAGTTTACACACTCTTCACGAAAAACTTACATCATTCATTAAAGCACTACCGGCTATAATTTTTGTCTGTTGTTAAATTTTAGGAACTAAATCTGCGTAGTTTAATCAATTAAGCCTATTTAATCTACTGTATTAATTCATTGTTATTTGTGATAATTACTACACGCATGTTCTTTGTCTTAACTTCTAGAATGTATCTAATATCTGTTCGCAGATAAAATATTCCGAGCAAATATTAGCTCAGCTCCAACCGACAAAGGCTTTATTATAGTTTATATACAACCCTAATAGTGTAAATGTTTTGTTTCATTATTACCTCTAGCTCCTGTTAAAGCAATGAAAAGTTCACCGTTGTAGCCGGGTCATTAAAAATAGCGAATGTAGCGTTCCAAAGTTCCTTCGTCGTTAGGATGGATGTCCTGTTATTAGGCAACAGGTTTAATATAGAATCGATAACTATGAATATTGTATGATGCGTGATAACCTCAGTTTTAGCTTCTAATATAGTCTGCGATGGCAACAAATCGGATGTATTGTTATGTAATTGATAATACATGAATGTATCTGAGTCAAATTGGCAATGATTCTGCTAATAGTGCATTAATGATGACTTAGTTTGATCAAGTTCTCGGGAAGGACAAAACTTGATTCCTTGTTTAATTTTCTTCATTTTTTTAAATCATTTTAAGCCCTGGTTTTGATTCGAACGAAATAAAAATACCATCTGTTGTTTTACTTAGACATACCGGGTGTAACTGAAATCAGGCTCACCCCCATTTTTTTCATTAGCTTTGATTTTAGACAAATGAGATTTTAGACAAAAAACCGGATTTTTTGAACATATGTACCTACACTTTTGTTTCACTTAGATTTCGGCAGCAATTACCCTAACTTTGTTATTTCAAATTGGGTATTGACCTAAAAAAATATTGAAAGATGTTAAACAAAACTTTGCATCACAGTTTAGTCTATTCTGTTGTTCAGATCTTATTCCAGTTTGCCATTTTTTGCACTTATAGTTTCTAAATATTTAAAACTAGATCCATGCTCCATATTTTCTTTGTCCTTATGCAATTGCAACCGTTAACGGTTTTTTGTATAACTATTGCCCTTATTTTAGTTACATTAATGATAATCTTTTTAATGTCTTAGCTCGTACACCTTGATTATACCGTTGGTAACTTTTATTTTTAAATAAAAACACCTTATCTGCAATTTTTTAAAAAGGTATATGACCTATAATACGTGAAAGGAAAGATACAAAATGATTTTTATGGTAGATACTTTTGTAAAAGGATGACCCAATTTAGTAATGTTTAATAAAACTGTTATTATCCAAACCCTGTTATAATTCCATAGAATTAGGAATGCATTAGTCCTGAAATGTATAATGAGCTAATTTTTTCCCCCCCAAATATGTCACTGAAGGTACTTGTAGTTGGTTATAATCGGCATTACGTAGATTAATAAATTTAGGAAGGTTTGTGTAACAAAGCACTGATTTTGACAGATCTTGTTAATATTGAAACGAGGCGTCAATTTATACGTTGTTCTTAATTTGCTGGCATAAAGTTTTATAGATTGTGGGACAGTGCAGGAAAATCGGAAGAGGGAACGTTTTGAATAACGATTCGATCTCTCGCTTTATCAACATCAATTCCATTTTAATATTCCGAAATGGCTGCTTTAATTATTGCGGCCCTAAATGAATTCCGGTATGTAACTCTCCATCGATTTCTCGTATTCCCGAATATTTTATCGCCCGTTGTGTTTTAAAACGCGCAGGTGAGAATTCGTAAATTATTAGTATGAATTAACGCATTAAACTACGGTAGAGAGAGAGAGAGAGCCTTTCACGAATTGATTAAAACTGGGTGTTATTTTCAAAATCTTATTTGCATGGAAATTACTTTTTTGGATTTACGGCAGTGTAATGATAAAATTATGCTTTTTAAAGGAGTTTTATAAGATTCTATAAGCCGAACTGACGTCTCTTGTTAAATATTTTTATAGCGCTTTAGTGAACGTCATAATAATGCCAATTCTATTTTGAATAACTTATTTTTACGTTTGTGTTCATCGTGGAATTTTATTTTAACTTTTGATAGTATTTCTTCGGTAGAAATAATTTTATCGCATCAGTAAATGAAAAATATTACTGTGATCCTTTCGATTATTTGAAATTGGACACTGCAGATAATATAATCTTTAATTCTTTAGTAATAAACACTTTTGATTTAATTGTAAAACAATTTTTTAAATTGTGTGGTATTAAGTATAGTTACCGAAATTCTAAAAAAAAAGGCGGATTTGGTGTTGAAATAGCATTAACAAAACCTCCGGAGGGTTTAAAATTTTCACACGTTGGAACGTACATTTCATATTTAATGGTAATCTCGTGGCAAAACGAGGAATCGGCTTTAAAAATGAACATTTCCAACATATTTCGTGTTGTACAATCATGTACTAATCTAAAATTTTCGAGTCGGTTACAGAATTTACAATTTAAAAATCTTCTTTTTCTTTAAAGGTTAAACAAGTGCCTGTGTTGCCTGCCCGATACATCATAGTTGTTTCCATCTCTTCATAGGTCTTCCTACTCGTCTTCTATTCTTTCTTATGGCTGTAGTCTTATCATCTTTGGTAATCTTTGATGTACCTTTTTTCTAAATCTCTTTCCTCATATCCTGATTTTTTATTTGTTTTTTTTGGGACATCCTTTGATTCTTCTTTGAAGTCTCATTTCTGCTGACGCCAATGGTCAATCCTAGTAACGATTACAATCTAATCACTACACTACTGTGACTACATAGCACCGTACTCTGCTTTGGTACACTTTCAGTCTACACGAGTTCAAAGGGTTTAATCCTTTTGAGCCTACGCACTAGTTTTTGGTTATCGAGAAGTTGAAGCACTTCAATGTTAGAATGTCTGTGGAGCCTCTCCTCATGGCTTTTGGCAGCTTTTTTAATTTTTTCCTGGACAGATTCAACCTGGAGTTTCCTGTGTAAATCGCTGTTCAGAACATACCAAGGAGCATTTACTGTGCTCCTTAATACACGCTTTTGGAATTTTTGAAGGCAGCTGTAGTTGCTTTTTTTGGTAAAGACCCATAATTGTAGTCCATATGTCCAAACAGGCTTGAGCACCTGTTTGTATAGGAGCAGTTTTGGATAGAAAGCTGGGAATTTCTTCCTATCAGCCAATACATATCTCTATACTTTATCTTCAGCTGTTCCGTTTTCTTTTTGACATGTTCCTTCCATTTTAACTTGACGTCTAAGTTAAGGCCAAGATATTTAGCAGTCTTTTTGCAAATGATTATTATTATTTAGATACACTGGTAGGTAGTTTATTCTTTTGTTGGTGAAATTGACGTGAACAGAGTTTTTTTCGTTAATTTTTCTTTTACTGATTTGTCCATGCAAATATTTTATTAATTGCGCTTTGGAAATTTTCTGTTGTTTCTTTTATGGTTGCTCCTGTATTTAGAACTGCGGTGTCGTCAGCAAATGTGACGAGTTTTACGTTTTGTGTTTCTGGAATGTCATGTGTATACCTACAGCAGGTACAATACCGGTCCAAGGACACTTCCTTGAGGTACATTTGCTCATATAAACGTAAATTCTGAGTATTGGTTTCCATTTTGACCGTAAACGTTCGCTGAGATAGATATGACTCCAGTAGCTGACTATATTGAACAGGAAGCATTTTCTTTAATTTCATGAGTAATCCTTTGTGCCAGACTTTGTCAAATGCTTTAGCAACATCAAGGAATGTTGCCGAACATTTTTTTTCCATTTATTATTCGATGAACCTGGTCTTCGGTGGAGTGTTCGTCACGAAATCTAAACTGATGTGGTGGAATAAATTGTTTTCTCTCGATTATGATGTTCATCCTTTTTAATAGCAGCTGTTCAAAAAGCTTTGAATTGTAGGTAGAATGAAATTGGCCTACATGATGTAATCTCATCGATCGGTTTTTGCTACGTGTTGATGATATAGATTTTTGTAAAAAGAATTTACGGTGAAGGATTTATGTTTCTGTTAGGGGCAGGACTTTTTTTTATTGTTTTATGTTTCATTAAATACGATGATATGCAATTGGAGGAGTCCTTTTAGTATTGATTTTAATTTTTGTGTGACTCTGGACACCTTTCGTCGACATTATAATCCAAAACAGATAAGAAAGAGCAGCGCTGCTATTTTGGTATTTTTACATTATGACACTAAAAAAAGCAACGCAATAACCATTAGTGTCTGAATGTCACCGTATTAATGACACAGGTAGTAAACACCAAGTTAAACGATTTGCTATCTCTTGACATTTAACTGTGCAGGGTAGTGAATACACTTATAGGGCGCTACAGGTGAGGCAATTAGAGGAAGGGGAAGTCTGTAAGGGATGGGTATATCGCTAATGAGCCAATTCGAATATGGTTCTACAGTTTAATTATTCAGGAGTTCACTTCTACTTGTTGAAGTTACTGTAGCGTAATGTTTACACAGGAATTGAAATTTGAAAGTAAAGTTTCGCCTGTCCTGTGCCGTAGCGATTGAAATGTAGGAGTTGTTTTAGAAGTATTTATTCTGTTATCGATTGGGTAATGCGTCTGTATAGACATGTGTAATTACTTTGTTAGTAAATATGCGAGATTTAAGTGCTTCAGTTGTATTTTGTAATTTATTACATGTATAAGATAGTCTTGAAATGTAAAGTTAAAAGATAAAATAAATCTAGTGTACATGGTGTCACATCTGCTTGGAATTTATTGATTTATTTAGAGTCAAACTCAGACATTTCCATATCAAAGTAGAAGTTTACTCTGCGTATACTTGAGGTGCATAAAAAATTCTTTGATGTTAGTTTATAAGTTCATTGAAGCTTGATTAGTTCTTATTTTTCCTTGTAAAATTCCTGTTTTTCACTATAATCCTCAGAGTCTTGTGCTCTCTCTACAATTGTACCTTTTTCGCTTTTTCTTGTATAATAATCTTTTCTACTATTTTAAATAACGCATTATTTTACAAAATAGGTAATGATTATCTGCAATTCACAAAAGATTGGAGCTTGAAGAGTGTACAAATTGTTTTTGTGTGATTTTAAGAGCATAATCATGATTAAAAATATCAGTCGTAGTAAGCAAATGTGCAAAACTTTCGGAAAATTCAAGTCTATAGACTGCAAGCTTCGCAAACACGGTGGCAGTTTAATCTGTGTTGTGTTTCTGACCTTTCGATTTAATTTTGTATTAACTTAAAAGCAACTGACGTCATTTATGACAAAAAAATAGACATGCAACAGACAACACTTGCGCTTTAGTATTTGTTTTTATTGCCACTGTCACAGTAACAGCTGCATTTGAATGGATACACAGAAAGCCTTTTAAACACACCCTAGAAAACTTTTATTACTCATAATAAATTTTGGAAATATGTAGTAAATAAAATCAGAAATACATGAAAAAGTTAAGAATAGGTAAAAGCCGATTAAACTGCTGCAAGTGTTCGGAAAATAAACAACATAATATTAACAACAAAATACTAGTTAAATTTACAATTTTAAAAGATTTTTGGATAGTATAGTGACGTATTCGTAGATTTTTGTTGCAAAAGTTGGTACAACGTGCGCCTGTATTTGTTAATATTAGGTTTGTTCTAACAAGTCCTCGAACCATGCGACGCACAGTCAGGATTCTGCGCAGTATCAATATTGCGTTCCATTACAGTCTCTGACAGTTCACCGGACGGTCAGCCGTTCGTTCCATTAACTCTCAAATCAATTCATGAACAAGTTTGCGGACGTTCAAAACAGTCCATGAACGAAGGGACGAACTCTTGCTGGGATTTTTACACGCGTGCGCTGTTCATAAATAACGCGAGCTCTGGTAGCTATGCATCGCCCTTCCAATCCCATTTAGTACTGGATTCTTAAGGTGTTTACCCTTGCGATGCGCTCATTTCTATGAACTCAATAGACGCAAATGTCATTTACAATTAGGCCAGTCGTAAAAGCGATCCAACAGCGGCTAATACTGGGCAATACATTTATTAGTACATAGTTCACGCATGCGAATAAACCAGTACATGTATTTATACATGGATTGATTTTAAATCGCTTGTTGGAACAAACCTTATAATCTTTTGAGATCCAAAATTCATTTGAGTAGGTTTTCCAAAACATTTGACATATCTAACGAAAGCAAAACAGTAGTAGTTAACAAGTGTATTTGTTAAACGTTTCGACATTCGAGTGTTTCATGATGTTCTATTTAATTATGTACTGTTAACCCGGCGGAATTGACTAAATGTTGTTATATTTACATTATACTGAAAGTTAAAATACGCTTTGCTTGTAGGTTTATTTATTTTAGAATCCTTTAGCCTCCGAATAATTGATGCAGAGGTCAATAAATCCGTTAATTACTAATGGAATCATTGATTTTGTGTCAAACCCGCCGATAAATCCAATTTTCATTCGTTTTTGTATCCTGGTTCTCGTTTTTATTGGTTTGTGTAGGTAATGTAATGAATTTTATTGAAAAGTTTGCTCACTTTAAAACGCAAGAAAATTCGTTTTGTTGTCGTTTGCTAGGCAAAACTAATTTGTTTTGTTTGGATTATGATTTTGGTTGTAATAACGTTATATATCGCCATATATCATTATGAACTTGGCGTTATATGGCTTTGAAGAGGGAGAAACCCTTTATGTCTATATAAACTTAACCAGAACTGTTCATTATCATAATCCGGATTATAAAGATTAACTGAAATAGATAGCGTAGCGAGCAATCGTTGCTGATAAAGTTAAATTTAATCTGCAGCTAGAATGAAAATCAAAGCTAATACTCTGTTCTTAATTTTTTTGTTGAACCGTAAAATTGCTATAGTTTATCTGTCAGTAGATTCTGTTGCAAGAATTCAGCAGATACTGAAAAGTTTTACCTACAAAAAATAGCTTCGTTAAATGTTCTTTAGTTGTGATACTGACATGTAATCTATTTCCGTTTAAAAGTTGCTCTGGGTAATAAAATCGCAAGCTTTTTTAGGCATTGTTGACAATTTAATTTAATTTCATGTCTGGAAAGTAATTTCTAAACTTAAATTGAGAAGTAAACTTGAGGAATGTTTAATCCCGTACATGTTTTTGCGGATCGACACTGAAGAGTGGAGTATGAAAGATGTGGTGGGGCGTCATCTTGCTGGAAATCGGACAAGAACGATTGCCTGCCTATTTGTTTTATTTATTTAGTCATGTCCTACTGTTGGGTTTAGGACTGTTAAGTTGTATAATGGTAGGAATATTCCACTATACAATCTTGGTTTCCGAGTTTGGAACCGCGTTTTCTATATTTAGAAGTAGTTGACGTTTCGACCATTGTGTCTTTTTCAAAACGACTAATTTGTGACGGATGTTGCTGGGTTTATATATCCAGCTTGTGGAGGCGTGGCGTTCCGCTTGATGGATTTGTTCTACCTCAGTGATTTTGTGATGACTGGTTTCCAGATGTTTGGGAGTTGTATGCCTGTGTCTCTGTTGTAGTTGTTTGGGTTCTTGATGATTTCCAATGATTCTCGATATAATCTTGGCCAGAAATGGTTTGCGCGGGCCAGTAGTTTTGTTTCTCTGAAGAGGATGTTGTGTCCTGTACCCTGGGCGTGTTCTGCTACCGCTGATTTATCGACTTGTTTTCTTGTTGTTTGTCCTTCGTGTTCTTTGAGACGCGTTTGTATACTCCTGCCAGTTTGTCCTATGTATACTTTTCCACAGGAGCAAGGTATGCTATATATTCCCGCGTGGTGTAGTCCTGTGTCGTGTGTTCTTCTTAATTTATTCGAGAGCTTCAAAGGAGCGTTGAAAACGGTTTTGATTTTATGTTTTTGTAGAAGCTTTGATATTTTGTTAGTCACTCCGCTGATGTAGGGCAAGTAAGTCGTAGCGATGTATTCTTTCTTTTCTTTTCCTTCTTTTGGCGTGGCATGTTTTTGTATGGTACGAAGTATTTGTTTACGCTGGTAACCGTTTTCTTGCAGGGCTCTCGTGACCATGTTCAGTTCTTCTTTGATGTTTTCTGGTGCGCATATCTCTTTAGCCCTATGTATTAATGTGTTGATCACCGATTGTTTTTGGGCCGGGTGGTGATGTGATGCAGCATTTAGATATCGGTTGGTATGGATCGGTTTACGGTAAACGCTGTGGCTAAGTGTTCCGTTTGCTTCTCTTTTGACCAGTATGTCCAGAAAGGGTAACGCGCCATTCTTCTCTTCCTCCATTACCGTAAATCGACCCATACCAACCGATATGAAGTTTAAAATTGCAGCGTATATTCTCATGTTGTTGGTGGTTGTGTTGTAGAAATCACATTTCAGTTCTCGTTAAAATAAAATGAGTTTTCAACCCGGTAATAGAAATGTTCGCCCAGTGTAATAATCGAGTTGTGTGTTAAGTGGGTATGTTAATTAGTGTTAATTAACTTGCTGGTTTTAATTATGTGCTTTATTACATTATTTCGTTTATTGGAAAGTACCATGGAGTCATCACATAACCCCTGAGGCTTTGTTCAGAATTGTTGTACAGTAATTTGTATTATAAGTTGCAGTTGAATCTTTAAGGAAATATTTTTGTACTTTATTGTAGGTTTGATTTTAATGACGTTTTTTTCTTTGTTACAGGTAAGAAATATTTTCCACCAATCCACAAACGTTCAAAAGCTATCCAGGTAATTTTTATTATACTTTTACGTCCCAATAATTGCCAATTTTGAATAAATCTACCGCGTCAAGGAGACGCTGCTTCGTATTATTAAAATTTTTGTTTAATATTGAAATAACTTCGTAAAGTAACTCCCGGACTCGACATAAATTCATGAATTCTGTTCATACAAAGTAGCATTTACATTAAAGACGAGACATCTAGCGGAATTTGAAATATAAGTGGTTTTCAAGGGAAAAAAATCGATAGGTTTTACATTAATGTAATTCTCGGTTACATTATTGTATCGTGTTCTCGAAGTTTCGATGCGTTTTGAGTCTTTTTTGTACTCAAAACATGGCAGAAGCCCTATTTATTTCGTTGTTTGTTTTACATTTCGCTTGAATATCTGTTTTGAGAAACTGCGAAGTTTCCATTGGATTTTTTTGGGCCATGTTATAAAATACGTAGCTGATTTTTAATTGATTTAGTTTTAGTTATTCTGCGTTCGTGCGTTCAATGTGATGTAAATAACGCTGTGCAGTTGAATTAATTGCACGTTTTAATATAAAATATGGCCAATAAATCATGGTAATTACTATATTGCGGTGGAATATAAGTTGTAATTAGCTGTAAAAACTTGAAATATACTCGATGTACGATTCACCATGAAGGACGTGTGTTTCTCGGGAACTTAAGACATGGAAGGATGGCCAAATTACCGAGAAAAATTAACTAAAATTGGCCGATATTGTTGTATAAATATTATAACAAAGTTTAACCCCGATACCACAGTAAATTCACATTCAATGTAGCCATAATCTAAACACAAAAGTTACAATCCAATAAAAACTTCTCCAAAAAGCAAATATTATCCAACGGGATCGGCGGAACTACAGTCATATTCGATTTAACTTGACTAGCTCAGAAATGAATTCTCAATAAAGTTATTAAACTCAGCTCGAAAAGCTCAAAACTTTTGACTTGGTAATGGAACTGGATTCCCTTTGTACCGCGGCCACTCTTGCAAACTGTTTACACATACTTACAACTGCTATAACCTTAACCTACGACTTATCGATGTGTATATTATGATTACGGGCTATTTATAAATAAATATTACGCTACCTGACACCGGTTTAAACCAACCTAGCTGAATATAGCACATTGCGTTTGGCAACCACACACAGCTATACGTTATTTACGAAATATACTTCGTAGGAGCTTTATATTCAAACGGTTTGTTATTATCCCTTGCGGTTTTACAAAAATAAGGACTAAATAAACAGGAGAAAAAGTTAATTTAACGATAGAGTAAGGCGATTTGTAGCTACTTAAAAATAAGTTAAATTATAGGGGAGGCCGGGGATGAAAGTAACAATTTTTATTTAATTTCTTATAGAGTATAACAAGTTTTTTTTACATGCAAATTGATTTAATGATAGATTGGACATTTGTCTTCCTTCCAAGATATTTATTTCATATGTTTCTCTAAGCATACGTGAGATTTTTTTTTTCTGTAGTTAGACAGCTTTTACTTCCAACCTCAACGTTGAGGTTAAAGTAACAATGACCGGGGTAAGTTGTAACAGCAAAATAATTTACACAGCTCATAAGTAGTGGGTAAATTTAGTATCCATCAACAAAATTAATATTTGATTCAAAATACACATAAGCAAAATTCAACAATTCAAAAATGTGAAACAAAAAAATACAACAAATTGTAAAATTAATCTGACAAGTTTTGTATGTTCTCATCTATGAAGAAAACCACCAATTATGTGCTAAGAGTGAACATTTGCAAGTGAAAACATTGATTGGGGTTGGTTGTAACACTTACTTTTGACCCCAAGTGTACACATCCCTGAGGATGCCGAAAAAACATATTCGGCGAAACATGTAGGATATTTTAAAAAGAATTTTAAAGGAATAAACCTGTTTGAAAACCAGCAAACTACTGTTTAATTTAATATAATAAATACTTTATTTAATAAACAGTTAAAAATAATTTACAATTTTAGTTTATTTTCAATGATATTTTTGAGACCAATGTATTTTTACAGGTAATTTTTGTGTTTTTTGTAATTATAAAATTTTACACAGTCCATATTATAATAACATTTGGTGTAACTGCAAGCTTCCAGTGTTTAAATGTTTTTTTCATTGGAACAGATTTCATTTATTGTAGAAAATAACCTCTTAGTAGTAGTAGTAGGGGAAAGTACCCATGAATGGGACAGTCCTTGGATGGGACATTCTTAATACACTATAGTTAAACACAAATCTTTATGTACGTGCTCTCACCAATAGATGGTAGATCGCGTACCTAATGTACTACCCCATTTTGAAGTTCTCATGTTGATATACAATCGTGTAATATCAGAATTAAAATTGTGTAACTAAAAAGTAAATATTGTTGTTTGTGAACTCAATGATATCTTAAAAAAGTTTAATGAAATCCGGTAACTCCAACAACTTATTTAAGTACATGCATATTATACCTATTAAATAACAAAACTTCAAGTCAATTAGCTTTTAGGTTAAGTGTCAGTAAAGTTATGTTTGACAAAATGTCCCTATCTTCTGAATGGGACATATTACTGATCCTTAATTGGGACACGTCGCAAACAAGGATAACTTTTTTTATTTAAAGAATTTATATATTCTTACTCTAAAACAGTTTTTGTTAAAAATATTTAGATATTTTTTGCATAATATAAACTTTAAAGGATAAAATGGAAAAACAGAAAAGGATCCGCGTTTCTTTAACGCAATGGAATCGGCGGTACGTAAAATAATTAAAAATAAGGTTTCTATTCGGGAAGTTGCAAAATGCACAGGTATTTCTAAATCTTCTTTACATAAAGCTGTTAATAAAGCAAAACGAGAACCCACACTTTTAAACACGATCCAAATATTGGAAATCGCAGAATATTTTCAAAAAATGAGGAAACAGCATTATCCGAATATTTTCAGTCTGCTTCAAAAATGTGTCACGGATTAACTACACTGCAAGCCGGAGAACTAGCATATCAGTTTGCTGTAGCATGTAGCTTTAAAAAAAGTGGGAAGAAAATAAAAAAGCAGGTAGAAAATGGCTAATAAAATTTTTTATATTTAGAAAAAGACATTGGAAAAATTCTTTAATATTATTTATAATGTTGTAAAGTTTTAAAAAACGCTGTCTTTTATGTTATCTTATATATTTTATATTATCTCATCTTGCATTTATGTTTATAACATTTAAGTTGTTTACTATATAATAAATAAAAATTATATGTGGCGTCCCAGTCATTGATTTCGCATGTCCCACTCTAGGAACAAGTGTTCCCATATTGGGACATCGCACTCAAAATATATTTCTATTTATAAAAATTTGTTAACGTTACAAATCACGTTTACTTGTTTCAAAACACTTTTGTTACATTAAAACACATTACGGGGGTAACACAGCATATTCATCTGAGCTATTACTGAAAAATTTGTCAACAATTAAGAAAATTGTCCCATTCATGGGTACTTTCCCCTACATAAAATATTCTCAACAATTAGCGATAGGTTTTAAAAAAGGTATTAAATTTTCAAAGAAAGGTTGAAATATTGCAACCCATTTTTGTTTGACGGTTATTGAACTTTGCTGCCATTGGTGTGCCATTGGATACAAAGTGTTTGGTCCAACAGATTTCCTCAAAAAGATCACCAATATTTTTTTTCTACTTTGGACCAAACTGGGTATCATTTAAAAGGGCCCGAATAATTTCAATAATTTCTTGAAAAGCATTATCCCCGTACTGATTTAAATAGCCAATGAATAAAAGTTTAATAAAATGATTACACAAATTCTTTAAATGATTTTGTTTTCTGATAGTGATCTTTTTTTACATTAATGGGTAAAAACTTTTGTGTTCACTCAATCGAAGCTTCAGTTCTTTTACAGTAACGAAAGTTTCGCACATTGAAATGTTCTGAGATACAATTTTTTGAATGTGTTTAGAAGTTGAAGCTTGACAATGGGCAAAAAATAACCGCGCGTCAGGGAAGGATTCATTAAGAAAAAGGTTTGGAAAATTGTAAGACACTTCTGCTCTAAAAAGTATGTTTTGAGAGGCGCAAACAGTTTTAAAGTCGGTAATAGAGTCAACCACCTACCTTCTCTGTACTCTTAATAGTCTTTTCTACTAAGCAGATTTTATAAACGTCCTTAAAATTGTAACTCGTGTGTAATAGATGGAGCGGCATAATAAATACCAATTAATTTATTGCTGCATTTTTTTAATAAAGGAAAACTTAAGTTTTTCGAAAATAAATAAATTCAGAGAACATCGCTTTAAAATAAAGGACTGTCCTTCACAATTCAGGACGTGAGGTCACCGTAATTTTACGGTTTCATAGTTATCATAATATATATTAAATAAATTAGAAAACACGTTTAAGAAAACGATTAAATGGTTTTAAGTTGTTTATAGTTTTAAACACTTTTGGTTTAAAATTTTGGGGGTAACAAATTTCTGAAGTACAAAGGTGAAACTTCAAGCAACAGTCTGTTGTCTAAGTTTTTCTTATGCTTTAGCACGAATAGGCGCATAGATCAAAGCACGATTTTAATACAAAATCAGCCTTAGATGTTTACGCATAACATTGTATAGGTAATGAATTTAAATTACTGCTAAACAGCGCTAGCGCACCTCAACTCCTTACCCTAGACTTCAAATAACAAGCATGGAGAAGGTAAAATCGTCGTCTCTTAACTTTTAATATCGAGAAGATAAGCAAAATCGGCAGTTTATTTGTAAAAGGACACAGTCCTTGCCGCAATAAAAATGTAACTTTAAACTCGTTCATTTTTTTAAGCAGTTTTTATCGTCTTTTGCCGCTTTTACGAGGCCCTAAACTTTAATATACATTAACAAACTACTCACGTATTTCGGCGGTATAAATTAAACTTTTATTAGTGTTAATATAATTGTTTGAATAATTTATTATCGGCGCGTTTTGTGTTAGCGAAATGGCCGTTTAAGTTGGTGTAATTTTATTGCTGATAGTAACGTAAAGGGTGGCCCTTATATAGATAACTTTTTCTACGACCACTAATGCAAATGACTCTTACCGTACAGCCTGCTTGCATAGTAAGTGGGTCCTTACGCACGGTAAGCAAAAAGCACAGTTTTTTTAAAAAGAAATTATCCAACTAGACTCACATCAAACACTGCCTGCATGCATAGTAACTGAGTTATAACGCACGGTAAGCAAAACGCACACTTGTCTAGAAATGTTAAAGTAGGCTTACGTCAAAATTGACAAGACAACGTAATTACATGTGATAATTAGCCAAAAAGCTGTTAAAATCGTATGTATCATGTGATCGTAGAAAAAGTGTGGTACATAGCACGAGTTGTAAAGCAATTACGCATTAACCGCTAGGCGGCTCCGTGTGCAACTTTTCCACTCGTGCGTATTATGCTTCTTACAACTTTTGTTATGGAATATACTATTATTGATTTAAAAATCGAATTAATTTAGCAACTTCGCGCAGAATTATCGTTGTGCTTCATCCTCTGCTATTATTTGTGATCGATTTTGGGTTTTTTGTGTAACAGATTTTTCTGGCATGAAATGATCGCTGCTAAATTGGTTTTGCTCATTTTTAGGTATTATTTATTGTATATCCACTATTTTATAGATTAAATGCGTTTCATCTCTAATAGGCGAGTTTTCATGAGGTATACCACTTGAAATTAGGTAATTTCCGTATATTATCGAACGGAAACTTGCACTCAATTTCCGGATTACATTAAGAAGAGCATCTGAAGACTTACCGTTCGGTTAGTAAGGTTTCAGAAAGTTATGTGCATTAGCAGTTTTATGGTTTCTGCTCTAGTTGCTGCTAAATTTTGTGTAGAGACTTCTCAAGGCATAGGTGTATTAATAGTAATTAATATTTAACCAAAGCTACACGTATCTCTTTATTGTGTTCCTACATTTTTTTAGAGTATGTATGTATAGCATCTATAGTGGATGAACCCGGTCTAAAGCCTTTACCCTATTTAAAAAAGGATAAAGTAGGAGATGTAACCCCATCAGCATATTTATTGGCTATTTCATGAAATCCTTTATTTGTAAGTCTTATCCTTAGAGAAGAACTGAATGAATGGTGGAAATACCAATTTTTATGTTGAATGCATTGGTTATTGTAATTAAATATAATTTTTTGCTCTTTGTGTCTGTAATGATATCTTCTAGTATCTTTGGAATTAAAACAAAGACCCTTTTGATCCCTAATTTCTTTTATCCATTTGGGAAATTCTAATGGCGGAATTTTGTCGTTGGCATTTAACAATATAACTACGTGATGAAAATTACTAAATTATTCGCGGCCAATTTATTCAGCAAGCGTATCTTCCTCCAATTATCTTTTAGTTGCATGTCAAATTCTCATATTAAAATCGTTGCCGGTAAACTTTCGCGGAACACTGCTGTATTAACCTGTAATAAAGAAAACCCTGTGGTCGTAAATTGGAATGTTTTTTATTATTAGCCATATTATTGGTTGTTTTTTTCTTATCTTTTAACGTTTTCTAAGTATGTTAAGTTAAAAAGAGGCATTAATTTTAGAGGAAAGGTTGTTTATCGTGGGCTAAAAATAGTGGCCGGTGTGAAATCGGTTTGAGTTAAACTTGTTTTGAGGTATATTTACATGTAACGTTCTATTTTCATGCATTTTAAGCTAAAAAGTTATAAACTCATCAGAATTTTTCTACTTCTTCCAGAGCATTACATCAAATACAGCTACTTTGTTTTTTAATGGATAAAATTTTCAATAGCTAATTATATATCGCATCCAATATGTTTGTGTAAGTTGGTTTAGTTAATTTCCCAAATTCATTGTTCTTTAGCGATCCAGAAGTGTATTCAAATGTTAAGTTTTTGCCAGTTATAGATTATTCGCGGAATAAGTAGGACCACAGCGAGATATATCACAGAATATCGTTCTAGCCATCTGGGACCACGATGAGAGATGCAAAGATGAAACCTAAACGACCCTAAATATGTGGTTTCTGCAACAAATCGTTTTCATATGTCACTGTTACCAGCTTGACGACAAACCGTTATAAGCTTTTAAACTGTATTCTACCAACGAATCGTCTGCAGTAGACAATCGACAATGTTTTAGTAAAATGTGCCAATAAATTACCAGCTCATCAGGCATTTGAATGTCTTAACAGGATTAATTTTTTTTTTTTTTTTAAATGTTGCACTGGTTATCATTTTATTGTAGTTTTGTTATTAAAAATTTTTAGTTTGGATCAAGAATTGTAAACCCGGTGGGTTTAGTTTTGGTTCGGGTTTTTAGTACTTAAAAAAATTAGATTTTTTTAGTTGTCAACCGAAACCAGACGGTACTCTTCCTTAAATGGACCCTTTAAAATTGAAAGATATGAAAATGCTTTAATGTTTCGCCTTTTTGAAATTTTGATGTTTTGAATCTATGGAAAGATAATTTTGCTTTAGGGTAATGAAAAACAATTTAAACTCAGATTCTATGTAGGCTGTGTGGAGTTTGTTTTCGGCTTAGCTACCGGTTCCTCATACAGAGCAATTCCAAGCTTTTGCACCTCAAAATATCAGCGTTTGCAACTTCAAATCAAATCATGAAAACCAAGAGACAATCAAATATTTTATACCAACCAAAAATAGAACGGCAGTGATGTCTTCCAATGTTTATTTCTGTATCACATTTATCGGAGAAAGTTTTTGGAAGCTTAAAAAAAAACTGGATTTCACGGAACTTTTACCTTAGCGTTCGTTCGTGTCTTAGCAGAAACTTTAATTATTAAGTTTTGCCTTGGCACTTCTAAGACTTAATGGTCTTTAAAGTTTTGTAGTGCTTCGTCTTTTAGTTTGTTCACCTTCACGTCTCGAGAAACCTAACTGTAGAAATGGGGTATTTCCTCGCATAGCTGGATTAAGTTGTTTGGTTCTGTACTGTGCAGCAGCGAATATTTTATTATTTTGAAACGACGTATAGAAAGAAGTATAAAAAAATCAAGTTAGTGTTGATAGGTATCTGCTTAGCATTTAATTTTAGGAAAAAGTTTTGCTTACAATTTTTTCTTAGAAAAAGGTCCTCTATCACCACTTAAAATATTTGCGGTGATAACGGGGACACCCTGTATATACCGAGTGGAACCTGTCACCCTATCATAGCCAACTATAATGTATAATAGAAGTAAACAGTAGGTAAACAAATATGATTCTACTAAAATTAAACAAGCATTTTTATGATTATTGGTCGATTTCAATGTATTTTTTCCTCGTTTTTAAACTACCCAGAACATTAAAAATAGGGCATGTACATGTATATCCATTTATACGCTTACGGCTCGGAGGACAAATTTAATATTCCATTTTAATTTAGTTGTGTTGTACGCAAATGTAATAAAATAGTTTGAATTGAAATTGGCTTTAAAAATTTAATGTAACCAGAACGCGTTTTACAGTAAAACAGAATTAATCCGGAAACGTAATTGAATTTGTTTAAATTAATGGTTGTGGTCTGATTACATTCACCAACATATCATAGGATATGATAACATTAGCCCGTCTTTTATAATTCCAGACAACACAAAGGGGCATGTCAGCTCTGTAACCGTGTTAAGGCTTCGTGTGGAATATTTAGAGTGTAATATAGGATGTAGTGGTCTCCGGTGGTATTATTATCGCATATTTGATACTTCATGAGCCCCCACAACAATGCGTTTAGGCCCACCGAATGCAAGATTGTTCGTAGGCTGTAGGTACATTTTTGTCTTGCGGAATTTTATATTTTTGACGACAAATCTACCTTACTTGTTCTAATTATGGCGATAATTTTCGATTTATTGATACATTTCCGCAATATTATTAAATTGAAGTAGCTGATTCACCGCGTAAGCACTATCAAGACAGTATTTTGGAACGTTATGTTTTAGTTCAGTTGTCCTTCAGACGTAATGGATACCAAAGACATCTTAAATAAATCAGAAAAAGACAGTCAGCTGTATAAAAATCGTTGTATGTATTAGACACCAAGTCTGTTATATTTTTTTTAAATATTGTGGGATCTGTACATAGCTTTTAAAGCTGTAAATATTTGCATATACATTAAAGATAAAAATCTTTGTTGATCGTAAAAAATTACTGTAAAATAGTAGTGGGAAATTGGTCATAATTTTTAATAGAACGATAAATGTTTAATTTAGCTTGCTGCATATCATATGAGCCTGTTTTTTTTTGAATGTGGAGCAAGTCTACTTTTTCTTGTTTGGAAATATTTAGGGGTTTGCTTTTTAACCTGTTTAAAAGTGTTGTTAAACGCTTGTTTAATGGTTTTAAGAAGGGGTGGGCAAACTTTGATTTTTCTTTAAAAAATCAAAAATCATTGATTTAAATATAAATAATCAAAGAAATCACCAATTTTTTGTTTTTTTGATTTTTTTAAAGAAATTTGACTTCACAACTAATTTATTTATTATTCACCCTGCATTATATCCTCCAAGTATCAACAAATGGAAAAGTATTTTACTTCTCAGAAACTTTTATTCCTGATATGGATGACCCAAAACTAATTAAAAGATGGAAAAAAATCACAAAAATGTGTACAATACCAGATTTTAGCGATTTCAGAAATATTCACAAAAGTAAAGGGGCCTTATTTTAAGAGTTACAAAAAAACACTTGGTAGGCAAAGTTTATTTAGAATTCAAAAATACGACCAAAGGTAAAATATGACGTTAAAATTTCAATTTTAATTTTTGAAGTAATTTTACCAACCAGAAAGTGCCCTTATTTTAAGAATTTTAAAAAAGTTAAAAAAATGTTTAGTTTTTACTCAATGTAAAATATTGTTTTCTGTAGAATTTTTTTTAAAACTCTTAAAATAATGACAGTTTAATCTTGCGACTATTTCTAAAATCGCTAAAAGCTAGTGTCGCATGAATTTTTATCGAGTTTTCCTAACTTAAAATTAGTTTTATACCACGCACCAACTTTTCTCAAAAATAAAATTTTCCAAGAAATCGATAATAAAAAACTTTTCCATTAGTTGAAAACTTTTTAAATGTTTACACTACTAAAAAATACGAAAATGAAATTTCAACGTAAAATTTGGTATTGTCATATTTTTGATGTCTAAAGAACTGTTTGCGAATACTTTTAAAATCGTTAAAATCTAGTGTCATATCTTTAAAACTAGTTTTAGGTCAACATAGTTTTGCATCAACTTCTATCAACAATAAAATTTTTCGCGAAATCGATAATAAAAAAACTTTTTCTATTGTTGCAGACTTTTTGAATGAGGCTGTAGATCTTTTGACTCTAAAATTAAAAATTATTGTGAAGATTTACAAAGTAAATCTAACGGAATGCGTCTCTAACAAGAAAATTCCTGTAGAGACTTTATTTCTCCCTGACCTATAAGAAGCCAATAGGCAATATTTCCGGCGTATTTTACTAGCGGTTGTTTAAGCGGGTGGAAGTAAAATGTGCATTTAATTTACATGTGACGTGTGAGCGAGTGAAAAAAAGTTCGATTTAAATCATAATTTTCATTTAAAAAATCAGCTGATTTAAATTAGGCCAATCCTGGTTTTAAGTGCTTTGACGTGATACATGATGTGACAATTTTTGTACGATTAGTCCTAAGTAAAATAATGTTTCTGTTGGGTACAAGTGGCATTAATGTTGTTGCTCTAAAACGATTTTATTGGAATAAATATTTGAGAAGAATTTAAAATTTAACGTAAATATAGGCATGGAATGACCGCGATTAGTAACTGGAATAACGGGATTTACATAACATATCGTACTCGATAAAACTCTTCTTTGTGCTATGTACATACTTAAGTTACCAGTCAATTTGATGACAATTAAGTGACGTTTTAAATTATTTTTGGTAACAGTTGCCATGCAACGGCCAGAGAGCTTTTTGTGTTTTGCATTTGGTAACTTATTGGTTGTAATTTATCAACAACTCTGCGATTTTATAAACTAAGTGAGCACAGTTGTCGTGGTCGCCGTAATATTTGATGTCAGACATGTCAAACACCATTGCTGGAAAATGAGGAAGCTTTCGGTTGTGTCTTTTGTGCTCATTGTGCTTATCCAACTCGTATTGCTTGCTATCTCAGAGTCTGATTACTGTTGGGTTAAATGTAGTTCAGGAGGTGATACGAAACATATTGCTTGTGCCAGAAAAGGACAATGCGGGAAACCGTCAGAAAATTGTTTGAATTTCAAGAATTCAGCACTCACAGAGGACGAGAAACTCCTAATATTAGGTAATGTTGCTATTAGCGTCGTTCGTAGTGACTTCTAGCGTAGCGAAGCGTGAGCTGTGACATTTTTCTGATTTAAATCTTTTAGAAACACATAACGCAATAAGGAATCGAGCAGCTTTAGGCGAAGAAGATAACCTTAAGGTGACGGCTTCCTATATGAATATTTTAAAATGGGACAGTGAATTGGAGTACATAGCCCTTTGTTACGTCAACGATTGCGGACAGGAAGGGAGCTTCTGTTTCGATTCTAATCTAGGAAAAACCGGCATCAACGTCGCTTTTAACAGTACAACCGATAAAAATAAAGATTTTGGTGGACCTGAAATGTTGAAAACGCATATTGAAAGCTGGCACAGCCAAGTCCTTAGTTTTAGCGTGGACCAGGTTGGGAGTTACACCGACAATGAGAAGTTGCAAAAGTCATTCGGCAAGTTTACGCACCTTATATGGGCCAAAACTACGTCTGTGGGATGTGCTAGGTCGTTGTATGGGCAGTATGATACCATGTTTGCGTGTATTTATCATCCTGCTGGAAATGTCGTGGGAAGGAGTGTGTTTAGAAAAGGGACGCCCTGTTCTGGATGCAAAGTTCCTGGTAAAGTAGTTTTTACTTACGTTTCTCTAGGAATATCGAATGAAGAGCTGTAGATTTTCTCAGTTTTTATATATTTTTTTATAGTTTCAACGGTTATCAACAGTTTTATTAATAAAATAGTAGTCCGTGAAGATTTGCATACAATTATCGTCAACATTTTGTTGTGTAAATCAAATAACGTCTCAACAGATCACTTTTACGATGAAACAGCGAAATCTTATTACCTTTTTGTTAAAAGTAGGGACTGAGCTGTCTGAAGGTTGCTAGAAATTGTCTTGGAAACAATATTTTTCGCGAAGATCCTTCATATTTATACCGGAAACGTTAAAACGGTCGTTAATGTGTAATTAGCCTATTTGAGATCGAATCAGTAATAGGACAAAATATTTATTTTTTGAGCAGAACTCTTGTTGTTTATTTTTTTAGGATTTCACCCCGTTGATGCAGCTGTAAATGCTTTACGAGGTGAGCGCCAAAATTTCCCGGTCTGACACTGAAAGAAACGGCGTAGGCTCAAAGTTACATTTTATTTTTCAATATAATCCCCCCTGACATCAATGCACTTATTACATTGTTTTAGCAACAATTTGATACCACTAAAAAAACATGCCCTCGGTTTGTTGCAAAATGTGCCCAAACTGCAGCCTTCACCTGTTGGTCGTCACTGAAATGGCGCCCGCGAAGGTCCTTTTTCAAATTCCAAACAGGTAATAATCACTGGGGGGCATATCTGAACTATACGGAGGGTGATCGATTTGTTCAAAACCCAATCGCGAATTGCGACTTAAGCAATTCCAGCAGTGTGCACGGGGGCATCGTCGTGCAGTAAACGCACGCCTCTGGCCAGTTACTCAGTTTCTCCCGAATATTTTGTCGTAATTTATACAGGAGTGCTGCATCATATTCCCCATTGACTGTGGTGTTGCGTTCTTTAAAATCTATGAGAAAAATGTCTTCACAATCCCAAAAGATCGTAACATCACCTTTTTTGTCGACTGACAGACCCTGAACTTTCTTGGCGGTGCTTCTCCTTTTCGCCTCCATTCCATCGATTCTCTTTTGGACAAAGGATCATAGTAGAGAACCATGGTTTCATCCCCTTCAACAATTGTCTTGAACACGTCCACAGGATTTTCTCCACAGAGCTCCAAAAAGGATCGAGCACATTAAAAACGTCGCTGGCGCCGAACTGCTGAGAGTTGTTTGGGGACCCACCTTGCACTAACTTTATTCATGCCTAACCGATCGTGGAGGATTCGGCGAATGCTTGTATCTAAAAGTCCCGACATTTTTGATAGTTCTTTGACCTTCAAGCGTCGATCGCCTATTACAAGTTCCTCAACAAGGGCAATCTTGTCGTCTGTCACCACTTCCACAGTTCTTCCTGTTCTTGCATCATCTTCCAAAGATTCTTGCTCCTTTCGAAACCGTTTTGACCATTTACCGCAGAATAAGACGGGGAATTGTCCCCGTACACCCCATTCAGTCGAACTTTGATGCTTTGAGGAGAAAGACCTTCGCGAGTAAGAAATTTTATAACAGCTCGATACTCAATTTTCGTGACTTCTGACATCGTGATGAACGAATGACAGTTATAAGAACACTAATTGACATAAAATCCATTTTTGTTCTTTCCAAGGCTAATATGACTTGAACCAATGTGTTAAAAAAAATCTGACCTGCTGTCAGACCGGAATATTTTGGCGCTTACCTCGTATATAATGAATCTTTTTAATTACTACTGATTAACATCATGATGTTGATGAGGTTTAAAATGTATATATTCGTTATATAGGTTCATGCACTAAAGAATATCCTGGCCTCTGCTCTGGTCCTGCAATAGAGAACAGAACCAGTATTTCCCCGATTTCCACTCTCGCACATACCGAAGTTGATACAGCCGTAATAGCAGAACCTGAGAGTATGATTACCAAAAATGCTAGCTACAGAAATGTGTGGGTCGATGATGTATTGGAGGAGGAGGAGGACATCGAGGAAGATTTGTACCCTGACTTGTCACGCAGGCATATTGAAGTAGAAAAAACGGCCTATAATAAAAGTCCTGATTCTTTTACCGACCAAAGTGAGACCAAAAGTTCAGGAAATATATTTTTTGTATGTACTCTTATTATTTTTCTGGGTGCAATATTTAATTTTTAGTTCTTGACGTTCTACCTAAGGATAAGAAAGTTTATCCTTAGTTTTAATGGTTGTTGGTAGTTATGGTTTCTTGTTTTTTTAGTTGTTACTGCCTGAAATATTGTGTAAAGCTTTAAAAAATAATAAACGTGCAAATTTGTTGGGAATTCTTTGTACTTTTCGTCTTGATTTAAAGCGTAACAGTGTGCCGATTAGCTTGACGTAACCGAAATTTTTTTAATCTTTATATTCATACTGTGTATCGTGTATGTAAAAAAGTGTATACAGGGTGTTTCACTTTTCCATGGAACACTATTGCTATCTTCGTAAATAATGAAAATACCAGGTTGGTTAAATGGGACAAATTAAATTATTTTTGGTAACAGTTGCCATGCAACGGCCAGAGAGCTTTTTGTGTTTTGCATTTGGTAACTTATTGGTTGTAATTTATCAACAACTCTGCGATTTTATAAACTAAGTGAGCACAGTTGTCGTGGTCGCCGTAATATTTGATGCCAGACATGTCAAACACCATTGCTGGAAAATGAGGAAGCTTTCGGTTGTGTCTTTTGTGCTCATTGTGCTTATCCAACTCGTATTTCTTGCTACCTCAGAGTCTGATTACTGTTGGGTTGAATGTAGTTCAGGAGGTGATACGAAACATATTGCTTGTGCCAGAACAGGACAATGCGGGAAACCCTCAGAAAATTGTTTGAATTTCAAGAATTCAGCAATCACAGAGGACGAGAAACTCCTATTTTTTGAGCACACGCAAACAATCGTTTTACTTCCGGTTTCGCCGGAAATTACCCTAACTTTGTTATTTTAAATGGAAACCCTGTATTTTACATTTTTGGGAAGAGGAAGCAATTTTGAGTACAATAGCAACACTATGGTTAATTTTTCTAACCTCAAATAGCCAGAGTTCATTTACACCTGGTATTGCAGATTTTCTTAAATTTGGATTTGGCGCAAAAAACTTTAAAACAATTATTGTTATTTACGAATTCTTACTTTTAAAGAGAAAACTTGGATCTTGTTAATAAAACATAAAAGCATTATGATTTAACAATAATTATTTACGAGTTTATGTTAACTTCAAGCACTTTTAACAGTTTAACCTGTTTCGTGCAATTTTCAAAAATAAAAATTTAGTTTCAACGGTAAGTTTTAAGTTTCCGGTGCCAAAAACGTTTTTACTCTTCTTCATTAAAAATATAGGTATACCTAGCGCATCCACCATTTTTACATTTTCTTGCAGAACATTTTAGTTTGTATGGTTTATTGGGTAATTTTTAACACATTACTTGTAAACAGCTACAGCATTTGTAGCCATACTTTGCCATTTGTTTAATTTGGACCCCTACTCGTCTTGTGAAAACGAATTTCTTTCAAGTTTTGAGTATTCTGCGCGCGCAATTTCCATATAACGATAAAGTTTGCGTTTAGCAGAATAGTGATAGCTGTTTTTAAAAGCTTTTTGAGCGTTCATTTGTTTAAAATATAAACCATGAAGCTTAGAAGACGATGTTGCTCAAGTCTGAAGCGATATTGTATGAAATTATTAAATCTATAATGAAATAATGTAACTGATAGTAAAAATTTACTGCTGCTCATTATATTTTATTGTGTGCTTGTAATCTGAACACGAACGTAATGGTTTATCTTTCGTGAAAGTATGGTTTGGTCAGTTTTATGTCATAATATTGCATTCATGAAATTTTATCACTTGGTCATAGTATTAAATGTTTATGTGTACAAATTGGTTGCAATCTTTTCTGTCTTGCGAGTTTGTTGCTTCAGACATTCACTAATAAGTTTTGATGGCATTAACATCATTGTTTATTATTTGCCAAGGTACATAACTGGTCACTACTTAATCTTAAAAACCGTCAGATATTTACTTACAACGGGTATTAATTAGGGTCGGCTATTTTAACTATATTTTCTTCCACATATGCATGTGGAGTCACAATTTTCACAAATGAATTCCATAAAAAAATTGTTTACAAAATAGAAATAGGTACATTAACTGATGAATCTAGTTCAGCAAGCATTTTATTAAAAGTAACGAAATTCTAACCTGATATAAAAATCTCAACAAAAAGCATTCAACAACAAAAATCGCATTCAAAACTTACTACTATATTTTAATTCTTATTGTAGGTACCTACTTAATTAATGTTGTTTGAAAAGTGAACAACACATGTAATGTGCAATTAATATTTTTGTCTAATTACGTCTTTCTATTGGTAAAATATTTAATATTTCTTTTAAACTTTAGTTATGTCTCGTTAGTTGTTGTTTAATTACAAATTTCTATTAGTAGTCAATAAAAAATATTATTTAATACAAATATTGTAATATTTACTCTTCATCTCCTCACAATCGGTAATGTTTTTTCCATTCATTGCAAAAGTTACCTGGCACGCCAGCATTTTACAATGTGAAAATTTAAAAAATTGGTGCGCGGACATACGAGTAAAAAGGTTCGCCACCTCTGTACTAGTGTGATATGATTCGGCCTAAGAATTAATTATGATCGAATCGTGGTACTATTAGTTATTTAAACCAAGAAGCATACTTCGTAGTTCCATTTTAATAAGAAAATTCTTTGAAATATGTCAGTTCAGCACATGATCGCGAACAAAGCCCCACAATGTTATTACCGCCAATAGAAAGTCGTCCTCAAAGTCGTAAAAGTATATAGGCAATATTTTTTAATGTTGATAAAAGCTTTTATGTATTTATAGGTGTTGAAACACGTACCACTATAAATAATTTATGTGCAATGAAGTATTTAAACTGCATTGCATGGAAAATGATAGCCGAGCTTCCGCGCTTGCTTGCTTGCTTGTCGTTATTTATTATAATTATGATGTTTTAGTTTACTTTTATCAAGATGGTGACAATTCGGTGGACGCAATATTTTCAAGAAAGCGCTGACATTTCTATCTATAAAGCGATTTATTTCATCTCTAAAATATTTTATTACGGACCTCAAACTGATGTTGAACATTTTTATGTTGTTCATTTATGCTTAAAGTAAATTCAAGTCGAGACGTTTTATTATTCACAGCATAAAAATAAAGTAAAACCGAGATGATTAAATGGGGAGGTTTTTAGATTTAGCTTTTATGGTATTATTTTTTCTTTGTCCTTCTCTTGCCTCAATATTTACGTACTCGTAAGATTATTATTATTCAGGCATGAGTCCTTCTACTGTTAGGTGTAGGACTGTTGAGTTGTGTTGTGCTGATTTTTGCCATGTTTTTCTGTCTTGTGCTAGCTTTTTTGTGTCTTTCCATTTGATGTCTCTATCCGTTGCTGCTTTTTTAACTTCGTCTTGCCAGGGTTTTCTCGGTCTACCTCTTTTGTTGTTCTTGTGATCTTGCTTCATAGGCTTTTCTGGTTAACCTTTCTTTTCTCATCCTATAAATGTGATCCAACCATACCAGCTGTCTTACTTGTATTTTTGTTTCAACTGATTTTACCTTTAATTGTTCTCTACATGTTTCATTTCTGATTCTATCTTTTTTGGTTTTTCCTTGGATTTATCTTGGAAATCTCATTTTTGCTGCATTCACTCGGCTATTTTTATTTGTGAGTGTCCACGTTTCACTTCCGTATAAAAGTGCCGGAGTTACTACCTTTTTGACCACTTCCACTTTTGTTCGTTTTGGGACTTATCTATTTCCAAAAAACGTTGTTCTTGAACTGTTAAATATTCTTCTCACATTTCCTGTCCTTTCGCTTATTTTTTTGTCCATGCCTCCATTTTTTCTCTATGATCACTCCTAAATATTTAAAGCCATCTACCTTTTGCAACCTAAGCCCATTTAAGGTGATGATAAGCTTTTTGTTCTCTGTTGAAACGATCATGGTTTTAGTTTTTTCGGTATTTATTTTCAGTTATAATATATTAAGGGAACATTATTTTGCCGGTAAAATTATTGACAAAAGTTTGTTACTTTGGTAACATCCTGAGACAAAAGACATGACAAAATCCTGAGCCGAAGGCGAGGGATTTTGTCATTCATTTTGTCGAGGGATGTTACCTATAAGTAACAAACTTGAGTTAAAATTTTTCCTGCAAAATAATGTTCCGAAATATATTTGATTAGACTATTTCCCAAATAAGATACCAAAAATAATTAGGTACCATTTTCGTTTATTATTTGTTAACATTTTCGATAGCGTACCAACCTCTGTAGCGCATTTAAATCGTAACTCCTTTCCTTGCAAAAATTTTCAAATTGTTTCCATATTGACATTTTGGATGCAACAGTATTTTTGGGAGTTATATTTGCAACAGTTTTTTGTATTTCTTCTATGGAAGTTATTCCGAAACGGCTCATGTCAAATAATATATTTTACAACTGTCAAACATCTGTAAACAAACAACCAGGTTGCTAAGGATATAATTGACATGACAACGGGATGTTTTCGCTATTTTGGAGGTGAAAAAATCCCTAGGGATTTTATCGCTTAAAAATGAACGTGATTGGTCAAAACATTAAGGCGTGACTATAATTTGACAAAGTGATTGGTTTATATCAGTTTATATGACCATGAGGGGAATAGTCATATTAATTTTTTGCAATTCCTGGTTTAGAGTTTCTTGATTATGTTTCAGATTCTTTTCTGTTTCCGCGACTAAAACCATGTCGTCTGCGAACATTATATGTTTATTTTTTTCATTTTCCAGTTGCCTAGGTGAAACGGTCTCATTATTTGTTTAACTTCTTTAATTACCCCATCAATGACTACTGAGAATAATAATGGGCTGAGCACGTATCCTTGTTTTAAGCCATTTTTTGTTTCAAACTCTTCCGATTTTTCATTTTGGGTTCTTACAATATTTACCGTTTTTTCGTACATCGCTTTTATTATGTCGATTGTTTCTATTTCTATTCCCTTTCTTCTTAGGCCCCTCCATGCGTCTCTTCTTTTGATTTTATCGAATGCTTTTTCCAAGTCTTTAAAACATGATGGTACACTCATTAATGTTATTGCTCTATAGTTAGTAAGATATCTTTGTTAATTTTTTTTGGGAATGTTTGATTTTAGTAATGATCACAAATCTTCATCCGTTTTTTTTTTTTAAATTGTATAATTGTGCAAGGTTGCATCCCGTTTCTTATTATTCCTAGTTATTATTAGATATGTTCTTGCCGTATTATGTCTACCGTTCACTTCGCTGCGGCTGCTGGCTTTTAAAGCGAGCGAAATTCGATAATTCGTCGTAGGCCTTAATTGAAGCATTATCTATTCATGAAATTCATGAAACTAATGTTGACGGGGTACCCATAGCTTAGCCTTCCTTATAGTCCTTATTCTGCGCAGAACGAGGAATGTCAAACCAGAACCATTATGCGTGTTTTTGTGCCCTAATGGGAAATTCTTATGGGCTTTAGTTTCTTGTGAATTAAAGTCGTTTCAAAGTGATGCATCATTCAAGTTTCATTAAGAAAGTTTTAAATAAGACAGACAATAAATTTTAAATTGTTTTGTTAATGTTTAAAATTTGTGCTAAAACTTGCAGTTCTGGGAAAGTTGTGATTTTAAATCTATGAAATGTATTTGTACCAGTGATAGATTGGATCACGATATGTTGTCGCCAGAATTTGATTGAGGCTGTGTTTATTGCACCAATGACATTAAAACTAAATGTTTTCCAGAGTTATACATGCCATTGGCCATTTACTTCGGAAAAATAGGGGAAAAACTGGAAAATTGGTATGAAATGGTCATGAAACCGTAAGAGACAAAATCAAAATTTTCCTATTTACCAATGCGCGCATCCTTTGCAAGTAAAATGGTGCAAAGTTTTTGAAAAAATCTTAAACGGTTCCGGAGAAAAACGCGAAGAACGAGGCCCTTGTAAAAACGGTTTTTCCTATGTTAAACGCCTATGCAAGTCGCATAGATTTAGTTATAACAGATTATATCACAAATTCTCAGATCATAGCGCTTTTGCCGGGGTTTCGTTTTTGACGTTTTTCTCCGAAACCGTTTAAGATTTTTTCATAAACTTTGCACCATTTTACTTGCTATGGATGCGCGCATTGGTAAATAGAAGAATTTCGATTTTATCTCTGACGGTTTCATGGCCAACGCGATCGCAAAAATTACTTTAATTATTCAACTTCTTAGTTGTTTCCCTATTGTTCCGAAGGAAATGGCCAGTGGCACGTATAAAATTCTTCAAAACACTTAGTTTTGATGTTCTTGATGCAATTAACACAGCCTTGATCAGATTCTAGCGACAATCGTGACCTTTCTTTGCATATGGGATGCAGCTATGGAAATGCACCAAACATGGTAATGTTCAGATCATCCAGAGATTCCAGAACAATACACTAAGGAACATCGCTGATGCACCTTGGTATTGCAGAAATAGTGACATACATCGGGACCTCAAGATGGACACTGTAACCGACACAATTAAGAAGTTTGCCAAGAGCCACGAAGAAAGGCTCCATCAACATGTAAACGTCGAGGCGATCCAGCTCCTGGACACTACAGGATTACTTAGAAAACTTAAAAGGGTTTTAAACCTTCCGAGTTAGTTTAAGCAAAAGTTTAAAAGCAGAGACTGAGAATAATAATATTAAACTGATTAAAGCAATGTTCCAATCTCTTAGTAGACGTCTGACTCTTAAATGACCATTTTAAACATATTTTGAAGTCTTTGCTATATTATTGTGATCAGTGCAAAGTGTAGTTGCGTTCAAGTCAACCTTTGTTAAATTGTTTTGGCACAGCAAAAAAATTATGTGGTTTTTGCCCTAATACATCTTTTATTTTACTCTCTAAACTGTTGGTTGAAATATCCTGTTTCGTTTGTGACTCCTTTGAAAGAATATCGTTGGATGAACTGAAAGAGTCCGTCATGAACGTTTTTAATAAAGCCTCTTTACTTATAAAGTCGCGTATATCCATCAAAACCTCGGGGCCGAGCCTTTTTTATTCGCACAATACTTCCTGAGGGCTTTACATGGCAATACAAAGCGCGAATGAATTTATTATCCAGCGGGAGGTGTCTCAAAAAGGATGAACCCCCGAAATTAATACAGCAGTAATTCTGACCGTCACATTTTCGGCCGTAATAATTCGCTACGCGTAACAGCGCCCCGTTTCGGAAAGTTTTGCGCGAAAATGGTGTAGTTTACATCACACCTGGTCGACTTCATACCGCAGCGTCAAGTAAACGGATCGATGGCGATATCAACCCCCTTTCCGCCCTTGGTGTTCGACCTTGCGAGAGGGGCGGCATCGCACGGCGGCCTCTTGCGGTCACGGCCGTTCGTTCGGCTGTTAACTTAACGTCTGCCTCGCTAAAGATCCTCTTTTATTTAACTTCGGTTAATGATGTCGGGTCTAGGCGATTCCTGCGAAATTTATACGCCGTTCGACTTGGTGTTTGGAAAATAAGATGAGAATTTTGACCTTTTGGAATGGTGGTTCAGGAATGTGCGTTGTAAGGTTTAGATATCGACCCGAAAAGATAAATAGGCGTATTTGCATGTCGCTGTTTGTGCGTTTGAATAAATAATTTTTTGTACACTTGAATCTTCTTTGCTGTAAGCGAAAAAAGGTCGTTATATTTGTGGACTTCAGGAAATTTCTTGTTATAGGTACAGAGTGTTTTAGGAGGAAGAGTAAATATTTTGGGAACTGGTAGTATGGACCATTTTGATTAAAAAAGTTCATATAAACGTGTGTCAAATTCTCAATGGTTAGGAAGATACAGCTCCTTGAATATTAAACATAAAAAGCCTCACAATAGGTTGATAGTTGCATTTATTAATTTAAATAATCAATAAATGCAATAATCGACCGTTCGTAAGGCTGTTTAAGGTTAAAATTCAAGCAGCTGTATCTTTCTAACGATTGAGAGTTGGGCACGTGTTTATAAAAACTATTTTACTCAAAATGGTTCATGGTACTAGCTCCTAAAATATTTACTATTCTTCCTGAAACACCCTGTATACGTTAAAGTACCTTCTTTAAGTATCTTACCAATGCCATATTTATGTTACAAAATACAAGCTTATTATAAAGCTCTTGTGTAGTTTTAAATTTTCAGAACTTCCTTCCAATACATAATAAATATAATCCGTATAAAATGTTATAGAAATGTACTTAAGCTACGTTCAGTAGGTCAGTATATGCTAAGAGTGTTTCGTTTATATTATTGTAGTTCAGCAACATTTCAGAATGAAAATTTTCCTTACTGATGGACTGAAAGAGTCGGGGCACTTTTTTGGCCATTGCGTTTACCAGTTAATGTATTTTTACATCTTATATCTTAGGCCTATAGTTTATTTATCAAAAACCTTGCTCTTTAGACGAACTTTTTATTAGCACTAATAAATTCTTTTACTAATCTTTTTTTACAGGGCATTTTGTTATGTACAGAATGGAAATTATGTAATTTTTCAACCTGCACAAGCAATTTATTACTTACTTAATATTAACTAGATTTTTTTGCAGTAGACTATTTTAAGTCCATTTAGCAAGAACCTTCTATATTTGTTTTTATAATTGAATTTTTTAATTAAAAAAAAAATATCGATATAGCATGTACTTTAAGCGTTCATTTATTTTTTTAGTCATGAGTCCTTCTATTGTTAGGTGTTCTCGTGTTATTTGCTGCCATTTATGCTGTGTATCTACAGGTCTTAAAAAATATGGATATTTAGTGGCATAATAGTGGAAATTGTGCCGATTAACTGTTCTGGTTGACAGTTCATACAAATTGTTTTGAATTTTCAAAGGCTACTACTGATATTTTAGGTAAAATACTCGTAAATAATCATAAGAAACGAAATAACTCTAAAAATATTATATTTAGATATAAGACATGCTTAATAACTTTGAAAGATATTTAAATTTTCTACAAGAAAATGTAAAAATATATTTTATATATAATTTTATTTAAAAAATATGACTTATATGCGTTTCAAGTTTAGGGAAATGGACCGAGTATAACGAACACCCTGTATATTATTTTAAAAATGTAACTAGTCAACAATTCCCATGACTCTATTGTCTAATAAATTACCAGAGTAAATTGCTCTGGTGTTGTTATTGTTAATAAATATAAATATTTTTATAAAAGTCTGCATCTGCCAAAATTTAAAAAAAATGTTAATAACTCAAATAACTCAAAAACGGTTCATTTTAGACATAAACAACCTATAATAGTTTTGAAAGAGAATTTAATTGTACATCCAAAAATTAAAAAATATTCAGGGTGTTCCATATAAAAAAACAATGTTTGGTATCAGAGCGCAAAAACAAAACACTGTACCTATTAGTTGAAAATAATTTTAGGTTAGTAAATGATTACAAACAACTTTTATTTTTACATTTTTTTAATGTTATTACTTATAACAGAGCTATCGAATAATTCGTCTTGGCTGGGACACCCTGTAGATACTATAATTAAATCCTTGTTTAGTTCAAAACACTAAAACATTTTTGTTTTTGCCTTTTGTATGGTTCCAGTTTCAATGTAGTCCTTCGTATTATCCTAGCAGGCTAATCTTGTTTTCCATCCTGTTGAACACAATTAGAATTTTAATCATGTTGCAATTTCGGTATTGGTTTTGTGCCCTTTACAATGTTTTGAGATTTCGTTGGTTTGCGTTTCGTCCGATTATTTAGAATGTGTTTATACAGGGTGGTGCTTTTTTCGATGCTCACCATTGCTATCTTGGAAACGGTAAGAGATACAAGGTCGGTTAAATTAGAGAAAAGTTGCACATTTTTATGGCGATTGAGAATCTGAAAAGAAATCCTGGTTATTTTGATTCGTTTTTGATTTATTACAAAAAAACTGAAAAATGTGATTTTAGAAAAATATTATTATCTTCCCTACCATTGACGCTATTTCATTTAAACTTGGTAACTTTATGTTTTTGACCGTCCCGGGTTTGATGAGGTCAACAGAAATTTTCTAAGCCTTCTAGATTTCAAGTTGCGATAGTCAACTTTTTTATTTCTTATGGCCGCCATATTGGATTTTTACACCATCAGACAGACAAAAAAATTTGCTTTTCAGATTGGTAACCAACATACCTTTTTTCTTTCAAAAAACTTGTTGAAATTTTAAAATTTGTGTAAATAATTCATAAAATCGAGAATACTCTGAAAAACAATTGAAATTATAATATAAATCTAAGTGACACAACATTTTATAGGTCTAAAGATAACGAAATTAAGATTGTTGGAAACATATTTAGAAGATATGTTAGGCGAATTGCCATTATTAACAATTCAAAATCATCAGTAGTTTCAGCATGAAGGAGCTGGTGCTCACAACGCCCGCATTGTAAAATGATATTAATTTAGATGTACGGTTTCAAAATGCATGACTTGGTACGTTTGGTCCTGTTAATTGGCCTCCGCGATCGCCATGTTTAATGCCTATGGATTACTTTTACATTCATGTTGTTTATGCAACCCCAACGGAAAATATTGAACTTCTTCGCCATAAAATCAAAAATGCTTTCGACTCTATTTCGAGACAAACTATCCTAAAGGCAGTGGACGAAATGAATCTGAGGACTAACCAATACATCATACATAACGGCGCGCACTTTAAACAATTTAAATAATTATTTATCTTGTGTTTTAAATTTATTGTCCTTTCCTTATTTTGTTAGATCTATAAAATGTTGTGTCACTTTTATTTATATTATAATTTCATTTGTTTTTCAGAGCATTCTCGATTTTATGAATTATTTACACAAATTTTAAAATTTCAACAAGTTTTTTGAAAGAAAAAAGGTATGTTGGTTACCAATCTGAAAAGCTATTTTTTTTGTCTGTCTGATGGTGTAAAAATCCAATATGGCGGCCATAGGAAATAAAAAAGTTGACTATCGCAACTTGAAATCTAGAAGGCTTAGAAAATTTCTGTTGACGTCATCAAACCCGGGACGGTCAAAAACATAAAGTTACCAAGTTTAAATGAAATAGCGTCAATGGTAGGGAAGATAATAATATTTTTCTAAAATCACATTTTTCAGTCTTTTTGTAATAAATCAAAAACGAATCAAAATATCCAGGATTTCTTTTCAGATTCTCAATCGCCATAAAAATGTGCAACTTTTCTCTAATTTAACCGACCTTGTATCTCTTACTGTTTCCAAGATAGCAATGGTGAGCATCGAAAAAAGCACCACCCTGTATAAATCAATATTTTGGACACCTGTTTTAAGTTAACGTGTATTTTATTTTGTTCTTCTACATTTTTAAGTTTTATAGTGGGGTTTAATGGGATAAGCTTAGTAATTGCACCTAGTTTTGAATGTATATACTAATCTCTGCTTAGCTGTTTCAATTGTACATCCTTGTCTTAATCTTGCTTATGACATATACGGGATGAATCGATACACCCCAAAGAGCGGTTGTGCTACTATTCTATCTGTAACACTTCACAGACTCGTTGTTTCAAGTGTTTAATCATCCACTTCTCTTCGGTATAGGAAATGGTTTTGCCAACAGCAATAAGTATAAAAGCATTTCCAAATATATTGCAGAGCTGTAAACTGGTGGCGTTAGGCTGTTTGGTGTGTGATGTTATTGGTGCCGTTTGAGCTTAAATGAAAACTGTTAAGTTTGTGATGGGAAATGAGGATCAATATACAGTTTTATTTTGTTGGTGAAAAATTAGGGATTTTCTATAATTTTCACATAGGTAGCTTTGCTATGAGAACAGACATTTTTCTTTAATTAAAGACAAAAAAGTTGTACAGTTTAGATTAGTAGAATTAAAATATAATTCATAAGCCTATCCACAACTAAGCAAATACATTATATGTGATTGTGTTATAATTCAATTGAGCTGTGTTAAATAATATTTCCTTACAAAAGCATTTACCATTAGCTTCTAAGTTATAAAGCTCGTTAATTTATGCTCTTTTGCGGTTTAAAAACATTGAATTACAGTACAATTCGCATTTATGATTCAATATTCATCAAGTAAAATCATTGAATGTGTAATATATGTTAAATCATATTGCCCAAGACCGTGAATCTAAATCTCCATTTCTAATTGGTTTTTTGTATCCTACTCTTCAAGTTTTTCATCTGGTCGCGTATACAGTGTGTCCAAAAGAATGGAATATGCTATATATCTCAGTAAATATCCACTTTAGGGAAAAATGTTTTGAATAAAAGTTGTTTGGTACTTAGTTTTCCACCATAAGACAAAATTTAATTTTTTTTTCGAATAACAGAAGCGCAATGAAAAACAATTGAATTTTTTTAAATAGCAAGGTACCCCTATATTATACTAATTTGATAGAGGATTTTTTTCTTTTTTCAATGATGGGGTCACCGTAAAAATTAAGTTTATGCTAAGAGGCCGGAGAATATCGAAAATTTAAAAGATCTTATTAAAGAAATTACACCTGAAATGGTTGGGAATGTTATAAACGGGTTTAAAAACCGAGTTTATCATTGCCAAGCTGTTAATGGTTCACAGTTTGAATATTTATTGTAGATTTTGCCAAAAAGTTTTAGTTCTTATGTTTTTGTTAGAAATAAATACTAAACAATTAAAATATTTTGAGAGTTTTTCTCAAAAAGTTGCTTAAGTAAGGGTACTAAAGTTTTGCATCATTGAAAAGAGAAAAAAATTCTCTATCAAATGGGTATAATATAGGGGTACCTTGTCATTTAAAAAAACTCATTTGTTTTTCATTGCGCTTTTGTTATACGAAAAAAAAAAATTAAACATTGTCTTATGGTGGAAAACTAAGTACCAAACAACTTTTATTTAAAACATTTTTCCTTAAAGTGGATATTTAGGTACTGAGATATATAGCATATTCCATTCCTTTTGTACACACTGTATGTTCTCAAGTATTTTAATCTGTTAGTTTCTTTTATTTCTTCTCCCCTCAGTTGTATCTTTATACCTTTAATACTTTTTGCAATTTCTACAGTCTCTGTCTTCTCCGTGTTTATATTTAGCCCAAATTTTCTCATACTTATACTCCATTTTTCCATTCTCTCCTGTAGACCAAATAACACGAGAAAATGATAACGCAAAAATAAAAATTAATAGACCAGAACTAACAAGAGCAATGCAAAAGATTTAAAGCGGCAAACCACCAGGAATAGAAGGATTAAAACCAGAAATGATAAAATATATGGGAGACGAAGGGATTGACTTACTGCATAGAATATTAAATCTGGCATGTACTACACAAGGAATACTCAATGAGTGGAAAATAGTCATCATAACACCAACCCACAAAAAAGGAAATATGAACAACTAAAGAGGCATATGCGGATGATCTATTAATATTTGCAACCAATAAGAAATACCATAATCAATTAGCTATAAATCCGCTTAAGTCTTTGTACGTTCATTCATGAAAAAATTTAGTTCCTTTCTTCTTGGAGAAAGTATACAATCAATTTCACTTAGGGTACATCAACTTCGAACTAAATGGTTTCAACTCGAAACTGATACAAGCTTAATTGCCTATTAAACACTTGCTATTGCTTCAATTACCACTTAGTGTATTTGCATATCCATAGTTGGTTGCTCGCAACTCCACATATGCAAGGTGTACTGGTGGTATACGTACATGTACATAAACCATTACACAATCCAGATGCGAGATTTGCACTTAATGCATGCAAATAGGTGTGGTATTTGCATCATGAACATATAAATTAAACCAATACATTGTCGTAATTATATACTGCTAAAAGCACGATAAAAAAAATAAAGTTCAGTTATTACACTTTGTAGATGATATTCAGTGAAATTTTATTAATAGCCCAGTCAGGAAGTTCTTATTATAGCTCAAAACTCCTGTGTAACTCTATGCAACATAACAGCGAGGCAATCAATCGGAAGACCCTGTATTATTAGTAACAACGAAACATTTGTGCATTTTTACTATGTCTGGAAATTGCTACAGCACAGTTTGGTTTTAAATTGGAGTACACCAGGGCCTACAAGGGTCTACAACAAAATGCACAACCAACAAAACTAAATTATTTTGTAACGATGTTGCTTTTTAAAATACATACATATTTAATATAAAAACACTTACCAGCACAAAATTAATTACTTCATTAAAAACCCTTCTTTTTTTTAAATAATTTAATTATGGTTTTTAAATTATTCGCTCTACTAGCAACGAATACTGGGCCACAAGCAACAACCACAACAAAAATAGCAACGCGAAAATTCAATAAACTTTGGAAAGCGCAAACGTGCGCGAAAAGTTTGAAATTACATTCATTCCACAAACAAAAAACTGTTTGAAATCGCTTTATTACATCTATACAGGAGCATTTTCAAGTTTAAAATTAAACAGTTTTTAAGGGAGTGAGTATCTAATAAGTTTTTATGTATATCTAAATAATAAAAATGATTAATCGGAGTGTCGATATAAGAAAACTCGAATATTGTTTATTAAAAAATAAATAACATGTAAGACATTTGTTGGATCATTATCAAAAAATAGCAATTGTGCTCTACAACTTCCATAAAACAAACTCAGCACTAGGATAAACTTCAAGAATTAAACTTTTTTAAAGAAGAATAAAATAGCTTACTTTTTCGAATTCGCTTTCAGTAAACTGATTCTATATTTTTAGATATCCAGGAACGAATTTATACTAAATCAAAGAGTTAAACATAGAATCAACGTCACGTATTCACGTGAGTTGAACTAATCGGTTTAATTGTGCATATTTTAGATTATTTTTATATTTCCAAGATTCTTGCAGCTAAGAACTGTAAGGCCCAAAGATTTTTTTCCAAAATAATCGAGCTACCAAAAAGTGGTCGACATTTCTCTGACATTTTCCACAGTAACAAATTTACTTATAGAATACCTAAAAACCTATATGTCAAATGACATTAGTAAAACAAGGCAATAATTTTAAATAAAATCTAAGCTAGCAGCAAAATTTGTCGAAATTTCACAGGCGATGGTTTGTGCGAAACAAATTTCATACGACTGTTTTAATTTTTCACGTCCGCTGATGTGAGCACCTACGTTATTTATTAACGTCGTGGTCCACCGCAGGCATTTTAAATGAAAATCGGGCTACATAAACTTCCCAAATGAAAAAAAAAACCGCGAAGGAAGCCGTATCGGAGCGTTTTTAGTTTGTTTTGTGAATTTTGTATGACGTATGAGAGTTTGCTGCGAGCTATAAATGAAACTTTTAAATCGTTTTTGGATGGGGTTGAGGAAATTCGAATCCACATTTTTTTGCTACGTGGGTGCATGTATTTGATTATGAATTTAAATAGTGCCACATCTCTGGTTGTTATTATTACGTTTAGGGAAACGTTTTTAAATTCACGCCTCTCTATGGTTAGGTTAGGAATTTGTGTTTTATCTGATTCGATTTATTTGTTGATTATGTTATTCGCAGGCAGTGAGTTGCAACTTACTAAATACACTGACAGAAACTCATTTAAAGCCTTAAAATGTAGCTGGTCTAGAAATAGCATACGCGAATAATTTTCTAATATAGTTTAATGTGTCAGAAAAATGCAGACCTCAGACCCTTTTCATGAAATATAATATACGTACCTACATAAAAATTAATATTACTGCACCACTTTTAGTAATTTGTGTTTTTCATTTTGTAAAGTGCTTTCCATTAAATATTTTTTGATGTGGCATTAATGCTGTGGGTCTTTTAATGAAAAGAGATTTGGAGACATTTCAAAATAACAACGAGCAAACAGTGGAAAAGCATATTTTCTTAAAACGGCGAACTTTCACATGAAATTTCATACAATGAACGATCGCCTATGTAACAGTTATAAATCCTGTGATCTGACGTTGCAATCAGTAATTCTCGGAAGGAATACCTTTAGACAATGTTCCACAAACCACTGCTGATAGCATTCAAATTCCCAACAACTAGCAACTAGGAAGTAAATGAAAACAGCAGAGCAACGTGACAAATGAATGCAACACTGGGACAAGTTTGGCACAAGATTTATCAAAGTATGTCTTGAGCGACGTTGTATTGTGCAAAGATGGGGATCAGATACAACAAAATCTTTGTAGGTTCATAATCATTCAAACTAAATGAATATAGTATTAGGAACCTTTAACGATTTAACGTACTATAAATATTAATAACGGTCAGTTCAAATCACATATTGTAAAAAACTAAATCTCACGATATTAAAAAAAAACAATTCAGCTTTATATCAGTGCATTTAGATTACAACTATTTGCTACTAGGGTTTCTCTAATTTGACCATTTTGCTTGTCCCGGGATTCCGGGAAGAAATCGGCCCTTGTCCTGGGATGTAATAAATTAAATCAATATTTTTAAATAAATAACCAAAAAAAAAAAGAAGGGAGCGGTCATATATGTAACACATTTTGCTTCTTGATTATTATAAATAATTAAATTATATTGGTGAGAGGAACATACATTTGGGAAATATAACCTTTCTATTGCAGTTTCATATTTATGAACACAATAATATAATATTTACAATGAATTTTTTTAATGTGATTTAAGAAAACAGAGGTGATTTATGCTTCGGTCAATAAGTCTATTTCTTAATTTATTAACAAAAAGTCCTGTCGCATAAAATGCTCTCTCAGTCTCTATTGAGAGCATCTAGCAGCAAAGAAACATCGTCATTGTCAATAAAATTTCATTTATAAACTATTTTGATTCAAATTGCTAGGGTACACAAAAATAAAACTGTAAAAGTATTTTGAAAATATTAACTTTGTCACGTCTTTACGCCATACTTAAAGAGAAAATATAAAAGAGAAAAATTGTTTTAAAATAAAAATTAGTAGTAGGTTTTTCCATAATTTACTGTTAAGGGGCGTTCTCACGATTCGATTTTAGTCGTTCAACTTTTGTTGATCAAGTAAAATCGAATGAAAACTACCGTGAGAACCTACTTTCAATTTTTGTTGATCAACTTTAGTTGATCAACAAAAAGTTTGAACCGTTCAAACTTTATCGGTCAAGTTGCGCGTCATCGCCATTCTTCCGTCGAGTTTCTCTAGTATAGATTGATGAATAAAATTTTTTTTATTTTTTTAAATTTCTTATCTTAATGAATTCTTGTAAACCCTCAAATATTTCTTCACAAACATGTTTTATGAAATTTGAGATTGTATTTTTCGGCACTCGGTAGGTACATAAAAGCCAGCGTACTGAATGAATCGCCTGTTGCCAAATACCGTAAAGTTATTTGCAACTTCAAAGCTGCGGGGAGTGCTTATCGCATAATAGTGTTTTGTTTGGAAATTTTTGAATTTATTTAGATAGAAGTTCTTCAAATTGTCTTACGGACATTCTTAAATGATTCTTATATCCCTGTCCATCCTCTACAGCTAGTTCTCTTAGGAGTGTTTCTGAAACACCTAATTTGTTTCGTCGTTGTCTCACCCAGAAACGCCGTTTTCTCCGCTTTTAGCCATATTTTATTAACATTCCTCTAAGTTCTTCGCTAAGAAATTCGGAAATTGTTGCTATACCCGCACGGACAACTGCATTTGACGCCATTTTTAATCGTACTGTTGATTCGATTTACGTTGAAACGTGTGAACAAAAATTCCAGTCGATTTTACTTGATCAACTAAAGTTGAACGACTAAAATCGAATCGTGAGAACGCCCCTTTAGTAAAGATATTTATAATAAATTCTAATAAGTTATGATAGTATTACAAAGATCAAGATATTTATAATAAATTCTGATAAGTTATAATTTAGCATTACAAAGATCTTAGTACAAAATAAACGAAAATAAAACTTTTTTTTAATCCCGGGAATTCCTGGAACAAAAAGCATTTTCCGGGAAATACAAAATAGCCTAAAATGAACCGGGATCCCGGGAAAGAAACCCTATTTGCTACACAAACCGTAAAAGTTCATTAATGACTTTGATTCATATATATTTAGCAAGAAAAACACCTTTCAAATTAAACTCAGGTTTCAGGTTTAAAATACTATCGAAATACACATTGACTTTGATAAATAAAGCTCAGATTTTATTTATTTAGTCATTTTTTGTGCTTTTGAACTAATCAAACCGAATTAAAAAAAACTATGTTTTTAAAAAAAAAACGTGTTACAGACGAAAGTAGCAGATTCAATTAATCGATACATATACCCCATACAAATATACTTTAAATTCAGCTAGTATTTTTAGAAAATAGGTTTAGTCCTTTTAATGTAATGGCATTTGCTTTTGGAATATTCATCTAAAAATGTTTTTTAAAAAACTTTTTAAACTAAAATCACAGCTTTTAAAATCAAATTTGTTGGCTTACCATTCCTAAAAAATTATAAATAAAGGTTACAGTGTATTTATGTATCCAGGCAATATTTTAGAATTGGATTTCTTTTCAAAACCAAATTTGTGGCAATTTAAAAAAAAAAATCAAAATAACACTATTACACTTATTACATATTTGCCTAATTTAACAAACCCTAAGTTATGAAAAATATTTTTTTTGGTAGTTAAGCCTGTAAATATTATTTATGTCCTTTGGAAGTAATTGGTTTGTCTTTGAAAAAAAAAGAAGAAAAATCCAGGATTATTACGGAGTTAAATTTAAAAATTAACAAAAATGGTTGGATCCTGGTGAATTATAATGATAGTATTGAAGAAAAATAGCCGTCTGTCTGTCACTGTGTGTACAATTTGTGCTAATATCGAGTTGTTTGCGAAGGGCCAGCGTACTCTGTACATGTCACGCGTTTTTTTTGCGATATCAAAGCGCACTCCAGCGCTCTGTGTGTTATTAATTTGTTTTGGGGTCGCCATCGATCCGTTTACTGTTGCGCTTATCGAATGCCGTGAATTGGCCATCGCCATGGGCGTGTGCTGGGACCCTGACCTACCTCAATAATCATTCTGTCTTTGCGCAGTGGCTGCTCCACCCACGCACCGACATGGCCAAATGCATCTTCGTATCTCCCATCGAAAAGCGGCTGTTACATAATGGATATCTTTCGAGATGACATAATTGCTGAATCAGTAGCGCATTTAATATTCTTCAGCGACGTGTAAATAATTTATCGTCCATTTGTTGACATTGGAATATGAATCGAGCGATGAATGCTATTTTCATGGAATAGTATCGATTGTCTTTTTTTTGTTGTTGTTGTTGTGGTTTGCGGTTGTTGATTATACCTACGTGAATAAGCTAGTAATAATTGTATTTATTGTTAATCATTGGATTCGTTCTTCTCTTTGTTAATTAAGTAACTGCCGGGGCAATTTTTTCAGTTAATTATTAACGTTCATTGATGTACGTTTTTGTACTTAAAAGCATTTGTTGTATTCGTCGTTAATTCTGATGACATAATCGATGTCTCTTTGTCTTCGGCTAATATTATTTGATCTTCAGCAAAATGTAATTTTGTGAATTTTTAAAACTACAGAATCCTCAGATCTTCCAAACAATCATTATGTTTCGCTTCCATAACTTAACATCATGAGCTTCTGCGCGTATGTACATATCTAGGTTTTGGTTTATACCCAGTAATTTAGTGGAGTTTACTTAGCAAGTTGTACCTACTACGTAACTTGTTGACACTTTATAATGGTAATTAAATACATAAGTCTTCTGCCTGTTAATGTACTTTCTCGAGGGAATAACTTGGATATGTTCTTAGTGGAATTAAACTTGCCCAAGTTTCCCTCTAGACTCGAATCGATGCGGTGTTTTAGTACCTAATAATCCCTCGAGTTATTGCTCGATATTGCCAAAGTTGAATTAAAAATATCGTATCTTTAGAGAGGGCGCATTTATTAAAGCTTTATGAATTTACTTTGCAATTTAAGCGATTTTGTTACCGCGTTTGAAAGAAATTGTCTTTTATGTACGTAAGTAAGTGTTTTATTGTGTAACAACCAGAGGAAATCAGGAGGTGTTAAAGTTAAAATTGGATTATTTCAGGAAACAAATTGAACTGGAATAGTATATTACATAAGAAGAGTTGTAAGAAGCATAACGAGTGGAAAAGTTGCGCACGGAGCCGGGTAGCGGCGAATGCGTAATTGCTTTACAACTCGTGTTATGTAGCTTACTTTTTCTACGATCACATAATATCTACGATTTTAACGGCTTTTTGGCTAATATGCACATGCAATTACGTTGTCGATTTTGACGTAAGCCTACTTTGACATTTCTAGACAAGTGTGCGTTTCGCTTGCCGTGCGTTATAACTCACTTACTAGGCATGCAGGAAGCGTTTGACGTGAATCTATTTTGATCATTTCTTTAAAAAAAACTGTGCTTTTTGCTTACCGTGCGTAAGGACCCACTTACTATGCATGCAGACTGTGCGGTAAGAGTGCATTTACATTAGGAATCGTAGAAAAATGATAGTAACGCATGTCTAATACTTTGTTAAATGCGGAATAATTTTTCCCCTGTTCGCTTTTGATTCCAAAGGTATTTTCATTCAAAGTTTATGTTTTTTAAGTACACATTTCTTGTTTTCAAGACCATCACTGTTAACTTGACCTTTTCCCAAGCTGGGAAGGAAACTTTACCAAAAACGTATGTACTTTAATACCTCAGATTCATTTAAGTAAAATAAATTTTAAAACGAATTTCGCGTTTTGTGTTGCATAGAGAGAAGTTCTACATTTTACGACCTCAGGCTATAAAATTTTATCAAGGTACATATTCAACCATTAAAATAATTACTGTTTCGCAAAAAATGGTCTTATGTTGTTTGTTTACCTTTGCACACGCCAATTATATACAATTTATCGCTATAAATTGTTTAAAATACATTGTACGATAACAAGTTTCAACTTTTTACCCACTGCATTAAGTGTTTTTAGCAAATATGCTTTGTTTATTACTGTGTATTTGATTGGTTTATGCGCGAATGCTATTTTATTCAGTATTTTATAGTGTAATATGATTCATAGTTTTTTGTAATTAATATTTTGTACGTTTGTTTTGGAAACGAGACCACTTAGAAACATGCGACTTGCATCAAACCAAAGATAATCCCCTGTGCAAAAATATTTTTACGCTTAAAGACTATTATACGCACAATGGTATAAAGCAGCGTTTCTCAAACTTTTAAACACGCGATCCAAATAATTTTCTAGAAATGACAGTACGAATCATAGGGCTCTAGTCGAGAGGGCCTAGGCAAATTTTTGATTTAAGCGCCCACGGGGTTGGGACACGGGGAGGGGGTCTCTATCCCCGCAAGAAAATTTTTGAAAAAACACCTTTAGAAATGTAATTTTAAAACAGAAATTTAAAAAGAAAAAATTGCACTTTTTATAGTATAATTCAACTTATTATTTTGATAACGAAATTGTTGTCTTTTCTTTTGTATTTTTATCTAAACAGTTCTGTTTCGCTATCCAATTGTGGGTCGCGACCCATAGTTTGAGAAACGCTGGTATAAAGGACCCGTTGGGTACGAGCGCGCAGCGCGAGTAGTACGAATATTGATTTATTCTATTCTTTTTAGCAATAACGGGTGTTGTTAATAAAAATTTGAGCCATTCGATTTTTCACCTCCAAAGAATATGACCGGCTTAGTTATAATCGATATATCTTGGGAACGGAGCCACTTAGGGACGTGGGACTTGCATTAAACGAAAGATAATTTCTGCGCAAAAAGAATTCTACGCGCAAGGCGGGTTCTAGCCCCGAAGGGGCTACAGAACCGCTAGTTATTTTGTAATTTAATATGATTCATAGTTTTTTGTAATTTATATTTTGTACGTTTGTCTTTTCAAAGACTAACTCTTTGTAAATTTTCCGTTTTCCAAAATCATTAATTTTTCTACCGTATCTGTACGGTTTTGCGTTTCCTCGCCGTTCAGTTGTTGCTGGTTAAAGGGCTAGTTTACCACAAACCGAATTAATTGGTACTTCCCATCTACTTCCGACAAACATACGCTTTCAACATTTATCACTTCAACTGGTAGGTGCTCGCGTGCGATGTGCAGTTGGCTGTCTGCGTGGGATGGTTGACACGCTAGGATCCCCGCCTGTTCCCTATCAATACCCCATACGGGTCACCTGTAAACTTCCTGACTTTGGCAAAACGTTCTGCGGTCGTGAATAATGTTAGCCTGAGTGCAGTATCATGTCCCCTTTGGTTATAAAACAATCCAACAAAGCACGGCGTGGTTTTTGTTTGAATTACTCGATGCGGATTTAATCATTATTGTTAATTGCTTGTTTGTGCGCGCTGCACCGCGATGCACGGCTGATGAGTCAATTCCTGATGCTCTCTTCCAATTAACCAGCGCATTTTACGTTGCACAAGCCCAACAAAATGTATAAAACTTTTAATTAATTACGTAGGTAGGCGATACATCTCGTAGTACCGTAGTTCATCCAGGAAATGAAATTATTTTAGTCCTGCATTGCAGTATGTATTCGACATCATCCCGCAGATGCACATTTTGGATGTGCTGCGTTGAGAAATCGAATATAAAACGAAATTGAATTGTAGCAGATAGCTATATGTACGATATTTCTGCGATTGGTATACGCCATTATGTTTTTTTAATGTTGGGAATGTGAAAAATTGCAATTATTCTGAATGTTTATTTTTGTTACAGGTATGTCGAGGGCTAACATTCTTTTAAAGCATCTGGTTGTCGATAATTTCACGGGTATTTAAAGGTAAAAGTATAATTTAAGGTCAGTAAATCAAAACGATTTGAAAATTAAATTTTTTAAATAAGTTATATGGAAAGGCGTAAAGCTTTTTGACCACCGGTAGTAAATAAATTACTCTTTGTTTATTTTTTAAGTTAAAAATTGTCTTAGTGTAGGTTATTGCCAGTTTGTTCATTCCTTTGTCTCTATTTTCAACATTTCTTTGTTTTTTATGATAAATCTAAATACTCGGTATAATTTTCTTTGAGGAAAACCGGGGCCTTCGTTATACTAGCGGGCCGACTCATTGAATTTTTGAGTGGTGGGGATAAAGGCCGATGCTGAACATACTTCGCCATATGCCTGGCTATAGAATATAACGTAAATGATTACGTTAATAATTTAATATTACTATCTTATTACTATTTATAATATAAACAAACCAAAAATCGAAAAAGAAGGCAAATTCGTTTAAATTTGGTAGTAAATAGCCACAATATCAATGATCAAATGATTAAAATACCAGTTTTGCGTTTTTATGCTACTTCAACGGTTAGTTATTGTATATTATTTAGTTTCCTGTACTTATTCAAGTTGCTAATTGCACAAAAAACTCGTACACGTGAGGTAACTTGTAATTTTTTGTCGTTAAAGTAATTGTATTTATATTTATTCTTAAATCCTGTGTAGGTAGTGTTAATTTTGTTGTTGTCGTCACATTTCTTGCATGAATTTGCTGCATGTATTCTTTTGGGTGATCTAAAAATAACGTTTTAAAAAAAGCGTCCGTCGTCGTAAATGAAATTTCTATCAAAATCCTGGCAGTACACTGCGTGAAATACTTGACACATCTTGATATTGCCCGGTGTGACTACTTCAGCTCCTGCTGCTTGCAGGATTGGAAGAGTGGGCATCGCTCCGACCCCGAGTGGCTCTTCATCGCAAATCCATAAACGCTCGTGGGTAGCAAGGTCGACTTCCGGGTTTTAAGATGCATCTCAATGTCGTAAAACTTTTTTCTTTCTTATTGGATTACGTGAATTTTTTAATCGAGAAGTGAATTTGCTATTTTATGTAGCGCAAGTTGAACCAGGACGTGATTTATCTACTTATTTAGAATTATGTATTTCATTGAAACGTACATTTTTGTTTAAAACTCCAAATGAAAAATTCTTGTAGAAATGATTAAAGTATCGGGTAATTTGCGGTATCACGCTGTGGTAATAACACTTTCAAAGCGTGGAAGTGTGGAAATGAAAGAAATAAACTGTTGTTTATGTAGTTGTAGCAATGTAAAGAGGTTGCAGATACAAAAGCATTTACTTAGCGTAAGAAATATGTGGTTGTTTGTCTTCAGTACGGTTATCGCTCCATTTGTGCAACTGCTTCTGTTTGCCAAGTTATTGTAGTAAAATTTCTTGTGCTCCTTCACTGGGCACTTTACGTGATAAATTTGTTTATTCCTTTTGAACGGGGTGGTCCGAATCGAGTGTAATTGTGTGGGTGTTGTTATTGAATAAAAATATATGATGAAATTACCTAGAGGGTAGGTTATCGATACAAAAATATTGTTCAATTGAGTTTTGGCTAATGAATAATTTTTAAGGATTGAGAGACGTGATATGTTTAAAAAATTTACGGTTTATAATAAGTTGTGTACAAAACTTAAATTAAGGTTTTTCAGGAAAACACACTTCTTTGCTATTTATTATTATTACTTTTTCCGCGGAAGTTGTCCCCTGTCGGGTTTTCTCCATTGCAACCTCTTGGTCTTTTGTACCCTCCTGTGATAGCCCCTTGCAGAAGTCTTGTGGTTTTGAAAAACTCCAGGATTTTCTTTAAGGGTGTTATTCTTACACGGGAGGGTCACGATATGTTGTCGCTAGAATCTGACCAAGGCTGTGTTTATTGCATCAAGAACATTAAAACTAATAGTTTTGCAGAGTTATACGTGCCACTGGCCATTTCCCTCAGAAAAAAATAAGGGAAAAACAGAAAAGTTGAATAATAAAGGTAATTTTTGCGATCGCGTTGGCTATGAAACCGTTAGATAAAATTGAAATTCTTCTATATTCCGATGAGCGCATCCTTTGCAAATAAAATGGTGGGGGTTTTTTGAAAAAGTCTTAAACGGTTCCGGAGAAAAACGCAAAAAACGAGGCCCTTGTAAAAACGGTTTTCCTTAGGATAAACGCCTATGCAAGTCGCATAGATTTAGTTATAACAGATAGACCACAACTTCTCAAATCATAGCGCTTTTGCATGGGTTTCTTTTTTGGCGTTTTTCTCCGGAACCGTTCAAGATTTTTTCAAAAACTTTGCACCATTTCACTTTCTAAGGATGTGCGAATTGGCAAATAGAAGAAATTCGATTTTATCTCTGACGGTTTTATGGCCAACGCGATCGTAAAAATTACCTTTATAATTCGACTTTTCAGTTTTTCCCCGATTCTTACAAACATTTAGTTTTGATGTTCTTAATGCAATAAACACAGCCTTAATCAGATTCTTGTGACAACATATCGTGACATTCCCTGGTTAGCTATTTTTCGTTGGTTTCTTCCATCCTCTACGTCGATAGGTTGTAATTCCTTCACACAGGCATAGTACGTGAAGAGGAGTTTCTTCTTCTTCATCACATCTTCTGCGAATATCCGTCTTTGAGAGCCCTATTATGTAGAGGTGTTCGTTTGGCTCACAGTGTCCTGTGACGAGTCCTGTGGCTGCTCTGATGTCTACTCTGGTCATCCTGAGCATTTCATCTGTTTTTTCCTTAGATACATTTGACAGGATAGTTTTAAAATGGGCTTGTCCTGCAACTTTTTCCAATGAGCATTATGCCCTTGTCTTAATATGTTATTAAGACTTCGCTTGGCTGTTCTATAATTGCTTAGCTATTCAAACTACTCTTGCATCTCTAACGATTTTCGTTATCTCCATGTTTTAATATGATTATTCACACAAACACACTTTTTACTGTACAGAAACTCAAATAATTTTCCTGTAATCCACTTAAAGAGCTCGTCTTTGATATTAACCTAACTCCTTAGAGAACTTAAATGTTCAAATAAAACTAATCCATAAGATGATCGACTTTAGCGCACGTACTACCCTATAAAAGTCAATTTTGATGTAATTTTGTCAAATTTATAGTGGCTTTTGCTACGAGCCGTCCTGCATGTTAAATAAAATGTGTTGGTTTCCCAGTACATCAATAACATTCTAACCTTCGATATGTATTTTTAAATGACTTAACTTTATCTGCGCCGGCTCTAATAATTTCAGTATCAAATTATACTTTAAGCTGGGATTGGGCCGTGCTCTATTGCCTAATTTGCTATATTTCGAGTGCTTGATTGGTATTTGTACGTCTGTGCTCACAAAGGTACGTTCGTTTCGTAGTTAACTAAGTGCTGCAATCTGTTTAATTGTGTTTGAAGGCTTCCTGTGTGTTCTTTTCGAATTAAGTAAATAAATTCGTTGCCTTGCAACAGTTTCAGTTTAATGTGCAGGTTTGTTGGACGCGGGACGCAATTTGTAGAGTAAACGTTACGTAATTTCGTTCATTTGCAAAGTTCGAACTCGATTAAGATAATTTGTACTTAAGCTAGAGTGGCCGAGCTACGAGGGGAGATTTTTATGAAATCTACCTAGCCATGAAAACAATGACGAAAGTTTACAATTTTTAAACGTCAAGTAGTGTCAACTTTTATAAGTATTCTGACTAGGTGGTGCCAGGAAAGTTTGTATGCCTTACATCAAGATGAACTCTTCTACACAGGTTTATTCAATTCCGTATTCCAGAAAACTGTAGCCACGATTTTCTTACAAAAGACTTGATTTTGCGACCATTTTTGGATGTGAGGAGCCTTGATGAAGCTCTTCAATACTTAGGGTTTCCAGGAGGATTCCTGTGAAACACCTAGATCCCGGCAATAGTCGCAATTCTTTACGGATCTAAAACTTCCCAAGTGCAATAGAAAAATGATAGTTAATTTTCTTAATAATGGTTCATTTTCTTGTGCAGCATTTCATAATTTTTCCAAGCGTGGCGGTTTGCCATTATCACGTAATCCTGTTAATTCAAACAGTCTTAAGCTGCAATTCTGTGTGTGAACAATCTTCTGCCTTTTTTAAATTCCCTTGTTAGTTTTTAGTTAATTATTAACGTTATCATGACACAGAAGAGGCTTTTATGAAACACGTAACAAGATAACCAATCTAATGGCCAATATGAATGAAAGTTTTATGTATCCTCAGGGCATTGTGTTCGTTTTTTGATATTAATTACTCGTGAGGGATTTGCAAGCGTAGGTGGCTGTTGTGTTATTTATCATTTTGTAGGGTGTTGCTTTAGTTAATGCAACGTTATCAGAAGGATTAAAAACCTTGGGAAAATGTATTTTTTTATCTTTTCCTAACATAAAACTTAAAAAAAGTCACAATGGTTATAAAGTAATAAATAAAAAATATTCTTTTTGGCGAGGTGTTAATTTCTTTGATTTTTGAGAAGTATTACAAGCAGTCTATTTAACTAAATTTGTCGTTGGTTTCATAATAAATATCCTTGATATATAAATTTAACCTGTTTATTCTTTAGCTCGATGCAGAATATTCAAACAATATATCAAATAAATGTTTGCTTTTCAGAATTTATTTCTTCGTGTGGGCTTGTATTAGAATAAATTAGTATTACTTACTAAAGGTATATCTAGTGGGCGTTGAAAAATTAATTCCGTAATGTACTAATTGTCCTGGTTACCCCATGTTTCAGCCTGATTTAATGTATTATCATAATTTGGGAACAGTCTCTATTACATGTTACTCAAATCGATCCAATTGTTCGTTTCGGGGTATAATGTTTGGTATAGCCATTTAATCTTGGGGCCCTCATTCATTAATTATTCAAAAGCAATCTCCAAGTGTAGAACTACTATGAAGCTCAACTGTACGGCCTAAAAACGAAATTTATGTTTGAAATATTATCGCTACGTTATTATAATTGCTTAAACATACCATTGTTTCGTTTAGAGGTGTAGTTTTTAGCAATGTGCTTTAAAATTTTAAATATATTTTTGCACTATTTTATGCACTTTATTCCGCCAATTATTAATGTATAACGTTTGCATGAATTATTTTAACAAATAAGAGAGATATTGGCGTCAAATCTTACACACAAGTTGTGTATACCTGGCGCATCCACCAAAATTTATTATTGTTATGTAAATATCTCTGTAAAAGTTGCACTTTGTAATGTTTTAAGTAATTTCTTTCAAGTATCCCACACCAAATGTACTTAAAAAGTTTTTAAACTTGCTGTTTAAACTGTATCCAAACAAATCATCACCAATAATAATAATAATAATTATTATGATTATTTGTTCTAAATATCCGAAAAGGCGTGAAACATGTCACATAAATAATACACATAGTTTACAAAAACACTGAAAATTATATTTACGTAAAAGAATTTTTAAAGGAAGCGTCATTTAGATATTCACTAACTCCATAGTAAGCTTTACAAATATGTTTTATCCATCATTTGTGATGTACAGGGTGGCCTATTTTCGATGCCCATACAGGGCCATCTCGGTTATTATCAGAGATTGAAAAAAACTAAGTACGTAATCTCGATTTCTTTTTTCGAGAGTAATTCATTGCTGTAAAAAGATTTTTGATCTTTTTTTATTTTTGAAATATAGCCCCAAACCGATTTTTGGCACTTTTCAAAAATGTTTAATATTTAAACCGAAAGATAGAGAAAAACTTTAGACATTTTTGGCATGGGTAAAGAGACCGATACTGAACTGTAAAGCACAAAAAAGACGTCACTATTTGACTATTTGACATTATAAGCCAGTTAAACTTTTAAAACAAAAACGCATCAACCTTTCACATTTACAAAAAGTCGAATAAGTTTTATTTAAAGATAATTAATTTAAAAAAAAACTGCTACAGACACATTGCATAATAACAAATTAATGGTACTTGGTTCAATTTATCTTCAAATCTACGAAAGCAATTAAAAGAGCATAAAAAAAAAAACAATAATATACACTCATTTTCAATCAAGTGCTCTTTAAACAACTAAATGACAGGTGAACTTAAAATTTATCATAATTACATAACTTTACGTAGTCTTTCAAAAAGCTTGAAAGGTTCTATCAAGCCTTACTACAAATCACTTAGTATTTATTTACTATGGATCATTATCAAATCAAGAAGAAGTATACGTTAAAAAATCTACAAAACGTTTATAAATATTTTGTATTTTTCTGAAAAACACTTCCAAAATGCTTATTTCAAACAAACATTCACGTTATATTAATGATTAAATAATGGATATGAAATTCACAATACAAATTGTAACAAAGTTAATTACAAATTCCTGAACAAGGGTATTGTAATTTGTGAAGATTGGCTGGTATATTCCAGTGAACGCTAAATTTAGCACCAAATTTTAATTCGCTATACATTATACTTCAAAACAACTCATGAACATTTACATGCAATTTTATACAATTAAGGAAATAATAAGAAATTCCAGTTATATTGCATATCTATTTTCGATGCCCATACAGGGTAGGGTATCTCGGTTATTATCAGAGATATAAAAAAACTAAGCAGGTAGTCTTGATTCCTTTTTTTGAGAGGAATTCATTGCCGTAAACAGATTTTCGATATCGTTTTTAATTTTTGAAATATAGCCAAAAACCGATTTTTGGCAATTTTCAAAAATGTTGAATATCTGGCTTAAACGAAAAGATGGAGGAAAACTTTAAGACATTTTTGCATGGTTTTTTTGTTCTTAATAAGATACCGATATTAATTTTTTTTACTCATATAAATATCGATATATTACACCTAACTTTCTTATTTTAATTGGCAACCATAGTTGGCAAAAATATATGATTTGCTTATGAATAAAGCAAGAAAAATCTTATTCACAACTTAAAGAAATAAAGCAGGTGTATGTTATGTATGTTGACTAACTATTTAAAAAAAATGCTTATTATGCATTAATTTTATATTGTTCAACATTTCTACAAACATTTAGGTAAGTACTTGTAAAAAAGTCTCCATCGCAAATTTTGACAAATTTTGACGATCTTAAAATAATACTGATTTTTTAATCGGATTTTAAAAAGAATTTTAGCTATTATGCATTGCTTTATTGGTGTTTAATGTTTCTCCAAACATTTTGGCCTGTTGTAATGTTTAGAGTTTAGACAAAAAAAATTAGTTATAATAGGTGATTTGCTTGGTCCATTAGTATCGATTTAAAGTCTCCTTACTTCACAAAAATGCCAGGTCACTGACGGATCATGCGTCAGATCTTTTTAATGGGCGCTCGACTATACATTCAACCTTATGTAATTGCGATGAATTACGGATAATTAAAATAATTATTTGGGATAGAATTCTGCAATCGATGTTGTTAAGATAATAAGCTATTAGGAAACAAACCTCCATAGCTAGGCTATTAATAAACGTTAACCTGTTGCACTGCATGTTGCATGCTGTTAAACACACACTTGCAAGCATTCGTACATCCATTTTTGTGACGTTGAAGCAGTGCCCGTTGCAAAAACACTGCGCAAAATTTTAAACCGTCTGTTAACGACGGCCTGTTTGTTGTTGTTCATACGAATTTCGTATTATGAACATGCTGAGTTTTAATTTTAATTTTTTTGTCCACCGTGGCTGTTAATGACAGTCATTATGGCGTTTACATGCCACTAATTACAAAGGACATGAGACGCCTTCCAGCGCGGTTTTTTTGCCGTCTGCTAAACTATTCAAATTTTGTTTTTAGGCGTGTTTGTTTGTGGGAATTAATGTTCGCTTTGTCCATGTTTTAATTTAGAAGTCGTTTAATGGTTTGATAGCAAATGCAACTTGTAATTTACTGGCTTTGTGAAAATTAAATGTAGATAATATGGTATAAAATTAGTAGGCCTATATCTTGCAACTTGAATTTGTTTTTATTCTTGAGGCTTTCGCAGCCGTTATCCATAATACAATCTTGGTTTCCGGGTTTGGAACCGCGTCTTCTATATTTAGAAGTAGTTGACGTTTCGACCATTGTGTCTTGGTCTTTTTCAAAACGACTAATTTGTGAGAGAAGTTGCTGGGTTTATATATCCAGCTTGTGGAGGCGTGGCGTTCCGCTTGATGGATTTGTTCTGCCTCAGTGATTTTCTGATGACTGGTTTCCAGAACACCTGAACAACCTACACAAGAACATAAAATTTACGATGGAGGAAGAGAAGAATGGCGCGTTACCTTTTCTGGACATACTGGTCAAAAGAGAAGCAAACGGAACACTTAGCCACAGCGTTTACCGTAAACCGACCCATACCAACCGATATCTAAATGCTGCATCACATAACCACCCGGCCCAAAAACAATCGGTGATCAACACATTAATACATAGGGCTAAAGAGATATGCACACCAGAAAACATCAAAGAAGAACTGAACATGGTCACGAGAGCCCTGCAAGAAAACGGTTACCAGCGTAAACAAATACTTCGTACCATACAAAAACATGCCACGCCAAAAGAAGGAAAAGAAAAGAAAGAATACATCGCTACGACTTACTTGCCCTACATCAGCGGAGTGACTAACAAAATATCAAAGCTTCTACAAAAACATAAAATCAAAACCGTTTTCAACGCTCCTTTGAAGCTCTCGAATAAATTAAGAAGAACACACGACACAGGACTACACCACGCGGGAATATATAGCATACCTTGCTCCTGTGGAAAAGTATACATAGGACAAACTGGCAGGAGTATACAAACGCGTCTCAAAGAACACGAAGGACAAACAACAAGAAAACAAGTCGATAAATCAGCGGTAGCAGAACACGCCCAGGTACAGGACACAACATCCTCTTCAGAGAAACAAAACTACTGGCCCGCGCAAACCATTTCTGGCCAAGATTATATCGAGAATCATTGGAAATCATCAAGAACCCAAACAACTACAACAGAGACACAGGCATACAACTCCCAAACATCTGGAAACCAGTCATCACAAAATCACTGAGGCAGAACAAATCCATCAAGCGGAACGCCACGCCTCCACAAGCTGGATATATAAACCCAGCAACTTTCCTCACAAATTAGTCGTTTTGAAAAAGACCAAGACACAATGGTCGAAACGTCAACTACTTCTAAATATAGAAGACGCGGTTCCAAACCCGGAAACCAAGATTGTATTTTTGAATTTGTTTTGACTTAATTGATTTATTGAATTAACTGCTCCCTCTACCGTCAGGTGTAGGACTGTTGAGTTGTGTTGCGCTGACTTTTTCCACGTCTTCCTGTCCTGCGCTAGCTTTTTGAGATAAAAAAATCAAATGGGAAGAGATATTCCCATTTAATTTTCTATCCGTTGCTGTATAAAAGTGCTGGAACTACAACTTTTTTATTACTTCTACTTTTGTTCGTTTTGCGACTTCTGTATTTCCAAAAAATGATGATCTGAAACTATTAAATGTTCTTCCTTTTTTTCCTGTTCTTTTGCTTATTTCCTTGTCAATCCCTTCTTTTTCTCTAGGATCACTCCTATATATTTAAAGCTCTGTACCTACGTACAGAATTTAATTTTTGTTCTTTGTAACTGGTCTTTTATTACGGATTTCCTACATTTTCAATGACTTTAAACCAAAATTACGTCTCCAATAGAATAAGAAACTATGATTTTTGTTCTATACTTTATCAGTTTAATAGAAATTAATTTTAAAATATTTTTTTTAGTTCTGGACCTATTATTAATTGTCTAGATTGTACAATTGCCTTAGCTTATCAGTGAAGATTTGTTGAGTATCTGCATTTTCCTAGTACGTACATAATTTTTTTTAATACCCATGTTAATTTTAATTTATGAACTCATCTGTGATAATGCTCCTACGATAATAATAATTTCTGTAATTGCAAAAAGATATTATTCCCTCATCTATTCGTCGAAGTAAAATAGTATTGTTTTTGTGTTAGCTCGTGTATATTTTTGTTCCCAAGGATCCGCCGGTTTTCTCTTGTTTTTTTTTTGTTATTTAGTCTGCAGTGCAGTTATGTTTTCAGTTTATTGTTTGTTACGACTGCTGCGTAGTTGGAAATCGAGATTAAACCGCATTGTTATATATTTTTACCGCGTATTTATTCCACTTTATTCGAAATTATTTGCTTTTGTTTAGTTGTGTTTATAATAACGTATTGTACATGATATTGTAATGGAGGAGTATTGTTGTGATTTTAATGATTTTGGATGAAGCAATCAATAAATTATTGCGTTTATAGAAAACCTTGCAGGATTCTAGATAAAAATGTTGATGGAAAAGAGTTTGTTATTGAAATATTATTCTACAAGTCTCTCTGAATTTCTTTCGGTTCTTCGCTTTTTTGTGCAGTTCAAAATTTTTAATATTCTCTCATCTTTAACTGCATATAACCATATTTTTCGGTCTTCCTCCCTTTCTTGTATCTTTGCTCTTTTCAAAACCATCGTGTTTCTTTGATTTGGAAGTGGTTGTAAGTACTCCACCCAGTGTACCCTCTGGGATTTTATCATTTGGGTTATAGAGGGTTAACAGTATGTTATTATTAATTTTTCATTGGTCCTTCTTCGCCATTTATCGGAATCTAAATTTACTCGTCCATGAATCTTGGGCAGCATTATTGTTTTTTTTTGAGTATCTACGTTTCACATGCATATGTTGTCCTTATTAGATTTCTGTGTGTTTTTACATTTGTGCTCTTGTTAGTTTCTTGGATAAGCTCTCGGCTCGTCGCAAGTAAACTCAGAACTTGTTGTGAACTGCATCCGGGCACTTAACGTGCTAGGAAGCACGAATAATGTTAAACTGGTATGGTGCCCAGGGCACACTAATATACCAGGGAACGAGAAGGCAGATCGCCTACCCAAAATTAGCAGCGAGACACCTTTTTTCGGGCCAGAACCTGCAGTTGGTACATCCTTTGAAACAGCCGAGCGGTGTCTTAATGACATATTAATACAGGGGCAAAATGCTCATTGGAAAAAAGTTGCAGGATAAGCCCATTCCAAGGCTATCCTGTCAATGGTTTCTAAAGAAAAGACAGAAGAAATGTTCAGGATGAGCAGAGCAGACATCAGAGCAGCCACAGGACTTGTCACAGGACACTGTGGGCTAAACAAACACTTCCACACAATAGCGCTCTCAAAGTCCGATATATGCAGAGGATGTGGTGAAGAAGAAGAAACTCCTCCACGTAATATGCCAGTGTGAAGGATTCACACACTTTTGTCGTAGACTTCTGGGGATGGAAAAAGCCAACCAAGATGAGCTAAGAAAAACACCCTCTCAGAAACCGATATATGCAGAGAGATGTGGTGAAGAAGAAGACACTCCTTTTCACGTAATATGCCAGTGTGAAGGATCCACACCCTATCGGCGTAGACTTCTAGGGATGGAAAAAGCCAACCAAGGAGAGTTAATAAAAACACCCTTAAAGAAAATCCTGGAGTTTTTCAAAAACACAGGACTTCTTTAAGGGGCTATCACCAGAGAGCACAATAGACCAATAGTTCGCAGTACAGGAACCCGAAAGGGGACCACCTCCGCGGAAATAATAATAATAATAATAATAATAATAATAATAATGTATTAAAGAACATCTTTTAATACATTGATGAAAATTTAAATAAAAAACAGTTTCTTGAATCATCAGTTTCTAGTTACTTCGATTCGATGCTATTATATTTAACTAACATTAGTATTTCTCCATATGTTATTTTCACAATTTCCCAGGGTTTTCCTTTCTAATGTTTAAAATATATCACGTGATCATATATTTTACGTCGTATTTACTATTAATTTGAAACGGAATTGTTTTTTACTTGCCGATGTTTACGTTTAAAGGTTAAAGTTCGACGTCAAAGTGACATTTATTTTGTTTCAAGCTTCCACTTTCAACCGAACGCCTGCAAGAACGGAGAGAACCGATAAATCATCCGGGTATAATTTTAACCTTTTTTATTCAAACAGAAATTCTGCCTTTTAGCATTTCGGCGGAAACGCTCCGGCAATAAAATACTTTGTTTCATATTATTCCGTTTTAAATGTAAGAAAAATGTCTTTGTCGTGGGGAAATTACACGCGTCCCTGTTTCTTGTCACAAGATATTACGCTGCCGCGGGAATGTGATGAGAGTTGTACGTAAATTTCAACAACTGTCGAGTAAAATTTTGTACTTGGATAAATCATAAATGCGTTGTAGAATTATGTCTACAGTACGGCGAGGTGAGTTAATTTTAAGTGTTACCTGTAAAACGTATAATGGAGAACTAATCCTGAACAAAGTTAGTACAGTTTTTTTTTAGTGCCTTTTGTAGTTGTGTAATGTGCATAAATGTACTTTGAACTAGTTTCAATGTGTGTAAATTTGAACGGCAATGTTTTGTTTTTGCGCTCTGATACTAAACATTGTTTATTTTTTTTTTAAATATAGAATGCCGCGTATATTTTGTAATTTTTGAATGTAAAATTAAATTCTCTTTCAAAAATATTATAGGTTGTTTATGTCTAAAATGAACCGTTTTTGAGTGATTAACGTTTTTTTGAAAATTCTGACAGATGCAGACCTTTATAAAAATATTTATATTTATTAACATAAGAACACCAGAGCAATTTACTCTGGTCATTTATTGGACAATAGTGTCATAGTGATTGTTGACTAGTTACATTTTTAAAATAATATACAGGGTGTTCGTTATACTCAGCCCATTTCGCTAAACTTTAAACGCATATAAATCTTTTTTTTTTAATGAAATATATTTTTACATTTTCTTGTAGAAAATTTAATTATCTTTCAAAGTTGTTAAGCATGTTTTATGTCTAAATATAATATTCGTCACGTGTAGCGCTTCCGTCAATTTATACACACCCTGTATTTACAATTCAATAGTTATAAAAATGGCGTCAGTCCATTTAAGGCCAAAATAAAAATAAGTATTTTCTGACAGTTTTTTTTTTTGAATTTATAATCGATTTTGTTGCTAAAAATAACTTGCTTTAGCATTTTAAAACTTTACCATTGTCGGGGTGTAATTATTTTAAATTTTAACCCCAAGTAGTTGGGTGTAACTATAATAAAATTTAATTAAAACGACCATTAGCGTCGTTATTGGTGTTATTAAGAATTACAACCTGTACACTAAAAAAACATTTATTGCTCGAATTTATAGCTGTTAAATTAGTGGCTGTACCTTATTCGCGATAATTTATCGTTGCTGTGGTAATTTTCAGATTAACCTGATTATTTTTTTAGCGTTTCGTTAGCGTTTGATCTGTTTTAATATTCTTTGTGTCGAATCAATTTTGTAATTAATTTAAACGGGAGGGAATGGTGTGTTTGTGTTCGTAGCGGTGGATTAGGAAGTCTTACGAACTAATTTAGTGTTGAGTATTTGTATAAGACGTTAGAGATAGTTCATTAATTTGTTGGTAATAACTTAATGAACTATACTTCCTTGATTAAATTTTTTTGCGTAACCGAATGCAAAAGTGATAATAATTAAATAAGCTTTGAGTAAGGGTTTTATAGCATTGAGTAACTGCACAAGTTTTGTCGGTTTTGTAAGCAAAATAGAATGAAAATTGGAGAGGTTTATAGTTTTCCTTAATTAACTATGCAGATGAATTCATGAGTGGAGCCGATTCTTAGACTCTTTCAAAGCAGCTCTCTAAATTATTTTGGATATCTTGAGACGGGTTTAAAAGTTATGTATTATTCAAGAACTCCTCATCATAGAAAGAAAGAAATTTTCATACGTTGAATGCCTAAAAATTAATATTTTTATCACCAGATATTATAATTTATTTATAGTAGTTTTTATTTTCTCTCCCTATTTTAGAAGTTGGTAAATTGTTTTACAAAACATTGCAAGCTAATTTTGTTTAAAGAATATTTTAATGATTTAAAAACTTAAGATAGCGAAGCTGGCGTATGTAAGAAGTCAATTTTTTTACCTTTTGTAACGTAATTACGCTGAGTTCACTTGTTCTTTGTCTGGACTCTTTAATAATCTATTTATCTCTGTCGTAGTCATGAATCACCTGTTGGATGTGCTACCTACACTTTTCTCAAACTTAACCAGCTTATCTCCCGTTAAATTTTGCAGTTCTTTTATCACACAATCGTATATTAAACTTTTATTTTGTATTATTCCATTTGTACTCAGTCGGTTTTATGTTACACTTTGGAATGAAATTTTCTGTGTTGTTTAATCTTTGTGTTCCTCAGTAATTTTCTTCAGCTGTTCCGTATTTAGTAATTGTTTTGCTTTTATCTTTGTTGGCTGTTGTTTCAGCTTTGTACGTCATTACTGGCCTTATCGGAGTTTTGTGTTTTGTTTTGTAAAAGCTTGTTTCCTCGCAATGTAGGGTTTAATGGGTTTCTTGGGGTTTATTTGCTTTTCCGTTGTCTTAAGGAGTTGTTTTAGTTTTTATTTTATAATTCTTGTCTGTTTTTAAACTGGCCGTAAGATGTGCTTGTTGATAACAGGATAATTTGGCGAGATAGCACAGAAAATGAGCTGTGGCAGGTAATATGATGGTAGTTGCTTGAAGGCAGTCTGCTAATAAAATTTTACAAGGGTTTATGGCTTGGCAAAAATCCTAAAATTTTTCAATGGTCTCTACATGTTGTGAAAGTAATGGAGATGCATTTCAACCTTAAGTTTATTTAAAAGCTGCCCAAAACAATATTTTTTGTGCGATCGTACTAGAAACAGTTGTTTGACGGACGCGTTAGCAACCATAAAGTACTGCATTTCCGGTCCTATCTTTAGCAACGGCCGAAAAAGTTTTTTCGGCCGCTACAGCGTACGAAAAAGATCATTTGCATTAAGCAGAACGGAAAGCGCATGTGCGTGTCTGAATATAAGTTCTCTGAGATTATGGCTTCTCCGCTAAGGGTAGTGACGTAGAGGTCTTTAGGTTGTTAACTGTTAGGTAGTTTATAACCTAATATGTTCGTGTTGATACTGTTACTGAATACTGAATAAAAAAATGGTGTTGAGATTTACGTATGTTCTACGTTAAAGTAATTTATATATTTATATAATATTAAATTTATGATTAAAACATTATAATCGCACAAAAAAGGTTATTTAAATTATGTACAAAATTATGCAAGTACGTTACGCTAACAGCATACGCCGTCATCTGTCAGTGACAGAATGTCACGTAGTTTCTAACCTATATTTTTGAATAATACTAAAAATTTAAAGTGTTTAATTCGATTGCACAAAAAATGTAATATGCACCTCGGCCAAAACGTACTTTTTCGTCCTTGCCTGTTTGCTGGCTTCGACTACGTCTCAGCCAGCACACCAGACGCGGCCGAAAAAGTTACACGTTTTGGCCGTGATACATAAATAACTATTACAGTTCTTAATTATTCTTTTTTAAATTTTGCAAGGGTATAGCTTGACAATTGTTTTTGGCAACAGTCTCAATTTTCAATGGTTTTTATATTGTCTGAATATAATAAAGACACCCTAAGTAATGTATTTCCGAAAGGTACAAGAGAACACGATTACGAAGAAGAACTACAACTAAAAATAAAAATAGTCGTGCACTATAACTTTAAAAAGTTGATTTCTGTTTTAAAGATCAGTAAATATCTTTGAAAAATATTAATTACAAACTTCTGGAACGCAATGCAACTTTAAGAATAGAAGCAGTTTTTTTTGACTACAGTTACTATCATTTTATCAAAAACAATAGACTCACAAATACAGTAAAACAGTATTTTGTTGTACTACAAAGGTTCATTAACAAAAATGCTTGTATACTAAATAAATAAACTTATTTAAAACTCGTTCGGCGCGTTCACTTATATTTTCAACCAACCCCTGTTAACCTTTGGACCTACCCTCTTCCATTTCACGTACTTTAATTAACTAAGAATGGAATCTTCATTACAAAGAACTTTTTTTCAACGAGGACTATTTAATTATCAGCAGTTGTATATAAAATGAATATTCAACTTTAATTAAATATCAACTTAAAAGGATTCCTTCGGGAATAAATTCAATATTCCTAAATAAGAGTACGTCGAATTTAGCATAAAAAGCGGATTATCGCTCGCCGTTCAATTTAAAAGTATTTTAAGAACATTTCTAGCGAAAAAACGAGAAGAAAGCGTACACTGTGCTCATTAAAATCATGCCTTAGAGCTTAATGAAAGAAAGAAAATTAACTGGTTACGCAGTTTGTACCTTGCAAAAACTTTTGAAGAATTGCGCAATGATTTAGACGGGCTTGTCCGTCGGAATGGACCCGGAGCGGCGCTCCGGAAGTTGCTAGTAAGCAAAATATAAAATAAAAACACGGGAAGTTGATATTTATACAATAATACACGACAAAATCTAAATTTTTAGCACAAATTACACAAATATTACTAGAAATGTTTTATTTTAGCTACTTATATTCACAACTTATTACCAATTTATTTGCAAAACCACTGTTAAAGTAAAAATCATATTTCCAAGAAAATTTCTTTTTGCAAAAAATCGGTAGCGCTGTTAAAACTTTACCAAGTGAACTAAGAAATTACTAATCTTATTTATAAATAAAATCTCTTATTGAAAACAAAATCTGAAGCAGTTATTAGTATTTTTGTCATTTTTTAAAAACTTAATTAAAGGTGATATTGATCGTAGAACTTAATAACTCTGTGATTTAAGTAAAAAGTAATTAAAATTACTTACCTATCTTAAAAAGTTAAAGTAAATAATAATTTTTTGAAACATTTCTGCATTTAAACCTTAGATAAACAAGTATCTTACGTAAAGTTCTAGTGGTTAATAGCATCTTGTAGCATATAATTAAGTTCCTAACCGATTTCAATCAGTAAGAAATTGTATGGAGGGTTCATGAAACTTTATTCTCATAAAATACTCGACGTCTGATGCTTCAACTCAGTAAATATTTGATGTTTTTTCAGAGATATATCAAAGCCTGAATTTGCATAGCTGATTACTAATTGCGTCGTTTTTTTTTTTTTTTTATAGAATTGTGTTATTAATTGAACTTTTGGTGCAGTGTTTCTGAAGTCACTGCATTAAAATATATTTAGCGTTGTTACACTTACACAGAATTAACTTCGTGAAACAATGCCCGTTATATCTTATGGTTCCTGTTTCCTGTTTACAGTGTTTTATTTATCTTGCGCTTTTGTGTATTTATCCTGGCTTAATCTCTTAAGGATTTAATACGAAGGGGATTAAAAGTGACACGGAGAAATTATCTTATTTTTGCGTTTAGCTACATAACTTTGCGATGAACGGTTCACTTTTAATCACTCAAAAATAAAATATGTTGGGCTGTTACTTCTTTAAAATTGAAAACCAAACTTATTTACTTTACATAAATTGATCACTTAATAAGTCCCACCATATAAATTATGTCTTTCTGTTTTGTTTTTTATTAACATGTAACTGGTTAGTTATCCGTTCCTCTTTTACTGTTAGGCGTTGGGTTGTTCTGATTTTGTTCTGATTTATCAGAACTTTTTCGATTTAATTCTGTTCTTGTCTAATTTTGCAGCTTCGTTCCATGTGGTGCTCTTCCTTGACAATGCTTGTCCCATTTCTTGGTTCCAGCTTCTACTTGGTCTCCCTCTGCAATTTTTTCTTTCCCAGCCTGCGTCGCATATTTCTTTTATAGGATTCCCATCCTTCACTCTGATTTTACATTACAAAAATGGATCACCAACCATTTAAATTATGTGTTTCTGTTTTGTTTTTTATTAACATGTAACTGGTTAGTTATCCGTTTCTCTTTTACCGCTAGGTGTTGGGTTGTTCTAATTTTGTTCTGATTTGTAGAACTTTTTCGATTTAATTCTGTTTTTGTCTAATTTTGCAGCTTCGTTTCATGTTTTGCTCTTCCTTGACAATAGTTGTCCCACTTCTTGGTTCCAGCTTCTACTTGGTCTCCCTCTGCAATTTTCTCTTTCCCAGCCTACATCCCATATTTCTTTTACAGGATTCCCATCCCATTCTGATTTTAGATTACAAAAATGGATCACCAACCATATAAATTATGTGTTTCTGTTTTGTTATTTATTAACATGTAACTAATAAAAACTAATTAGAAGACGTATTCATTCCCAAAACAACACAGAATCGCATCAATCAGCCGAATATGTTTGTTTCGAAAATATTACGATATTGGTATTCATTTGTTTAACACACAGCCGCCCAGCGCAAAATGATTTATGTCCCGCAAAGTTCCAATACGGCACGTTTAGCTTGATTTAGTGGATAGTAACTCATGATTGCGCTAAAAATGGGGTTCGTTGCACCTGAACACCGAGATAAAAATCCCTGGAACATTGTTAATACGCAAAAAAAACCGTTGCAGCTTTAGTGTTAAATTCATTGCACTTTTTCACGAAAGCACACATGAAAAAGTTACAACGGCGAGTTAAAATAAACAAATACCGGTCTATGGTTATTTCGCCGTTCATTTATTTACAGTTGGGGGCAAAATAATGGGTTAATGGTATGTATTAAAGAATATGTCTAAATAAATTGAAGAATTTTTGTTTTAGACCTTTTCTAAACTGACTAGAGGTGGAAATGCATTTCTTAGATTGTCTTTATCGTGTTTAAAAAATAGACCATTGAAAAACTTTGGAATGTTTTCCAACAAAAAAATTTAAGGTTATACACTTATATCTTTTCCAAAAAGTTGTACAAAATTCTTAAGATCGCTTTTAAAGATACTAAAGATTCAAATGCATTGATAAAATTTCGTCGGTTTAGCTGTTCTGTTGAGCTTCCAATGTAACATTCTCCAATTATAGTTCCTAAATTTGATACCTGCCCTATTTTTTCTTGGCTAGCATGATCAAAACCGTTACATGTTTCGTAGTTATAAAAATAGTCTTTGTCTTCTTTATGTTGATGCTCATCTTGTATTTTGTTATTGTATCTGTCTAAACTCCCCCCACCCCAATATTATATTGCTAGTGCTATCATTTTTAACTTATAGCACCACATCATCTGCAAAGGCTAGTTCTGTTAAAGATGTTGGTTGCAGTTCATACCATCCCCAGTAGGCTTGTTTACTTGTAAGACATGGGTATATCAGACAAGTAGTTAAGTTTGATAGAGGTTTTTTTTTGTGCATTGTTTGTCCAAAAATCAATGAGTTTAGTATTGTTTTAATGTGAAGTATAATTTTGCTATTGTTCTGAAAAATCTGCTTCTGCACATTACAACATTCTGCAGAAACGTTACCCTAATATACACAGGTTAAGCGAAAGTTGTGCTGTTTGAAACTTGTAGTTATAGTTTATTGATAAACTTTGGCGCCACAATGGCTTAACACCTCAATACCTTCAAGGTATAAACTGTACAACATGGTATTGTACCGACATATTTTAAAGTCAGACTGCGGTTGTTTTGTTCGTCTTCCATATTCTGCATGGAAGACCAGATCTAATTTACAATACAACACATACGATCGCGTTTTCCTTACATAATAGGGCCGTTTTGCATGACAAACGGTAAAAGGCCACAGCTTTAACAGAAGTTTCATTGTTTGGTATTGAACGCGAACAATTATCATAAGTTATTCGATTGTTTGTGGGGCAAAAATAAAGCAGCAATTGTTGAGGTATTTATAAATTGTAAAACGTTGTTTTTAAAGTGCAAAAATTCCCAATAAATAATGCACTAAAATTATACCTAGATTACATTTCCAGCATAGGTATTTCGCTTATTATAAGAGATACAGCTTTGTTAAAATTGAATGATTTATTCCCAAGTGTGAGAGGAGCTACAATCAATTTTTTAAAGTACAAAATTCCTCGTGCTTCAGATGTTAAAGCAAAAAATATGAAAATGTCGTTTTTTGTTCTCCCATAACTTTTTTGTCTTAATCATTAGAACAATTTTATTTGTACTTTCTTAAGGCACTTTTTAATGAAGAATGTAATTCTTATTTTAGATTTTTTTAACACCTACCATTTTTGAGATATTACCCCTAATTTCATTTTTTCTTATGGGCCGCGAAGTTAGCTATGGAGTAGTTAAATCTGCTTTTTTTTTCTCGTTTAAATGAGATATTACTTGCTATATCTATTTTTATAATAAGTCAAAGTGAAGAATAATTGTATTTTACCCATCACATCAAGCTATCTATGAAAATAAAAACAAAAAACAACTAATTGAATGTCAAATGATAGTTACTATTTGTGCGGTATTATTCCTTGCGCAACTTTTCCACTCGTGCATAATATGCTTCTTACAACTCTTGTTATGTAATATATTATTAGAGTCTGGGTGGCTTCTCATTCTTAGTCTTAACACTTTTATTCCCAATTAATTGTACGTTATTGTCTAACATTGTGTTTCTTGTTTCAGTATGTGGCGATATACACGGTCAGTTTTACGACCTGATGAAATTATTCGAAGTTGGCGGACCACCGTCTAGTACAAAGTACCTTTTTCTCGGAGATTATGTTGATAGAGGATATTTTAGTATAGAGGTAAGTACTACTTGGTTGTCGGACCTCAGTCAGACGTGGAAAACTCAAATCTGTATGCTAAATATGCGAGCAGTAATGTTTAAATTACAAATGTAACTCTTAATTCTTGAAGTAATTAGTCTGTTATCGTGTAGTCAAACTTGTGCGATATTGTTTTTAGGACACAGCCAATCACTAATTGTATCGTTTAATTTTGTCAGTTAATTAGTTTGGTTTAAATGTCGTAAGCCGTTTAAATTTGTTACAAGTAAGTTGCAATAATTAGGACACTTAAGCTACTTTCAACGCCTTGTCAGTCGATAGCGCTTTTTCGTTTGTCAATTTTGTTTGTTTGTTTTGAAATGGTGATTTAAACAAAGTACTTCGTATACAAATAAACTGATGTTTAGACTTTTGCCAGTGTAGTGCGGTATGGGCTTATAATTTTCGCGGTTTGTAAATTTAATTTTTACATCTAGTCCCTAAGAGATCATTGCATTACTTCATTCAGATTTTAACTTCTCTAATCAATGAATCTGCAATGGTTTTTCAAAAATCATAAACATAAAAAAGGTAAAATTTTTATTAAAAATCCATGCGGTAAATAAAACTCACTAAAAAATTCGTGAAACAATTTTTGTTACGTAAACTTTATTACATTTTTGAATTGCACCTCTCCGGCTTCCAAATGCCTGCTCCTCCTCCGCTCCAGCTCCGCTCCATGCTCTAAATATTGTTAACATTTTTAAAACAAGTTTTTTAATTAAATGCTTTGTTTTTAAAAACAAAAATTTAATTTTATCGAGTATGTGGAAGTTGGTCCAAAATTACAATGTTTGACCCTAATAAACAAATTAAATTAAATAAACGTTTGTGTAAGAACAAATTATTGATCTTCAAAGATTGGAAAAAAGAAAAAAAAATGTTATTCTTTAAATTTTACATAAACTGGAGCAGTGGAGCAATCAAAATTATTTGCTCCGGACTCTGCTGCAGCTCCGGGCAAAGGCCCATTGCTCCACTGCTCCGTGCTCCAGCTTCGTGTTCCGCTCCAAAATCCTGGATTCTACCCTTGCGATGCGCTTATTTCTATGAACCCAACAGACACAAATGTCATTTACAGTTAGGCCAGTCATAAAAGCGTTCCAACAACGGCTAATACTGGCCAATACATTTATTGGTACATAGGTCACGCATGCGAATAAACCAGTTCATTGGTTTAAATGGCTTGTTGGAACAAACCTATTATTATTCAAAAAATTCCATTTTAAATGATTGAAGTCAAGAAGATTTTTTCGAAAATCCTTGATATAAAAAAGTGGCAGTTTGAATCATTAATATTTCAAAAATTTCTATACATAAAATGTTGAAAGTTTTTTAAAACATTATTCAAAAATTTCTTGTACAGAAGTGTAAAATTACTATCAGCTTTTTAATATATTTTGATTGTACTTTATGTGTAAAATTTTTGAAGTGTTATTTATTATCACAGTTGAGGTTCTATATGATTTAAAATGGGCTGAAAAGTACACCACACAATGTATCAGTATTGTAAAAATACCCTTAAAATAACATGCTCCCACACAAAACTGAAGTATCTTACGCTGTTTCGGGTCACGAATTAGTAGACCTAAATGAGGATTAGCCTTTAGCAGTTTCCGTGGTAACTGCTGCTCTCTTGCGCCATAATGTTGAGCATTAGCTTAGAGCACTCCATGCCAGTAAAATACTAGAAGGTAATTGTTAAAACAATCTTATCCCTGAAACATTTTAGGCGTCTTTAAAATTTTACCTCCTATCGTGAAAATTCCGGGTTGTATTTTGTCCTGTGTTATTTTTAATTTACTGTGGAACACCACGGTAAAATAGAATGAAATTTTTTCATTACTGGAATCCTTACCGTTTCTTCTGTTCTTGCATCTTAAGACCTTTAGTCATCCTGGACTGATTCTCTGCCCAATTGAAAGTGTTTAGAACAGTATTTTACTTGAAAATATGTTGGGGAGTCTTTCTCATACATTGCTTCATCCTTTTTCCTATAAGTTTAGGTCCATTACATTAGTTTTAATGTATTCAAATTGATTAACCAACTACTGTACCCAGGACAGTTGTATTTTGTAATCCAAGCAGTATGTTCTCCTTTTTTTTTTGATAAATATCTCACGCGATAAATGACATTAAAAGCTCTGTTCCACCAAACAATCAAATTAAAACTTGGCGCCAGCAATTAATTAGACAGTGAAAGATTCATTTTGGTACTGTTAAACAACTGACTACGGACTCATTTATCAATTGTTTACTGCAAGATTTTAATATTTAAACGACAATAAAAAACGCATTAGGCGAATTGCTATTAATGTGGTGTTCAAGTTTGAGCAGTAGAAATTTCGATTTCAAAACGCTGTTGTATGTTGTAATACTTTTTTTTATGCGTCTAGCCTTTTAGTAGTTAAATAAATCAGATGTGTCATGTTTTTGCGCGCAAATTTTGCTCGCTAATCTGCACAAAAAATACATTTTGATAAATTAAATGCATGATGTATTAAAAGGCATGTAATTCTCTTTTTTGCGTATGCGAATTGAACTTTGTCAGTTTTATTCTGATTGCATTGAACATTCATATTTGAAAACACATGAATAACACTGAATAAACCTTTAAAAATGCCATGGAAAATGCATTTCTATTCATTGTTTTTTAAAATAAAATGTAGCGTAATAAACCGATTTAAAATTTTAAAGTGGATTTATAAAATGTTCGTTTTATATTCGCAAATGTTTATATTTAACTCGCGGATAAACTGGAATTTTGTGCTATGTGATTTCGCGAGTCATAATCAAAAGTTAAATTGGAGTTTTTGTGTTGGAGAGCTCTTCAATGTGTTTAAATTTTTATAAATCATCAAATTTGCCATTCTGCAAGAACGAGGTTTGTTCGCAACGTTTTTTAGAGTTATCTTCCTGTGTATTACACCGTGTGGTTTGCTCTAAATAACGGATTTGAAAAAAATTTAAGCGCTATTTCGCTTCCACGTTTTCGACATTGTAGTTTCTAAACGAGGAAATGTTTAAGACTGTGTCGATTGTGAAATAATTATTGGATTTTTGAACGGAAATGGAGTATCTAATATTTAAACTATATTATTTCAATTTTACTTCATAGGACAAACATTAAATCACTATTCAATTTTACACAATTAACATTCGATAAACTGTTTATTTAAGTGATTCATTTGAGAATATGAATAAATTTGAAGTTAAAATCAATTTCTTTCGCAAATCTGCCCAAATTGCTTCTCTGACTCTTAGTAAGTCGCCCATGGGTAAGCCATTCATATCTGGAACATTCAAATATGGAATGTTCAAATCTGGAAAATGCACCTATAGAATCATTCAAATCTTGAATCGTTCAATGTTGGAATCACTCGACGCTAGAATCATGCAACCGTGAGACCATGCAACACGGGGATCGTTCATCGATGGAAAGCTCAAATCTGGAATCGAGAAATTAAGAATTTTTGCTGCTCTCTCTATATTACAACAGCCAAAGTATAATTTAATTACAGAACACTTCGTTTTATATTTTATCTTAACTATTGTACAGTGGAAGATAAAAAGATCGTGTTAGTGGTAACTCAAGGACTACAAATTGGGGCAATGTTGCGTATTTATAATGCTTAGTCAATTCTTTTTGAAAGTGACTAAGCATTATAATTACGCAACTTTGTTCCTATTTGTAGTCCTTGAGCTACCATTAACACAATGTTTTTATCTTTCACTATACAATATTCAAGACAAAATATAAAACGAAGTGTTCTGTAATTATATTATACTTTGGCTGTCGTAATATAGAGGGCAGGAAAAATTCTTAATTTCTCGATTCGAGATTTGAACTTTCCAGCGATGAACGATTCCCGTGTTGCGTGGTTCCATCGTTGCATGATTCCTGCGTTGAGTGATTCCAGCGTTGAAGATTCAGGATTTAAATGATTCTATCGGTACATTTTCCAGATTTAAACATTCCATATTTGAATGTTCCAACTTTTCATGCGGCCCCGTGGATCTATAACCAAATTGCATTTTTTTAAAAGGAACCATTATTGTAAATCTTGTTTTAAATTGGATAGTCAAATTGGTGTAAGCTGTTGAATTTTAGTCGTGATATGGTTTGATACACTGACAATAAGTCTTTGTCGATTAATATGGTATACTCATTGTTGTCCTAAAAACACCGGCCTGTTCCGTTATCATTTAATTAAACTCGGTTGTGCTTTGCAGTGTTCTTGTTCATGCCTTTGGTAATCCTGCAAATTTGTATAGGCATGTAAACGAGGTAGTTACAAGTTCGCATAGCTGTTATAGAGCAAGGACCTATGTGTCTAGATATTTAGCTTACACGATGTAACAAATGACTCTGGTCAGGCATTTGGTATGTTGGTTTACAGTGTGCTGTGGTTCTGTTGGCAGTGCGTGCTGTACCTGTGGGCCCTCAAGCTGTGTTTTCCTACGACACTGTTCCTTCTGCGCGGCAATCACGAGTGCCGGCATCTTACAGAGTACTTCACCTTTAAACAAGAATGTAAGTACACGATTTTAATTTTCTTATAACTTATGTCCCATTAGTTTTAGCACAAATTTCAACAAAATTTGTTTATAAAAAAAAATATTTGCATACAGTAATTAACTGTTTCACAAGCAACAAAATTATGCACTTAAATAGGGGACCATGGTGTTCCACCAGGCGCAACTTTCTGCTGATACCTAGCATTCGGTTTTGGACGGCATTTACAACGATTTCTCGGACTTTTCTATATATTTTGCGTCGAAGTTTCTCCTCATTCTTCCCATCCTCCATCGTAAACTGTTCAAAATAAAAGAGCCCAAAAATCTTCCACGGGACGAGCTTGGGGAAGGTTAGGAGGGTTGTCCTTTCGCGGAAACGGTATGTTTTGTTCTGCTAGCCAATTTTGAGTTGCATAGTGACAGGACGCAAGGTCTGGCCAGAACATAATATCGTCCCCAGCGTGTTCTCCTTCAGTAAAATTAACCAATTACGTAAGACCATTATCGATGTACCTTTGAGTATCCAGGGCTTCACCCCTTACTTGACCCACATAAGGTCTAGAAACACCCCTTGTGGAAATAGCGCACCATACACCTTATCTGTGAATCTGGCTTTTTGTTTACATCTGGCATTATCAGGGTCAGTTTTAATAACGCCATGCACCTAAGGCCATTGGACAAGCTGTAAATACTAAATTTTTGTTTATATTATTACACTAAGCAGGTGAAAAAACACAATTCTCGTTACAATCTTCGTTCCCGGGTTTGGAACCGCGTCTTCCAAACGCGGTTCCAAACCCGGGAACGAAGATTGTAACATGGACGATAGCCGCGAAAGCCTGAAGAATAAAACGCAATTCTCATTTAACAATCCTTTTATCTCTCATGTTATCCTATATCCTAATGTTGGTCATGTTTCTTTCTTTATTATTCCATTTCGACAAAATTATTGACCCATTCTGCTGCAAAATTAAGGAAGCTAACGAAAGTAAAAGATTCAAAACCGTTGAAACGTTAAAGACTTTAATTTCCGCCAAACATTAACCGCAAATGAGAAATACTCAATTATTAATGTGCCGAAATTTGGTTCTCCGCGCCTACACCCAGCATACAATTATGTCGCCGTATGGGTAATTAGTTTTTCAAGTTGTGTTTATTGCCTTCCTGAAGTGGAGTTTGCAGAGTAACTATCACAACTAAGGGAAACACATAAGCTAATTTATGGAATACCAACTTGACAAATCGCATTAAATTTAGTTCAGTGGCGGACAAGTAACCAAACTAAAAGTAAGTACTTCAGATTCAGGACCAGAACTAATGAGCACTTATAGAAGTCGAACGGTTGCATTAACTTCCAACTATGGTGTAGCTTGTCGGTAAATTAGGTTTGAGAGGAACAAAAACTTTGGAGTACAATTCAACCTATTCGCCAATAAATCACAATCAGAATTATGACTAAAGCCAGTACGCTTTGGGATATACAGGGTGTTTCTTAAATATTGCGAAAAAATTCGGGAGGTGATTCCTTATCGAAAATTAATGGGGGTCTTTCATATAAATATTTTTTCTTGGACGTCTGCTTTGGGAGTTACACCCTCCTAAAAGGGAGCGGTAAAATTAGGTTTTTATTTTATTTCTCAAATTTGCATAAATGTAAGAATTGTATTTGGTAAATGTTTTATACTTATTAAAAGGTTTCCCACTTTCAATCATGTCCCACCTTCACAGGAGGCTGAAAAGTGCGATCCCTGTTGGTTTTTTAATCAGAACTTTTTGGTGGGTTGAAATTATGCAATTAAGAAATTTTGCTTTGAAAGCTTGATTTATTTAGAAACTTTTTTTCTTTACTTTTTTTAATAAAACAGTTTTTGAGTAAAAAATAAATTAAGTAAACATGAACCATTAAATATTCCAATATAAAACGATTCATTTTGGTGGTTGCCATGGTTTGTATATGAAAGACCCCCTTAATTTTCGATAAGGAGTTACCTTCCTAATTTTTTCGCAATATTTAGAAACACCCCGTATTACTGATTTTTTTTTTGACACAGTTTAACAAATAAAAATGATCACGAATCGCTTGTATTTATTCAATTTTTTTCAATTCCCCGTTTCATTTCGCGCTCCCTAAAGAGTTTTTGAATCCAATCGTCAATAAATTTAACGGCGTAACAATATTCCATCTAGTTTCGAGCACATGGGTGCAATTGATACGCATTTCGATTCGCTAATGTGTCCCCAGTCGACTCCCTCAGTTCCCTGTAAAAAAAACATCGAGCTGCAGTATACTTTTTTCTCCTTTTAGTTTCCCTATAGTCATCGTGCCGGTGTCCGTTCCATTTCGCCTTGCTCAGTTGTGTTTTACTTATTTATACAAACGGAAGTTTGGATCTCTTTGAAGTTTGCACACTTCGGCGAATCTGTTGTAGCTCGTGAAGTTTCGGTTTGCATAAGGAATTCTAGATCAGGTTCAAGTTTACAGTTGCTTTGCTCATATTTTGTAAAGCAGACGATATTGTATATGTACTTTGGTGTAGGTAATAGTATATTACATAACAAGAGTTGTAAGAAGCATAATGTACGTAATTGTTTAACAACTCGTGTTATGTAGCTTACTTTTTCTACGAACACAATACCTACGATTTTAACGACTTTTTGGCTAATGTACACAAGAAATTACGTTGTCTTTTCAATTTTGACGTAAACCTACTTTGACATTTCTAGACAAGTGTGCGTTTTGCTTACCGTGCGTTATAACTCACTTGCTATGCATGCCGGCAGTGTTTGACGTAAGGCTACTCCGATCTTTCTAGACAAGGGTGCGTTTTGCTTACCGTGCGTTAGGACTCACTTACTATGCATGCAGGCAAGAGTCATTTACAATTGTGGTCGTAGAAAAAACTGTTTATTGTATGTAGATTTGAATAGTTATAAAAAATATTTTTTTCTGCGTCCGTCCAGAAAATCAATTGTTTTCGATCAATTTTTAGGCTGGAAAATACGAGCCAAAATAAATAACAATAACATAAATTTCGTTTATCTTAAGAAATACTGAATTTATGTTGCAGCCGAAACCGCAAAAACAGAAAAATATTGTCCTACCAAGCGTTAAATGTCTTTTGATCTTCTATTCAAGACGCGTTCCTTTGGTGTCTTTTTATTGAGCAGGGCCATTTTATATTTAGATTAATGTTGTGTCCCATTGCCCGTAACATTGATTTATTGGCTGTGGTATGGGGACTGTGTGTTTTGTTATTTTTTTGGTTGGTCGAGCCGCTTGCTCGACGAACCGATGCAGTTGAAAAGTTGTTCAAGAACTTTTTTAATTGGCGTAGTATGTCTTCCAAAAAAGTTCGTAGTATTCTCATTTGGTTGGAAGGCGCAGTATTCTATAGGCAGTAGGTGTCACAGTTGAGATTGCTCTGCAGTCAGGGCAAGAATTTGTTAAATGCTTTTCGAACGAACGCGAATTTGATACAGAGAGCAAATCTAGTTTCTAATACCAGTTTTTATAGGTTTAAGTCAAGCAAAATTAAATGAATTAAAACTTAATTGTAAAACTGTATCACTGTTGGACTTCTCGAAAATTTTTCGAAAAAAAGTGTTAATTGTAGTTCTCATTCCGAGATATTCAGTTTTAAGGCAACTATCCCGTCATTTATTCATTTATTATGAATTTTTCAGAATTACTTGATCAAGTGAAGGACAGTGCACTAAAAAAATTATAAAGTTTTTTAAAAATTTAGTTATAAGCAACAACAAAATTAGGAATTAAATATGATTTTGCATTGTAATACCAGACGAAATACCATAGAATATTTATATAAAAGCTATTTTGCAGGCCGTTTAGGCCCAGAGCTTGGTAATGTTCTTCCACACTCTTCTCTCTTCCGCGCTCTTTCTCCAATTAATTATGTTTTTCTTTCTTAGTTTTACCTCCACAGCTTCTCTCCATCTTTTTCTGGGTCTTCTTTTTTTTTCTTGTATGTAGGCTCTTTCCACGGTATCTCTTTTATTATTTTGCTGTCCTCTCTTCTCTTAATATGTCCTAGCCATTGTTTTCTTCTGGCATTTATTATTTTGTCTATGATCGCTTCTTTGAAAATTGTATATACCTCCTCGTCCGTTCTTCTTATATCTCTCTCATCTGTTGTCTTCCACTATTCTCCTAATTATCTTTCTTTCCCATCTTCTTAGGGCTTCCTTTGCATTTTTGTTCAGTACCCAGGTCTCACACCCATAGATCCAGGGCTGCGGAGTCGGTAAAAAAAAGTCGACTCCGACTCCTACTCCGACTCCTGATAATTTTAGTAGTTCGACTCCGACTCAGACTCCGACTCCGACTCCGACTCCGACTCCGACTCCGACTCCGACTCCGACCCCGACTCCGACAAAATTATATACCAAGACATTTTATGGTGTGTAATATAAGAAAAAAAAAGAAATATAAAAAAATTATTTCAAATTTGAGTTAAGATTTTGCGGCAAAGGACCACCCCGCAATTTTTTGTTGTACCCGGAGTCGGAATCGGAGTCGGTACATTTTTTCCGACTCCGACTCCGACTCCACTGACCAGAAATTTCTCCTAAACTCCGACTCCGACTCCACAGCCCTGCATAGATCGCTGTAGGTTTTAATATTGTTTTATACAAACGTAGTTTGGTACTCCTAGATAACTGTTTTGCTTTTATTAGGTTATTTAAAGCTTCTGCACTTTTGTTGGCTTTCAGTATTCTCATGTTTATGTCTTTTTCTTCTTCCGTTCTGTTTGTGAGTAGTGTTCCTAAGTACACAAATCCATTTACTTCCTCAAATTCCCCTACCAGTAACCTGTCTTCTATTGTTTGTTGTCCTATTCTCATTAGCTTGGTCTTATCTTCGTTTATCCTTAATCCCATTTTTTTGCTGCTTCTACCATTTTGCCTGTGATCTCTCTCAGTTCCTTCAAAGTTCTTGCCAGTATGGTTACATCATCGGCATAACTTATAAGTTGGTGACTTTTGTTTAGTATTGTTCCCCCTCTGTTGTCTTCCGACTCTTACTATTTTTTCCAGAATTGCGTTGAATATGAGGGCTGATAATGGGTCTCCCTGTCTAAGCCCTTTTCCTATCTCAAATTCTTCCGTTGTTTCCCCCTTGATCTGAATCCTGCTGATAAGTTTGGCTGGTATCTTGAACTCCTTCAGCATTTGGAGTATTCTGGGTCTATCTACCGAGTCATATGCTTTTCTAAAGTCCACAAACAGTACTGCAAGTGGGATGCTGTGCTCATAACATGTTGCTATTTTTTTCATTGTGAATATTTGGTCTGTGGCACTTCTTCCTTTTTTAAATCCTCCCTGGTATTCTCCAATCTGTGGGTCAATGATTATTTCCATTCTCCTTTTTATTAGTGTTGCCATGTAAGAATACGGTAAAAACTACTGCTTGAAACAATTAAAAAATATATGTGAAGTTATAAGTACATTAAAACTGCTAAAATAGTATTAACAATATTAGAACCCAAGACAAAAATATTTAATCATAATTTTAATGTGTTTTGCCGTGAAATAAACATAAAAAGTACAGTTTCTCGAGATAGCTTGAGAATTGTTGGAAAATGGCATAGATCATTGACGGCTTCTTTAATTTTAACCGGGCTGTGTGCAACCAGGTATTACCAAAACAGTACTTAAAAAAATTAAACCCTGTATCTTGTACATGTCCTGGGTTTTCAGCGTTTTATGGCTGAAGCCGAAAGTAATTTTGGCTGATTTCAATTTGCGCAACTTTAATTGTTTGTGAAGTTTACAGTCGGGGAACGGTACCAATTAACTCACTGCTCTAAACTACAGTTCGTTGATGGTTGTTACAATATATTGCTTTATATTCCTTTTAGCAATTAGCCAACTGTATAACTGTTCTTTGTAACGCATGCAGAAAAAAGTATTACTATAAATATAATTGTCATCATTACAGCACGGATTTCACTTAAATAGCTTTTTTGACTGTCTTAAGTTCACATATTTTTGCCAAAAAAAATCCTATTTCAACAAGTTATTTGTGGAGCGGATACCACAATATATTCAAGTAATTTAACCCGTAAAATTTGTAGGTATTCACTTCGAATGTCTGTGCATGTCTTTCTAATATAACACCGCTTAAGTTACCAGAGTTAATTTAGCTTTGATTAGTTAAGACCACAGTTACAGGTAATTATGAAGTTAAATTAGCACATAATTGTAGTTAATTGTGTTCAAGTTGTGTGATTACTGTATTAAATTTCGTGGTAGTAAATTAATTTAATGTCCAAACTATCAACGCATCTTATATACGTAAAATTAATGATTTATTCGCTAAAAACTCTAATTGCTTAGCTTGTGATAGGTTAAAACGTGTGAAATTTTTATGGAAAAGACTGTTTAAATGAGGATATCTTTGTAACTTTTAAGAGAAAGCCATCCCAGAAAAAGTGTGTGCTGTAGTTTAATGAAATGGTAGTTATTGTAACGTTTTACATTTGTCGATTTTCTGTCCAACACGCACTTGGCACGCAAACGCGTGTACACTCAATAAAATGGGCTTATCTTTTATCCTGCTTTGGTCACGAAAATCGTACTTTTTTATTTTTCTATTGTTGGCGGAAATTAGATACATTTTCTGATATGTGTTTTAGTATTCAGCCTAATTTTGACTAACGAATTTTGTCTATTGTAAATACATTTCAAAAAATAAAATCTGTTGTAGAGAAATAACTAAGAAAGCTCTTGTTCTACAGGTTAAACAATAAAATAAGTGAAAAAGATTTTAATAGCAATGTTTTGTGATTTATTATGTGAGACTGTGAGACTTCTGATTTAATGTGCATAAGCTTTATAATCTTCCGGGTCCTCTTGTACCTTTCGAGGAGTTTTTCCTACTTCTAGATTATGTTTCTCCATCTCTGTCATCATTGGCTAATTGTGGCTGATTTCTCCAGCTGACTTTTTTTGTTCCAGTTTATGTCTCATTCTGTTTTTCCATTTGGTTCTTGGTCTTCCTTTATTTCTTTTTACCTCAAACTTTGGTTTCCATATGCGTTCTGCTTTTCTTTGCCACTCTGTTTGCTCCAGAGTATGTTATTATTTCCGCGGAGGTGGTCCCCTTTCGGGTTCCTGTACTGCGACCTATTGGTCTACTGTGCCCTCTGGTGATAGCCCCTTAAAGAAATCCTGTGGTTTTAAAAAACTCCAGGATTTTCTTTAAGGGTGTTTTTATTAACTCTTCTGGTTGGCTTTTTCGATCTCTCGAAGTCTACGCCGATAGGGTGTGGATCCTTCACACTGGCATATTACGTGAAAAGGAGTTTCTTTTTCTTCACCACAACCTCTACATATGTCTGAGAGCCCTAATATTTAGAAGTGTTTGTTTAGTCCACAGTGTCCTGTGACAAGTCCTGTGGCTGCTCTGATGTCTACTCTGCTCATTCTGAGCACTTCTTCTGTCTTTTCTTTGGAGACCATTGACAGGATAGCCTTAAAATGGGCTTGTCCTACAACTTTTTTCCAATGAGAATTATGCCCCTGTATTGATGTCATTAAGACACCGCTTGGCTGTTCCATAGGATATGCCAACTGCGGGTTCTGGTCCGAAGAAAGGTGTCTCTCTGCCAATTTTGGCTAGGGCTAGGCGATCAGCCTTCTCGTTCCCTGGTATATTAGTGTGCCTTAGGCACCATACCAGTTTAACATTATTCCTGCTTCCTAGCACGTTGTGCCCGTATGCAGTTCAGAATAAGTCTTGAGTTTAATCCCGACTTGCTGCAGAGTATCTTTTCATTGTTGTTGACATTTTCTTATGAATTTTTAGCAGTTTAATGCACCAGTCTTAACAAATCGTCTCTATCGTTGCCAGCATGGCTGCACCGTCAGAAAAGCGGATAATTTGTGTTTCCCCAACGCAGAACTAATGATAGTCCAATTAGTTAATAAACATTTGAAGTACCTCTTCCGGTATTCGATAATCATCTGTGTTTTGATAGGGTATGCAGTGTTTCATCGCACATTTAAGTATAATTCTGCAGTAATGCGGGGCGCAATGCTTTTGTTGCGGATTTTATTGGATACAATTGGCGTTCCACACATGAGCGAAAACACATTTTATATGTAATCCAATACTTCTCGAATCTGACTGGCATATTGAGTCGCATTGCGGGTTTATTTCGTTCGGCTATCAATCCGATGCTTCAGAGGAGCGAATACGTCTCACACAAATTGGGTTAAATGTATTTACAATCTAAGCTTTTCCATGCGTTTCGACTTGTATTAAAAATAGTGGAAAGCAATAAAGGAAAACAGAAATTTTTTAATTTTTTCTTTGATTTTTATACTTTTTTCAAATAAAATCTCTGCATATTGCTCTGTGTGAAATTACTCCACCAAAATTACATTCCATGAACTTAACATTCACCAAACTATTCGCAGCTATTATTTGTATTTGATTTTTATCCATCAATAATAAATACAAGTTTGAAGTTAAGTGCTCGTAAATGATTTGTATGTTGTTAATAATAAAAGAGAACTAAAAGTTTGAATAATGCAAACACAGGAACGAACCTCTTTCAAAGAAAAATCAAAAGATATCGCTTGATTGACTGCGAATAGAAAGGAAATGTCGATATTTCTTTGAAAGTTTGTTGAAAATATTTTCTTGAAGAGTCGCTATAGTTTGTCGGGATATTCATTTTCTTTTTCTTTTTGCGTGACGTGGTTTTTCTTGCAAGGAAGTTGTAAAAACGTCACATGAAAGGCAAGTTGTAATTGAAAATGGTTTTAGGTTTGTTACCTAAGCCTTACAGAATTTAAATAAACGCAAGTATAAAATATTATGCATTTAGTGATACTGAATTTAAACATAAAAATGTAATGAAGTTAGTTACCAGTCGATTATCTTGTTGTTTTTTGTTTTTATTCAAGAACTATACTAACTGGGATTGTGTATTAATGTTCTTTATTTTCTTTTCAGGTAAAATTAAATATTCTGAGCGAGTGTATGATGCTTGCATGGAGGCGTTCGACTGCCTGCCCCTTGCGGCGCTAATGAACCAACAGTTCCTTTGCGTACATGGGGGCTTATCGCCTGAGATACATAATTTAGATGATATTCGGAAGGTAAGTCTATTATATCACTAATTATTTGTTAGATATGACGGTAATCGCGCACAAGATACTGCTAGATTATCGAATTTTGCAGTAAATATGTGGCTAGAAATAATAATTTAGCATTGGTATAGCCATTATCCTTGCGCATAACTCGCTTTTTTAATCAATTTGCACACTTCTTCTTACGAGATGAGCGCCAAAATTTCCCAGCCTGACTATGAAAGAAACGGTGTAGGCTCAAAATTAAATGTTATTTTTCCATTGCACTTATTACCTACATCGTTTTAGAAACAATTCGATACCCCTAAATAAATATGGCTTCGGCTTGTCTGCAAAATGTGCCCAAGGTGCAGCCTTCACATCTTGGTCGTCACTGAAGTGGCGCCCGCAAAGGTCTTTTTTCAAATTTTCAAACAGGTAATAGTCACTGGGGGCCATATCTGGACTATACGGAGGGTGAAAACCGCAGTCACGAATTGCGGCTTGAGCAATTCCAACAGTGTGCACGGGGGCATTGTCGTGCAGTAAACGCAAGCCTCTGGTCGGTTTCCCACGTCTCTTCTCCCGAATATTTTGTCGTAATTTGTGCAGGAGCGCTGCATAATATTTCCCGTTGACTGAGGTGTTGCCTTGCTTAAAATCTATGTGAAGAATGGCCTCGCAATCCCAAAAGATTGCAGCCATCACCTGTTTGTCGACTGACAGACCCTGAACTTTCTTGGCGATGCTTCTCTATTTCGCCTCCTTTCCATCGATTCTCTTTTGGACAAAGGATCATAGCAGATAACCATGGCTTTATCCCCTGTAACAATTGTCTTCAACGCGTCCACAGGATTTTCTCCACAGAGCTCCAAAAAGGATCGAGCATATTCAATACAACGCTGGCGCTGAACTGCTGAGAGATGTTTGGGGACCCACCTTGCACTAACTTTATCCATGCCTAACAGATCGTGGAGGATTCGGCGAATGCTTGTATCTGAAAGCCTCGACATTTTAAATAGTTCTTTCACCTTCAAGCATCGATCGCCTAATACGAGTTCCTCAACAACGGCAATCTTGTCGTCCGTCACCACTTCCACAGTCCTTCCTGTTTTTGGATATTGGCGCTTACCTCGTAAGTAGCGGCGCTCAGAACTAGTACAGAGTCGGCGAAACCATTTCTATTTACCTCTGCAAAAGATATTTATAGATATGATACCTGCGTATTACTAATACGATTGTACTGTTTGCCCTGCACTAACAGAGAGTAAACTAATTAACAAAATACATAAAATCTTATGTAAGCAAGTGGGGCAATTTACCCTTGCGACCGGCCTTATGTTTATTCTGTATAATAACGGCGTATGTGATTTAGTGTTTCCGAATTAATTTACATTTGTGCAAAAGCAATTTCATGTTGCTTTCAGTTACGTTAAAAGCTTGAAATGCTTAAACACAATAGAAACGGTTTTAAGTACCTTCGTTTATTATATTTCAGGGACCGCTGAATGCAGGTGTTGAGCAAATGTTGTTTCACGTGTGCCGATGGTCTTGTTTGGTTTAGCAATAAAAATAGTCGCTATTTTCACGGCTTTAAATTTGCATGTTTTTATAGGTCGAACGAAATTGTAAATTTTGTTGGGCTGTGTGTGGTTGAATCAAGACTACCGTCTTTATGGGATGGTTTGTAAGAAAACAAATTTCGTACTATTCATTAATCAAACTTTATTCATTAAATAGATTATTAAAAAGTAACGTTTTCAAATAATTTTGTCAGAGAAAACGAAATTTTAAAGGCGTTTAAGTTATTTTTTGAAAGTAAAGTTTAATGTAAAAATATTCAATTAAAAGAACAGGTAAATTCTAATACTTTTGTTGACTAACAGAAAGTGACACTAGTTTCTGTCAGTGACATTATGTTTTTTATTCGAGCAGTTAGTAAAATCTTGAATAATTTTTGATGTATTTGTTGTTGCAATATTATCCTTGTTTCCTTCTACTTCTGTAGCCGTGTCTTTTGGAGATTGCATGTTCCGTGAGTGAGTTACAATAAAAAAAGTTGTAACTCAATTCTGTTGTGTCACGCAAAAGTTAAATTTATTATAATTAATTTAATGAACAAATTTATTCAGCTCACAGGGAGTGTATTTTCACGTACCGAAGTTGTTGGATTATTTTATTAAGTAAAAAAGCAAACGTATTTCTTGAAAACCGAATTAATAAAACCTAATTTAAAGTTAGTTTTTGTTGTTGAAATTGTGAAGTAGGCGGCTGTTAACGTGAAATTAAATATCTTTTGGTCAGAGGTTATTTTACAATTCTGTAGAGGAAAAATTACCCATCAAATTAAAACTAGAAAAAACGTGTACATGAATATAAAGGAGTTATACGAGTAATTGGTCGTGCAGATACAATTTTCGATCTGATTTGCTGTTGTCCTTTAACAGACACCAGCTTTGTCTTGTTTGCTGATATGGTTGTGTAATATACCCTAAGTGTTGGTTCAATTCAAACAAGTTAGTATTGTAGGAAGTTTCTCTGTTGATTATTACTACTTGGTCGTCCGCAAGCAGCATTGTAATGACGAAGTTTAGTTTGTTTAAATCAGGGACTGAGAACGGAACGCAAACGCTAAACGAAATTAACCGATTTTTATTTTTAAAGAACGAAAACTATTATTTTTTGTTCAAGAAAGAAACCGAAATAAATATTTTTTATTGCTATTTAAATTTTATTTGTTAAGCACAAATGCGAATTAACCGTTTATGCTAAGGGGACTCCCCCGAGACAGTAAAATATCTCACTTGAAATAGAGCTTCACTTCCCTGCATATACAGGTATGACAAAAAAACATTTTTTATTTAATAGCTCAAAAACCGGAAATGATAGAATATTTTTTAAAACGGTTCTGAGTTTGTCTCAAAAAACTGCACATTTTTGGTATTTTAACCGTTTCTCTATCTTAAATATTAACCGAGAATTTGGACCACCCTGTATAGCAGGGGTGGCCAAGACGTCGACCGCGGTCGACTGGTCGACCGCAATGCCTCTGGAAGTCGCCCGTGAAGCTAACTTAAAATTTGACAAATTATATTGATAAATTCACAACATATTTGAATTTAAAAAATAATTCAAAATCATTTTCTGCAAATTATAGATACACAAAGTACACATTTAAAATCAATGGCTTCAAAAGAAAGCTTCTGGAAATTAATAAGCAGGAATAAATATCCAAATATTTGGAGAGTTGTTGCATATTTCAATGCTTTTTATGGTACGACATATTTGTAAGATTAGCATTTTCCTGCATAAATGGGATAAAAACTAAACATAGGTCACAATTATCTGATTTACATTTGGAATTGTGTTTAAGAATTAGTTTAAGTTCATACGAGCCAAATTTTGACAAACTGTCAAAACTGTGTACCTATGCAATGCCAAGTGTCATCAAAATAAAACAATTCTATTGTTTTTTTTTGTAAAATTTGCTTTTAATTTATTTTAATACAATTGTAAAACAATAATTTTCTTTTTTCCTGTATTTTCTTGAACGTTTTAAAATTCAGAACCAGTGCTAGAAAATAGTTATTTATAGGTAATTTTATAGTAGTCATAGTAAAATGTCTTCACCAGTTTGTGTCTTTTAGAAAAAAACCGTCATCATTTCGTAAGTATTTAAAATTTCATAAAAAAAAGACACAGTTCGTAAATATCTTCTAAAAAAAAGTCATGGATTTGTAAATACTTAAAAAGGCCTTAAAAAACAATAATGATTCGTAAGTACCTTACAAAAAACGTAGTTGCCCGCGGGTAAACTTTCTCTCAAAAGTCGCCCCTAACGACTAAAAGTTTGGCCACCCCTGCTGTATAGGGTGTTTCTTAAGTATTGCAAAAAAATTCAGGTGGTGATTCATTATCGAAAATTAAGGGGGGTCTTTCATATACATTTTTTTCCTTAGACGTCTCCTTTCGGAGTTATGGCCCCCTAAAGGGGAGCGGTAAAATTAGGTTTTTATTTTATTTTTCAAATTTGGATAAATGTAGCAGAAAGTATTTGGTAAATGTTTTATACCTATCAACAGGTTTCCTATAGTAATAATTTTAATCATCTCCCACCTTCACAGGGGGCTGAAAAGTGGTTGTTTTATCAGAAATTTTTATTGGGTTGAAATTTTGCAATTAATTTTTTTTTTGAAAGCTTGATTTATTTGGACCACCCTGTATAGCTTCATCGGGACTGTTTGAGAAATTTTAGCCTAAATACCAAAATAAATACATTAAACCTTATATTATTAAAAAGAGGAAAAAAAACTTGTTCATGAGGTAATAACCAACTATAGTTTCCATTTAAAAAAATGCAAGTTTGTGATTTATCTAAGAATTTTAACAATATCGAAACCAATGAATTTTTTCATTTTACAGTGCGTAAAAAAAAATACAACTTTTGCCCCTAAAACATTTTTGCACCATCAAGCATAACCGAGTTATGGACGATTTAAGAAAAGTGCCTTCTTTAATTTATTGATTATCTAGCGTGCCTTGGAACTTTTTCAAAACATTAAAGTATCACTGAAGGTGTCTCAAAATGGGGAATAATTTGTTTAGTTTAAAATTCTTTGTAGCTCTGACTGTTTACGAAATCCCAATAGTGGCCCTTCTATGTGTATTTCGTTACAGTTTTTATTCTTGCTTTAAGGTTTTAGCCTCCCCGAAAGACTTAATGCCTTCTTAACCATTTGGCGACCTCATAAATTAGTTGACGTTTATGAATGTTGACTGTATATGCAGATTATGTTTGCTTTATTAAAATGTTTGTTAAATAATAAAACTGTTTTCATAGGGCTTAGGTCTAAAATGCGTTCCCTGTAATCTATATTAAATTGTGACTCCATTGTGTACACGGTTTACGATGTTCAAACAAGGATTTAGCGGAGCCCTCCGCCGCATTTATTAGAATTTGTAATTTTAACTTATAATTTATAAATTTGCTGATGTTCTGCTTTGCAAGGGTGAGACCGTCCCGGCGATTTATGGACTGCAAGCTTAGCATAAATCACGATTTTTTTGTAAACTTGCAGGCTTAAGCTGTAATTACTTTAATTTAAAGTTTTGTTTAGAAGTTTGTCGTTGTTGCTCGTCAGTAATAAAATGGCGTTAAGTTGCTCGAACGAAATTCTGGAAGTTTTTTCCCGCTTGTACAGCAAATAAACGTCTTGAGTGAACGGTTTTTTGTTATCCTGACTGCCGGCTTCCAGTACAACACTGATTGGGATATTGTGGTTTTTTTTTGTCAGTTTCGTTGGTTGTATCACGTCTTGGGTTAAATTTTTTGCTTAAACGCAAAAATCGTCACAATTTGTTCTGTTTATTTTTATTCTATAACTTGATATCTTTATCTGTCCAATTAATGTCATGGTTCATAGAAAATATACTTTGTAAAGTTGGATGTACTATTGGATTGATCTTAATTTCCTTTAGAGTTCATAAGACAGAAAAATGAATAATATTACTTTGATAATACAAACTTAATAGCTATTTTGGTATTATAACAAGCTTTGAAACGACTAGAACAACAAATTTTATTTGTAAATCAATTTGCAACTAAGGATGTTTTTACTTCCTCAATAGTAGAAACGTATATCTTAGCACTCAAATTAATATCTTCGTTTTTAAAATATCCACCCAGGAAAACAGAAACGCGAAAAAATACGAAATGGTGCTTAAGCCAACATGAAAAATGTAATTGCGTGTTTAAATCCAATTCATAAAGTACTGTTAATGCAATAAATAGCTAAAATTGTACCAAAAATATGTAATCACAACGTAAAGATGTTATCTTGACGTATTCAGTTCAATTAATTGCATACGTTTTTTTTTAATATGCGTACAAATCATGCCGCTACTGGCAACCTTAACAGTCGTTTTCAAGTATTTCACACAATACGCAACATGAAATGAAATTAATTTGTGTCGAAATCAATTATAATGTACATGCGTACAATGCAATGGTAGGAAATGAAATGTGCAATTAGTTGCTGCAAATGATTTGACTTTAATTCAAGGGCGCATAGTCTGTTACGTTTCTACCCTAAGGTGTAAGGTATTTGTAATGATACTGATTACAGCTCATGGTTAACTTAGGTGTACGAATTTCGTCCATTCCTTTTTGTTCTTCGTCATTCTTGTTGCCTCTGTCCAGTTCTTGTTTCGTTTCTTTAAAATCAATGCCACTTCATCATTCCATGTTTTCTTCGGTCTCCCCTTTCCTCTTTTATTCTGTACTTTTGCCTCCCATATCTGTTTTACTTTTTTTTTGCTGCATTCGGTTGACGTGTCCAAACCATTTCAGCTGGTTTATCTCGATTACACTATGTACTGATTCTATATCTAGTTCTTCTCTGATCTGTTCGTTTCTTGTTCTATCTCTACGTCTGACGCCCTTTACTGCTCTTAAGTATTTCACCTGCATAGCTTATATTCTGCTTCTCTGTGACTGGTTTAATACCCTACTCACAATTCCATACACCAGGGTTGGCATGAATACTGTCTTGTAAAAGTCATTTCTGTTTTTTTGCTTATTTCTCTTTTTGTTATTACCGACCTATTTATACAATGATATGCTTTTGCTGCACTATTTATTCTTTTTTTATCTCATTTTCTATGTTACCTTTTCTCTCTCTATCCAAATTCCCAGATATTTATACTCTTTCACCTGTTCTATTTCTTCCTGGTTCAGTTTCATGTTAAGTTGCTTTTGTTCTTTACCTATCATCATAACCTTTGTTTTGTTCGTGTGAGTCTTTAAGTTGCTTTTCTTTAATTCTTTTTTTTACACCAATAAGTTTCTTGTAGGGCCCATTCCATCATATCATATTAAAAATCTTAAAATATCCATAATGCTGACTACATTTGATAAATGATGGAATTATTTAAGTAATTCATTGTAAATATAAATGTATATGTATATGTTTACTTAAAAATTGCTTGTATTGTTTGTGGTTTGAATCTTTCTTTAACCTCTTCAGGGACGAATTAATAAAAGCTGCAAAAAAGGCCTTTTAATTTTTAAAAACGTAATTTTTATTGAAAATACATTCAAAACAATGAATTAAAACAGAAATTTTAAAAAACAAAAGCGAAAAATAATGCACGCATTTGTGACCATTGGGCGGTAAGGGCACGTTATAAATTAAATGACTTCATACATTCAGGGCACAGGTTCATTGCATTTCTGGCATATATAACAAATTAGACAAAAATAACGCTTTGTACCCATATCCTCCATTCTTTTAAAATACTGGTTGCACATGCAATATAGAAGATAATCAATATGTAGCACATAACAATATGCGAGGTTAAGAAAAAAATTACTACCACTGTTGATAAGCGTACACAGATGTGTAAGTTTACTAATGTCTTGTCAATGAGCATGAATATTGTAAATAATCTCTAAAATTTACATGGTTTATGTTAATTAAATATATTTTACATATCTTTCAACTTTTTTAAACTGAAATTATAGAGATCTTCGGTTAATAATAAAATAAATTTATTAGTACAGAAAAACGGTCAACAAATTTCAGTACCATGCTATTTATTGTGCCCAGTAATATGACATTTCATGTTTGTTTGTCCATATTTCTTTTTTTTTTTTGTTAGCGAATATTGTAGTGACTACCTACTTGTAGTAATTTTCATTAATTTTTTTTTACCGCGGCTGACTTATAAAAAAACTAAACGTACACATATGTGCCAGTATCCCTGAAGAGGTTAAAGAAAATCTACGTTAAGTTTGAGACCCTTGTGTCTTCGTTGAATCGTTGATTAAAAATTAAAATCTAAGGGTCTCGAAACTAGTAGGATTAATCTTAAGCAAAAAGTAGTTGTCCCAAAATGGATTTTCTTGAAAATGAGATGTGGTTTTTTAATTTAATGTATACAGGGTGTATACACGGGATCTCGTTTATTATAAGAGATACAGGTTTGTTTAAATTAGAGGAATTATTCCCAAGTGTGAGAGGAGCCACAATCAATTTTTAAAGTACAAAATTCCTCGTTCTTCAGATGTTATAGTAAAAAATATGAAAATGTATTTCTTTTTTCTCCCATAACTTTTTTTATTTTATTTACGAGATCAATTTTATTAGTACTTTCTCAAGGTACTATTTAATGGAGAATGTAACTGTAATTTTAGATTATTTTTATCACTTACCATTTTTGAGATATTAGCCCTAATTTCGTTTTTTCTTATTGGCCGCTAAGTTGGCTATGGAATAGTCAAATGTGCTTTTTTTTACTACTTGCTATATCCATTTTCATAAATAATTCACAAAATGAAGAGAAATCGTATTTTACCCATCACTTATCAAGCTATCTATGAAAATAAAAGCAAAAAACAACTAATTAAATGTCAAATGGTAGTTACTATTTGTGCGGTATCATTTATTAGAATTTTATAGTATTGTTGTGTAACACGATAATCTTTTGTGGTCCATCGGCTTGTCCCTGTCAAAAGCCACATTTCCAGTTCAACGCCAGCTTTTCATTGATTCGTATATTCTGTAAATAATGCGGTCTAAGGTAGAAGATCGCTGGCTGCTTTTGAAAAATTGAAGCCGTTAATAAAATCCAAATAGACATATTTTACAGTAACTAGAAAGTTTGTTTGCTTAGCTCGTTAGGGAGATTTCGATTCTTAGTTTGATCCTGTGATTGTTTGCTTAGATGTTTGGTTATCACTGATTAAATGTAGAGTCATGGAATGCCTATATAATGTTTTTTTGTGTTCTGAAACTTGACTAGACTAGTACTTTTGGTGGAACTGCTACTAGAAGCGTACATATCGAGATTTATTGCAGCGTAAAATTCTGTGCCAAAGTTGCAGAGTAGATTTTAACTTGTTTCTTTCATTCGAGATACAATCTTTTGGCAAAGGATACTTCCTGTCTTCACTAGCTCCAAAAATTTCTCTAGGATTATGGTTTGTATCATGTTTTAAAATAATTCTTCGTCCTCTACTTTATAATTGATATTTATTCTCTGTTTTTTAAATCGAAATTCATTCCTTTTTCGTTATTGTTCGTATCAATTGTGTAATTAATCGTTAGTGAGATTTTAAAACTGTAGCGAATTTATTTTGCGATTAACTTCTTTGAGTTGTAGCAGTCGAGCTTAGACGTATACACAATAACGTTCTTCTAATCCAGACAATTCTTTGTAAAATGTTATTTAGAACTACAGCGGAGATAAATCGAAATCCCGTGAGACTTTGAAGTTCTATAACCGTTATCGACACTATTGTTTCAGTCTTTCTTCGACGAGAAGCCGATAAAATTTTTTTTTCTTTGAAAGTTTCCATTAAGAGGGGATTTTAAACAACTTTTCACGTCCTGTTAAAGTTGCCCCAATTTCTAAAAAGCCTGTCAACGAGTAAAGACAACATTAAAAGGAGGAAGGTGCAAGGTTGGTGTTTAATTCCCCAGACTTGGCTCGTTCGGAAACATATCATTCTGGTTGTAGGTTGGCAGAACAGGGAAGGACGGTTTGCAATTTATTATGTAGTTTGCCAGTGTTCCCATTGACCTCAAGTTATAGCCACTTACTAAACGTACTTGTACGGGCAAAATCTATTTCGTATGCATTGCCGCGAGTTTGTAGAGCGATATTGCGATTGAGCTCCCTAAAATGTATGCTTATGGCAAGTGAAACTTCCTTTTTTTTACATAATTGCGTTAGAGTTTTTCTAGCTTTAAAATACTTACTGATAATAATCAGATTATTCTTCTTAGCTTTCTCAAAGATAAGGAAGTTTTATGATCGTGAACATTTTTTATCGTGTTTTCAGCATATACAGGGTGTCCCAAATTCGAGTAAATGCTTGGGGATTTCGCTTATCGTAAGAGCTACAAGGTCGGTTAAATTAGGACAAAGTTGCGAAATTAGATGCTTATCAAATATCTGCCAAGAAAATTTTCATAGCTGTCTTAGTTCAAAAGTTATTCAAGAAAAACTGAAAAAAAAGATTTTCGTTTTTTGTCCTATTTTTACATCGATATAAAATAGTACAGGTTTTCATTTGGCCTTGTCACTAAAAAAAAATAATTTTCAAAATTTTTCAAGCTTTTTCGATTTCCACGGCATCCTATTTGCTTTAATAACGATTAGAAAAAAAAAGTCGAATATCTCGAAAAGTATGAGTTTTGGGTATAGGACATACTTAACAAAAAAATGAAGCTCTCTTAAAGACGAATTCGATGACATAAGAAAATACAGGGGTTTGCATTTAAAAAAATTAAATTACGAGCTTTTGAAAATCATGGGTTGCCACCTATTTATGAACACCCTGTATGTGTGATTCAAACTTTTTCGTATCGAGCTAATAGAGCAATGTTTTCTGCATGTCCTTACCAAATTACAACTCTGTGCTTCGAAAAATGACTTCAGTAGAATTTTTTAAATAAAGACTCAAAACCTTGAAAAATTTTGAAAATTATTTTCTTTTAGTGACAAGGCCGCATAAAAACCTGTACTATTTTATATCGATGTAAAGCTAAAATGAAGGTGGTCAAGAATATTAAATAAAAAATGGGGTGTTGTATTTGAAATATAAAAGTTGCTATTGGTTCCAGAGAGGTGACTCACCCTGTATATTTCAAAATATTTTTATCGTGTTCGGAAGAAAAAACTGTATGGAATACTGTTTGAATCAACTTTCTATCTCAAACCGTTTAGCCACAATCGACCGATCCGCCACTAATGACTCACCCTGTATATGTGGCAAGTTTTTCGCGAGTTATTTTTTTCCTAAATATATTTATTTCTTGTCAGAATTTTCCCCAACTGTGCTTTTGTCTTGCAAATGTGTCACGACCATTGCGCCTGCATCCTCTTTAAGACTTTCCTGAGCGCAGTTAGAAATATATTCATGTTCCCTGAATGTTCCTGGCACTTGAAGATATTAAATGGTCCGTGAGCTAATTGTGTCAAGTAAGAATATTTCTCGAGATAAGCGAGCCGGCATGAAGTAATCCGATTTACGAAGTTAATAAATTCCGGATCCCGACAAATTGCTAGATTTATTTACTCACGTTCCGCCAGTAGCAGGCCCGAATTAAATATTGATAAATTAGAGAAACTCGTATAAATGTATTAGTAAGGTAATCGAAAATAAATAAAATTGTTAACCGGAGCGTACTTGGTGGGTTCTCCCTTTCTTGAACGTAAAGAAATTGAGTTCTTGTTTATTTTGTTACAACGTTTTTAGAATATACAGTGTTTCCAAAAGGATATTTATTGAGATATATAGCATATTCCATACCTTTTGGACGCACTGTATAACGTTTTTAGTTACCATTCGTAACTGGGTAGTTATTTCTTTTTGAAAACGCAATAAATTGTGCTTAAAAAACTACAGACCACTGGCGAATATTTTTTATTGGTTGTAGCCTATTGTAGTAGAAACTTCTCTAAAATTGCAACAATGTCACGTTTATGGCGAGTAGGCGTTTAAATAAAAGCATTTTAATTAAACACGGTTTCTGTTTATCCAGAAACAGCCCTACTTATGAAATAGTTGTGTCTTCCAAGTTATTCGGTATTTCCCAAGAAGCCTTCCTCATCTTTGCGCATTCTTGTCAAGTTGTTTGGGTTATACGTCGTCTTAGCTTGAATTACTGTGATATCAAAAATTATCTTGGTGAAAGGAATCACAACTTATGTATTACAACTTATCAGCCGGTCATCAAAAAATTCGCGAAGAAAACCTATAATTTCTCGTGTCGTATGTGGTGTTGCACCGTCCTGTTGAAAAAAGCCATGATGAAATTTATCGTCGTGTAGTAGTTGAACAAATTTAGTCAAAATGTTGTTCTGTACCTCTCAGCATTGATGGTGAAATTTAAAAAACGGACCCAGTTCTTCTTCGGCAAAAAACTGCCATCCAAACACCAGTTTTCTGAGCATGTAGGGTATAATTTCAACGCTATTTTATTTTTAATTTCTTGTATTGGAACCATTAAAGACATCACAGAAAATTTTTAACCTCCCTTCAATTTTTATCCGAGTTGAAAATGCATGGAGTTTTGCCTCGATTACCTTCTAATAGTCTGGTTTCAAGAGAATCGTTTTCAAGATGTGTTATTTCCTTCTCTTCAGTTATTCTCGCCGTATTTACACAACTAATTTCAGTGGTGATACCTTTCAATAACAGAACATCTTTATTAACGTTCAAGATGCTGTAAGACCTTCTAATCCGATTTATCCGTATTGTGGGGAATTGCCGTTACATTTAGGGCCGGAACTTGCATATGAATAAGTTAGTATAATTCAGATGAAGACGTTTTAAGCAAAGGCCAGTCCGGAAACTGAATAATTTACTCCTTGTTCCATTTACATTGGCTACATGTCTTAGTCCTAAAAACGGGAGTTAAGGACGGATGAATTATACAAAGTAAACCAACTTCTTACCCATGAGGTAATTTCTTAGTACATGTCACCATTTGAGATGGAGGTTGTATTTGACTATTAATAAATAATTTTGTTAACTTCTTACATAGTATTCAAAAAAATCATAGTTTAAAGTTAAGTCATTTTTATTACTTAACGGGAAGAAGTCAGTTTTCCGATTTTTCAGGATTTGCGATTACATTATTACTTAGCTAGAAACTTTTTAATTATGTATAACTATTGTTCTATCTTTCTCGTCCTGAAGTCTTTTTGCAGAATCACATATAAGTGATTAAGAAATGTTTAACTGCGCAAACTTCAACACGTTGTAATTTGATTAATGAAGGGAAGTTGTACAATTTGTGTTGATTATCCCACAAAAATTGAACGAGTATGTCTGGGTTTTCATTAAGGTGAAATCATTATCTCCAAAGAGAATTTGGGAGGCTTCTCTTAAGCGGATTATAGATTAACTAGTAGGTGTCAAATATCGTCTTAAAATAAATTTTGAAGGTAACCTACAGTTCACGACACTAGTGTTTTTTTTGTCTGATCATTTACAGTAATTGTTTGTAAAGAAAAAAAATAATTTTAAGGTAATTTTCTTCCAGATTTTATTGTTTAGCGGTCAACCTGTAATTGTATTAAGAACCATTATTACGGGAAAATAGAAGTAAATAATATTTCAAACGCTGGAAATGTAGTGAAAGAGAAGGTTACTAATACTTTTAACTGTCTGGAAATCTACTCTTTATTTAACTAATCTAACAGTGAATTTTATGCAGTGGACACCTTTAAATTAAATTAGTTGCTCAATTAATTAAAATAAAACTAACTCCACTAGGCAAATGTTTTAACATTACGTGTTCAACTGCTCTTGAAAGAACGTTTAAAACTTTTAACGTTTTACATACAGGTTGATGCACTGTTCTTTTTTTTTTCTATTAAGAATAATGTCAAGCGAATAAGGTTTTGTAAATACGCATTTTTAGTCAGGAAAATCTCTGTTGCTGTTTTTTGACAAGCGAAGCGAAGCTAATGTAGCGGTTTCGTTGGCTTCACGTAATGGCTTTAAGTAAATGGATTTTTTCCTTGAGTTTGTGCTACAGGCATTCTACATTAAAATTATGTAATTCTGTTTTGTTTAAACCATTTATATGAAAATTGGTCAAAGCAGGTATTTTGAGAAGGGTTTTAAGGCTACAACCATCAAAGTATAGGCACACATATATTAAAATGAAAGAAGATTTTTTTTGATTACACTGCAGCTTATACAACATGATAACGTACGAAAATATATTGTTCTTTTAATTTCATTGCAGAGCTTTTGTTAAAATATTGTTTGTCAAATTTGGTGACGACAAACAAACTTTGCAGATTATTAAATACAAGTTTGCAAGTTAAATAAAACTAATATATACAGAGTGTTTCTTAAATATAACGAAAAATGTAGGAGGTAATTCCTTATCGAAAATTAAGGGGGGCTCTTGTATAGTTCTCCTTTCTGAGTTACACACCCCTAAATACGATAAATAGGTTTTTATTTTATTTCCCAAATATAATAGCTTGATTTATTTAGATTTTTTTTTAATTCCCTAACTTTTCCTGTAAAGCCTACAGTTTTTGAGTAAAAAATAAAATAAAAGAACAAGAACTATCAAATGATTTAAAATAAAACGATGAATTTTGGTGTTAATATTGGGTGAAATTGCAGGTGTAATTCATTTTGAAGTTTAGGAGGTAACAACACGAAAATACCTGTCAGTTTGGCAATAAAAAAGTTTCTAAATAAATCTATCTAACAAATAACATTTTTTAAATTACAAAATTACAACCCTCCAAAAAGTTCTGATAAAAAAAATCTACAGGGGTTGCACTTTTCAGCCTCTAGTGAAGGTGGGAGATAATTGAAGATATTGCTATGGGAAACCTTTCAATAAGTATAAAACATCTACCAAATGTAATTCTCCTACACATCTCCAGATTTGAGAAATAAAATAAAAACCTAATTTTACCGCTCCTCTTTAGGGGGTTGTAACTCCGAAAGGAGACGTCTAAGGGAAAAAAATTAAATTAAAGTCCTCCCTTAATTTTCGAAAAGAAATAACCTCCTAAGTTTTTTCGCAATATTTAAGAAACACCCTGTATATACATAAGTATGTGTATAAATGCATAGTTTTTGTTTAATATTTGCATTATAATTTTTAGGTCGACGTTTCTGTGCGTGCTACTGTATATCCAGGATATTTTTTAGTGCGAAATTGAGCTATCGCTTCCCGCATATTATAATTTTTCGTATTGCATAAAAGTACGTCATGCAATGCTTCGTGAAAACTGTTGCTTTAATATGATTAGGTCAGCTGATTGCTAAGTTTAATGCAGTCACACTTTACCGGCCATTATTGTGCCTGCTTTTCCAAGATGTGAAAAATCCAACGGCTTTAAAACAGAATAACTCAATTAACCATGACCTGGCTAGTCATTTTGACTTGCTTTTATCATCAAAGTGCATTAGTGAAGAAATGCTAATTATGCAGTGCTGTAATTTGAAATAATTTATTAATGGACCGTATAATGCTCTCAGTAAACTTGGCTGCTTTTCTTGGATTAACGCTATTTGATTAGGTCACTAGAAACTATCGGATAGTGCCAACCAAACGCGGTAATAATACTAAAGCTTATGTGTATTAGGATAATTACTGTTAGTTCTTGGTAATATAGTGTAAACCGATGTCAAATTAATAACAATTATGAGAGATATCCACCAGTAACGTAGTTTTCTCTCAAATTAAATTAAAATTTAGTTACAGCTGGCCAGTAAATTAACTTAACAACTTTATTTCAAATAATTTTTATAGTTAATACATAACAACAAATATTTTTATATTGATGCTTTATTTGTGGAATATTATATCGAGCAAATTCCCGCTTCTTGCTGCCATATAAACGCGTGCTCTTTCACATTTACACAAATTTCAGGCGATTTTTTAACTGTTGCTGCTCAAATATTGTTCTTTAGTTGTTCAATAGATGTTGGCTTGTTGGCATAGACACGTCATCTAAGACAGCCCTACAGAAAAAGCATGGAGTGGTTAAATCAGGAGATCTTGGTGGCCACTCGATGTGACCGCTTCTGGATCTAATCTGTCTGGAAATATTCTCTTTAAAATTATGATTGTTTCTCGTGGTGTGTGTAATGTAGCACCATCTTGTTCAGACCACATGTTTTCCGAAATGATGTGACAGAAAGTTCTCTATCATTGTCTTTCAAGTATCCCCACAAGAAAAAATCGCTTCTCAGATCTGGCGTAATATACAAAGGAACTTTAAAATGTTTATGGGAAAATATGTCTGTTAAACAGTGAATTTCGTGTGATGTTTTGAAAGATGCTTTAACAGAGTATACTTACTTACTTAATACTAAGGCCGTTCTACCTTTATGGTGTACGGCTTGTTGGAGTTGAGTTATTGCGTGTTTTTTTCCATATCTGTCTCCATTCGCCTCTTTCTTGCGTCTTTTGTTTTATTTCCTGCCACTTGACTCCTCGTTTCTCTGCCGTTGTTTTTACCTCTTCCGTCCAGATTGTTCTCGGTCTATCCCTTCTCCTTGTAACTACCCTTGCCTCGTATACCCTTCTTGCTTGTTACCATCTTAGCTGCCCTTCTTCGATTCTGTGCTGCACAGGTCCAAAGTTCAAGTTCTCTCTGAAGACCTCATTCCTTATTTTGTCCTTCCTTTGATCTTTCTTGAAAACCTCATTTTTCTACCCATTCTCTCTATGATTACTACACACTTTCTTGCATCTCCCTTGTTGTATATCAGGGTTATTATACCTAATTGCCATTCTTCCGGTGCTTCTCCTATAACCAATATTTTGTGATTTTCAACATTTCTCCAATTTTATTATCCTGCTTTCGACATATCAGCTGTTATCCTGTCGTACTCTGGTGCCTTTCCCACTTTCATCTTCCTAATAGCTTCTTTTATTTCCTCTATCGACATTATTTTAGTTCTGTCAGTCCCTTTTACATTCTCTCCCAAATCTCTCACGTTTCTTCCCTCCAAAAGGTCTCTAAAGTATTGTCTATCTCTCCACTATTTCATTTTCGTCCGTTATTATTTCGCCTTGTCATCTTTCATATTAGCTTAATTTCTTGCATTTTCTATGGTCCCAAAGAACCCAGTAATTAACGCCTTTAAAAGCCGATATTTTGATGATGTTCTAAGCGGCATTACTGAAAATGTTGGCTTCTATCAATATTTATTGCTCGTTTGCTCATCATTCATAAAGTAGCGGTTGCTTTTAGGAGAACCAGGCGTAAGATACGCTCGATATTCAGCGGCTGGCTTGGCAAACACTCTCCCGGTTCTCCCGTTACTTTGCCGGTCACGTAATCCCGTCTACGTTTCTTGTGGGATAATGCAGACAAAAAGTTTCGTAGTTTGCATTCTCGGCTATATGGTAACTTTACATTTATTACATTATGCGCTTTTCTTTTGAGTGTTTTCGGCGAAGTAAAATTAGATATGACAGCTTGTATACATAAGGAAGTATGCTATTACACGCGAATAAATTTGGGCTCATTTGAATAAGCTACTGCGGCACTTTTTATGTTCCGTTTTGGAACTTTTGTTTCAGGTCAGTGAAAGCATAGATGCGGTGTTACTGAAAGTTGAATGGGATGATAATTGTATTCGGGAATCGGATACCCGCAAAATCGGTTCTATTCAATTGAAAGTTAAGAAAATTACTTTAAGTTGCGATTCGGTTTTATAACTATTCATGCAACTAGACGAAAATGTAGATTTTTTCCCATTTAACTTGAAGTCTATTCATCAGGCTAAGGTAAAATGGACAACATACCCTCTACAAAGTACACCGTAAGTTGGTTCAAAAACAGCCAAAAATGAATTTTACAGATCTTTAAAATTAAGAAAAAATATATGTCATGGTCTTTATATTATATAAAACTGTTAAAGGCACTCTAACCATTATATTTCCAACTTTGGTTAATTTAAAATTGGCCTTAAACAATTTTTGACATGTCTTCAAAATTTTGAAAAAACGTCGTTTTGAAAAAGACCAAGACACAATGGTCGAAACCTCAACTACTTCTAAATATAGAAGACGCGGTTCCAAACCCGGAAACCAAGATTGTATTATGGATAACGGCCGCGAAAGCCTCAAGAATAAAATGGCTTTTATATTGTTTAGAAACGTTATAAATGCCCCTAACAATGCATTTCTACCTTTGGTTTGTTTGAAATTGGCCTTGAACAATTTTCTTACAGCTCTTAAGTTTTGAAAATATTTGTAAGTATAGCATTGCTTTTTATTTAGGCAAAAATTCCAAAGTTTTTAAATTGTTTTTATGTTTTCTAAAAATGTTAGGGCAACCCCAAGCAATACATTTCCACCTTTAGATTTTTCAAAAACGGCTTGAAACCAGTTTCCATAGCTCTTCAAAAAAAATTGTTCTTTTTAATCGGTTCCTCTTGTACTTCGGTGTCGAGGTATTCTTTTTTATTTCTGTGTTATGTTTCTTCACTCTTGCCTATCGTTAGCCAATTGTGGCACATCTCTCCGGCTGACTCCTTTTTCTTCTAGTCTCTGCCTCACTTCTTTTTCCCATTTTATTCTTGGTCTTCTTCTATCTCTTTTTCCCTCTATTGCATTGTCCATCCTATTTTCGCGTATCATCTTTCTGGCATGCGTAGTAGATGTCCAAGTCACCTTAATTGATTCGTCTCCATCTTTTTCTTAATATTTGTTACTCCTAGGTTATTCGGATTTTTTCGTTTCTGATTTTATCGATCAGTCTACATCCCTCTATTCTTCTCAATAATCTCATTTCCTGTACCTGTATTATTTGTTTTTGTTTTTGAGTTAGTGTCCAAGTTTCTGAACTGTACGTACACTGCATTAAAAACTCGCGTCTTTGTTTCTTTTGATATCTCCTTTTTACTTATCAAAGATTTATTCTTGGCGTAGTAAAATTTCGTCGCTGCCGCTATTCTGTTAATCAGATCTTCCTCCAATTTACCATTTTCTGCAATTATTGTTCCTAAATATTTAAAATTTGCTACCTGTTTTTTTTTGGTCTAGCATCTTTGTAACTGGTTCAAGATTTTTCGCTATAACCATAGGTTTTGTCTTTGTTATATTAATATTCATATTATATCTACTTAATGTATCTGCCCATTCGTCTAGATTGAATTGCAAGTCCTTTTCGCTTTTAGCTAATAGCACCACATCCCACATCATCTGCAAAGGCTAATTCTGTTAGGGATATTGGTTTTAGTTTATTCCAATCCCAGTAGGCCTTCTTTGTGTTTTGCTTACATTCTTTAATTATTTTATCCATAAGAATTATAAACAGCAGAGGACTTAAGGCGCCTCCTTGTCTTACTCCCACTGTTGTTATAAATTCCCGGGAACTGCTGGTATGGGTTCGTACATAATTTCTGCTACTCTTATATACACTCTTGATGGCGTTTAATAATCCTTCTCACACTCTACTTTGTTTCAATATCTTTTAGATCTTTTCCCTCAAAGAAAGTTTTAAGGGTGTAATATTGCAATTTTGATTGGCAAAATTTTGGAAGTTTTTCTGCCAAATTTTATTGTAGCTTTGTCGATGTTAATGTAATTTTTGTAAGCGCTCGTTTTAAGCCAAAGACTCTCAAGCGGGCAACACATGAAATAGTTTTGTAGAGTCACACCAGTAACTTTTACTTCCTTTCAAATACAGGTCCCAAAGTTTTAAACTATGTCGAAACATCTTAAGGTTGAAATAAATTGTTGAAACCAAAGAAGCGAAAAGTCACAGGACAACACATCCTTAAAATAGCCCTGCTAGTTCATTCCGCATCAAAGTAACTTTCAAACACATTTTAGAAAGAAAACACAAGTTCCATAATCACTATATACCACATTTAAATATTATTAAAACTCATTAGCTGGGTTTAACCAAAAATCATGACCTTTTAAATACTGTAAAATCAGACACAGTCGTGAACTTTTATTTAAGGGAATATGAAATCTCGTGCCCTGTTTTATTATTTCGTGCGTGAAGGATACACAGGCGATGCTAATGTTTAAATTTTTACAGCACTTCCTTGAATAGCGGTCATTAATTATGAAGTCGTTACTTTACTCAGCTATACAAGTTTTCCAGCGAATGTTATGCATTTCCATTATTTCACGACCCCGGTATATGCGTGTCACGGTTGCCAGGCCTTTTTTTTTTTGTGAATGTTTGTGTGCGCATAAAAATATTCCGGAAAAAGGCAGAACCGTTTTAGAAAAGAAATCTTAGCTTATTTGTTGTGTAATCTTCCCAGACATTATGATTTAATAACCTGCATATTACACAAAACGAAATGCGCCCATCATTTTTACACCAGTAGGTAATTCATGATTTGGCAATTAATTTGTGACTATTAAAAACTAAATACAGTAGTCAATCGGATTAGTAATTTCCCACACACATCCCACTTTAAAAATCACGTATCGATTTTCCGTTTTTACTTTCAGTTCTGTTTGTAAATACTTCATATTGTTTTGCTTGACTTTGCGGCCATGAAAGAAAGTTTCTTAACACGTTTACTGCCGAGCTTATTTTGCTGGTGTTGAATCCAACGCAGGTGAGAGTTTGTCAATATTGGAATCATACCCAATAGGAATTACATCCAATAAGAATGTATAGTTCAAAATTATTATGCGTGGTGCATTACTCACGCTGCCGGTCATCTATGACCACCACGGCGTAGGAGCGTACCAAAAGTAAATTTACATCTAAAAATTATATAAGGTTAAAAAAAATAATTCACACGGTAAAACGGTTAATTTCACAGTAAATAGGTACATTAGAATTTCAACACCCACAAGCAACCAGTGGCGGAGTTGTAGGGGTTCAGTTTCAATAAATTTTATAAAAAACTAGTACGGCCCTGTTCAACGTCAAACTCGAAATTGTTTTTGGGTAGAACATTTTATTCTAAACAAAAAGTGTCTCTAGACTTTTCTTCGTATCTACCACCGTTTGCCGCGAAATTTGATTTATTTTATTATTCTCGCGAAAAATTTGCTCATAAGTTCTATCTAAAAATATTGCGCAAAGCTGAAAATGTCAAATTGCAGAACAAATGCTCATTAATCGTTAATTTAGCGAAACTTCTTCCATCATTATAAGCATGTTTTGTTATTAAAAACTGCAAAAATTGGTAATTACTTCTTTATTTCGAATATTAGCGATATTTTTAGATCGAATCTATGAGCAAATTTTTCGCGAGAATAGTAAAATAAATCTAATTTCGCGCCAAACGGTGGTAGATACAAAGAAAAATCGGAATACACTTTTTGTTTCAAATAAAATGTTACACGGAAAAACAATTTCAAGTTTGATTTTGAACAGGGCCGTACTAGTTTTTTATAAAATTTATTGAAACTGAACCCCTACAACTCCGCCACTGGTTGCTTGTGGGGCTTGGTATTCCCACCGAATGTGGTTACATGTAAGGTGGTGCTGTATACCAAATTTGGTTTAAATATATCTACTGGTTGAGAAACGGTTAAAGATTATCGTTAATTTTTCGAAAATTTCAACACCCTGTATCTTTAAAAAGGAGGCGTTTGTGAACCCATGTTGATATGGAGTATTCGTTTTAAAATAAGTTTTTGTATCGACTGTTAAAAGTCCTACAAAAAAAGTGGACCACCCTGTAGATTACAAACGCAGGCAAAGCTGCCATCGATTTATCTGATCAAATGTCTGCATATTGCAACCCACTGAGAAAAACTAAAATGGTATAGAAAACTTGCAGTTGAGCTTTTACTTAACACTGTATAAAAACTAGGAGTAACACGTAATAAATCTATTACAATTGTTGAATTTAGAAAAAAATTAATTACGCATCTGACTCAGTGTCAAAATGAACCTCCTCGCCCGTTTCCTCCGTAGTTTTAAGGCCAAGACTGCGTCACGAAGGAGGGAGAAGCGTGTAAAGTCAGAAAATATTGCAAAAATTGTTACAAACATAATTTCATAATACATGGTAGAACGGTAGCAAAAAATAGAACCAAAAAAGTGACAACATTTTGTGCCGATTGTGATGGCAAACCACATTTTTGTCTACCGTGTTATTTAACAAATTACATCGCTTTATTTCTATTTGATTTTTGTAATGCTAAAAATAAAAATTTTGACATGTTCGTGGCTGCATCTATTGTTTTTAACCATTAGTTTCATATTAATTACATTTATAAAATCATAAACGCTATTATTTGCGTATTTTACTCATTTTTATTGAAGTCGGTTGCGCCGGTCATCTATGACCACCACGGCGCTACTGGAAGTTACAGTGCCGGTCATGTATGACCACCACGGCGGTAAACGTGTTAACAGTCTAAGTGTTTAAATTTTTATATGATAAAACACTAGTCTTGTTTCGTTAGTTTGTTTAAGTTTAATTTTCCGTTATTTCTAGTAATACCTTAGATGCTAAAATTGATTAAAGGAAAACCGATTTTTTTATTTTTTTTGGTAGTACAGTTAAATTTACTATCAATTATAACACCAGAGGCTGCTTTTATTGTATTCTTAATATTATGTGATGTTTAATTAAAGTGTGCATGACGGTGTTACTCCACAGTGATTCTAATTAAGTAAACAAACCAGGGCTGCCACGGTAGCCGAGGATAAATCCGGGCCTTACATGGGTACCGCATTAGCCAGTTTAGTATTAGGCACTAATCACAGCCTGTCCGTTGTCATTATTATCCTGGTGTGCACGAAAACCTTATAAATTACCTCTAAAAAGCCACTTTGCTACTGCCTGCGTTTTATTTTGTTGGCCGGTAAACACTGCGAAGAGCAAAATACGTTTCCACGCACTTCCAGTTTTTAGACTATAATGGAAGTGTTTATTATTTCATGAAATAGTTGTATGTACGGTATGCGCCAAAACATACAGTACTGAAACTCGAGCAGCTGGAACGGGCGGACATGTGTGTTAGTCGACGGGACATAGTTCCAGCTGGACGTAAAAAGGAAGTTGTGTTGTGCAGTCGTTGTTAATTAAATTAAATAATCTTCTTCTTAATCGGTTCTTCTTGTACCTTTCGGTGTCGAGGTATGCTTTTCTATTTCCGTATTATGCTTCTCCACTCCTGCCTATCGTTAGCTAATTGTGGCACATCTCTCCAGCTGACTCCTTTTTCTTCTAGTCTCTGCCTCACTTCTTTTTCCCATTTTATTTTTGGTCTTCCTCTATTTCTTTTTCTCTGTATCTTCATTTTTCATTCTATTTTTGCGTATCTACTTTCTGGCATGCGTAGTAGATGCCCAAGCTACCTTAACTGATTCGTCTCCATCTTTTTCTTGATATCTGTTAATCCTAGGTTATTTCGATTTTTTTCGTTACTGATTTTATCGATCAGCCTACATCCCTCTATTCTTCTCAGAAATCTCATTTCCTGTACCTGTATTCTTTGTTTTTGTTTTTGTGTTAGTGTCCAAGTTTCTGAACTGTACGTGAGAATGGGTACGTACACTGCATTGAAAACTTGCGTCTTAGTTTCTTTTGATATCTCCTTACTTACCACACATTTATAAGTGACGTAGTAAAACTTCGTCCCTGCCGCTATTCTGTTGTTCAGATCTTCCTCCAATTTACCATTCTCTGCAATTATTGTTCCTAAATATTTAAAATTTGCTACCTGCTCCATCTTTGTTTCGTCTAGCATAATTGTAACTGGTTCATGATTTTTCGCTATAACCATAACCTTTGTCTTTGTTATTAATATTATATCTACTTAATGTATCTGCCCATAAGTCTAGATTGAATTGAAAGTCCTTTCGCTTTTGGCAAATAGCACCACAGCATCTGCAAAGGCTTATTCTGTTAAGGATCTTGGTTTTAGTTGATTCCAACCCCAGCAGGCTTTCTTTGTGTTTTGCTTACATTCTTTAATAATTTTATCTATAGGAATTATAAAGAGCAGTGGATCTAATGTGCCTTCTTGTCTTACTCCCACTGTTGTTCTAAATTCCAGGGACCTGCTGTTATGGGTTCGCATATAATTTCTACTACTCTTATACAAACTCTTGATGGCTTTTAATAATCCTTCTCCACTTTGTTACAATATCTTCCAGATCTTTTCCCTTGGCACTCTATCGAAGGCTTTGGAAAGATCGATAAAGCACAAGTACACAATCTTTGAATGTTCCATTGTTTTTTCACTTAACTGTCAACGTAAAAATTAGATCCTGCGTGCTTCTACCCGGTCTAAAGCCACATTGCGCCTATTCCAAATTTCTTTCGAAACGTTTTCTTAATCTCTCCTCCAAAATTCTTTCATATAATTTTTCTACTACACTAAGTAGAGATATGTCTCTATACTTTTCGCATTTTTACTATCGCCAGTCTTGAATATCGGTAATATAACAGATACCTCCCAGTTCTTTGGAATATCTTTTTCCTACCATGCTTTATTTACTATTCCTAGCAGCATTTTCTTTCCATCTACTCCCATGTACTTAATCATTTCAGGTAAAACGCCACATGAACTGCTGCTTTTCCAATTTTCATTTTTTGTATCGCTCTATCCAACTCATCTTCGGTTATTTCTTGTTCATATTCTTGTTCAATTGTTTCGTATTTCTCCTGTCCTTGCTCTTCTTCTTCGTCATTCATTATGTTATCACTTTCCAATAACTCCTTAAAATAATTTCCCCAATCTTTCGATAGGTAGTATAAATTAAATAATAGAGTGTAATAAACAATAATTTTGATTGTTTAAACACAGTAATAAATTATGAGATTATTTAGAAGTGCTTGTAAAAAGTCCTGGAAAATTTTGCTTCTATCTTAAATAAACTTATAATCAAAGGAAGTGCTATTAAAATTATTCAAGGCAATTTATTGATGGTATAATCTTTTAAAAGTTTGTCTTTCGTGCTTGTAAAAACCTCGTTTTTGTATAAACTGTTTGCGTCGAAGAAGGTTGCATAATTTTTTTATGAAATGAAGGGAAGCTTTGTTACATAGTACGAGAATATTTTGTGTCATTGTAACAAGAAAATTTGTCTTTAAGAAATAAGTAATGATCTGCAGCCATCATTGTTGTATGTATACTTGATGCTTCCATATTTCCTAATATTAATAAGGTTATCAACAAAACAAAACGTATCTGTTTTGTTGTCTAACGTTTACAGGATCTTGTGTGGGGTTTCATAATTTTCTCAACATTTGTAGTGGTAAAGTTTTTAAAATTAAAGACGTAATCTCTTATTATTCCTGCAAAAATCGCTCATAACGGGTTGAGTTTGGGGAAGAGAAACGACCTGTCTTGTTTCTTTATAATTATTCCCATGAGCAAACTGTTTGCACTGACAACAATTTGACAGTCAAAGCTTTAGTGGCTTAGAACAGGAAAATATCGATCGAGCACCGTCTCAAGCCGAACATGTGAATCAGTCGGTGTCTATTACGTGCACCTTTGATTGTTGTTTGTCTGGTCGTCTCTTTTCGTTACGGTGGAAAGCCTACAGACCTGTGTACTGCAGGATTTAGAGTTGATTCGGTTTGTCGTGAAGAGCAACGCTGTTACCGGACTGCGCCGGTGTTTAAGCTTCAGGGCTTACTTTCATTACTTGCAGAGCTGAAATTTTCATGATGTACTCGTGAAAGGCCGGGCCGCTATTATGCGACACATTTGTTTTTAGTTTTTTCTTTACGACTGCTCGCAGGACGTGCGTTACAGCTTCGTGAACGAACCGCTTGCTGGAATTGCTCTTTAAAAAAGTATTACTGAAGTTACTCTTTCATAAATTTTCAAGGAATATAACAGAATACCCGAGATGTTGAAGTACATGGGAGCTGAAGGCTCAGCACTGCTACTGAGAATACTTAATTTGGCCTGGAAATATAAAAAATTACCGGAAGATTGGAATTAAGTTATCATTATGCCATTACATAAAAACGGGGACACCATGGACTGTTATAATTACAGGGGAGTATCATTGCTATCTGTAGCGGGGAAGGTCTACGAAAGAATTTTGGAAAACAGGCTAAGAGGCGATATCTAAAGAGTCTTTGCGCCATCCTTATAGGTCGATTCATCAAACTCCTTAAAATAGGTTTCTCCTTTTTTCTTCTTCTTCTTGTTCTTCTTAATCGGGCCCTCTTGTACCTTTCGGTGGTACGCTTTGCAATTCTTGATTATGTTTCTCCATCTCTGTCGATCTTTGGCTAACCGTAGCACATCTCTTAATTGCGGCTATTAATTCTTAACCCACCCAGGCGTTTGTTGCCTAAATACTCGAGCTTTCTCTTCTTTATCCTTACGCACTGTTTAAAACAATTTTTGTTTCGAAAGACTGAGTTATTTGATATGTTATTGGGAACCTTTACTTCTTTCATTGTACAAATTTTACGTAGAAAATATTTTATACTTTCAGAGCAAGTTACTCCAGTACTAGATAATTAAACAAAAATTTACATGTCAAAGAAGCCTTTTGCGCGGATGAGTTTTTTCTCTTGATGAAAATGTTTTAAGATCGCAGTGTTCGTATTCATAATTGAAGCTCTCACAATAAATTGTAGATTCTTGAAGTCTACTTTGTCGTTTCGTATACTCTTCTCTTCTGGTAATGCAAAACGTGTACGTCATGTTCTGAAATTTTTTGAATATTATGCATGCGACGTTCTTTGTTCATTAAAAGAGGCGATATAATGAGAAGGCAATAAATTTCTTTTGACGTCAGATTATTTGATTATCCATTCATTGCCTTGTAATTTATAGACACCAGAGCATATGTGAGCATATAACACAGAAAGGCTAGCACACACAGTGTAATTCATACTTAAGGGCTTATTATTATGACAGCTAGAATGTTTGGTAAATTGATGAGAAATTGCTTAATTTATAGACTGTACTTTTTTTGTGCATTTTAATTATTCCTAAATTCAGAAACAGTTTTGTAAAGAATGTTATGTAAATTTGTCCAAAATATATTTTGGACGTATCCTTAAAGGATTAACATTGTAGGTATGATATTTGGTAGATAACTTTAGACAAATGTCTTTTTAGTTGATACTGTGTTAGACTTTGAAGAGGCATATATTAATTGTTTTATTTTGTTGCAGTTAGACAGATTTAAGGAACCCCCTGCCTTTGGGCCAATGTGTGATCTTCTCTGGTCAGACCCTTTAGAAGACTTTGGTAACGAAAATAATGCGGAACATTTCTCACATAACTCAGTAAGAGGCTGCTCATATTTTTACAGGTGAGTACAATTAATAGATAATGGGAATATACTAGGGCTCTTCGATAAGTCCGTGCAAAGTCCAAAAGATAGCGCCACCAGTACCTATCGAGGTTCTTTTTAGTTACTGTCATCTTTTGGAGGATCATGCACTAAGTTTCAGTCCGATAGAATCCATGCTTTGTGTTTGGCGTTTATTTGAATCGCTCAAGTACCGTGATTTGTGAAAAATTGATGAGAAATAATTTTTTGTAGTGATTGAACATTACTTTTTGAAAGGCAAAACGGCTTAGGAAACCATAGCTAAGCTTGATAAACATTATGGTGAGTCTGCACCTTCAATTAGAACGGTTTACAAGTGTTAAGTAACTTTCGAAGTGGCCATATGAGCACAAGTGACGTTGAACGTTCTGGACGTCCTGTTGAGGTCCCTACTCCAAAAATTATTGAAAAAATCCATAATATGGTGATGGATTATAGAAGAATAAAGATGTGACATTTCTAAGGCTGTGCGAAGTACTGACATCCCCCTACTCTCCAGATTTGGCCCCCTCGGACTACTTTATATTTCCAAACATGAAAAAATGGTTGGCAGGAAAGATAAATTCCATCAAACGATAAGGTGATTGCTGAAACAACTACATAATTCAACGAAACATTTGTGATGCTTTAGCTGTGGTTGTTGAAACAACCTTTTATGTAATCGTACCAGCCAAAATGCCAACTGTAAAATGCAGCGAAGCGAAGAAATTTCAACTGTTTAACTATAATTTACGACCATCGCTAACCAAACTCCAAAATAAAAGTAGCGAACAATTTGCGAACGCTTTAAAAGTTGCTCGAATAACTTTAAAGGCCTTATGTTTTTACTGCCTTAAAAAGACTAAAATGAGCCCGAAAGTACCCCTGTTGTATCATTTGTTTTCTTGAAATATTCAGCATGTATTAAACCGTGGAAAGTTGGGGGAAAGTTTTGATCTATGTGTATATTTTTTAATGCACATTCGCCGAGGCGACGAAACTTTTAATGTCTTATATATTATTATTAAAGGACTTTGGTTTAAATTACCGCGCGGGCTGTGAATTGTAAAAGTTTCACGATAAATTGCCTACGTCTAATATTAGGAAATTATGTTTTTTGTATCACAGTTTTTGATCTTCTTTCTTGCGAAGGAAATTTTTCTGGGAAACATTTCTGCAGCACAATTTCAAAATAAATGTAGAGGTAACTGGGAACTCCCCTATAAAATAGTTTTTAGAGTGTTATCTGGAAAATGCAGATGGAGGGAAAAAGAAATAGTGGGAGACCAAGAATAAAATGGGAAAAAGAAGTGAGACAGACACTAGAAGAAAAAGGAGTCAGCTGGAGAGATGTGCCGCCACAATTAGCTAACGATGGGCAGGAGTGGAGTAACATAACACAGAAATAGAAAAGCATACCTCGACCCCGAAAGGTACAAGATTAACCGATTAAGAAGAAGAAAAAAGCATTATTTGGAAATTTTTAAACAAAAAAAATCAAAGCTGAAGGGAGATATTTTGCTAAATATTCTATTGTTTAGGTAACTTTAATTCTTCGTGTAAACAAATTTAGTTATTACATTGTAATCGAACCATTTCAATGGTACAGTCAAAATTGTACTAAAAATTATTTTCTTTTGCATGTACCTTTTCAATTTTGCATTAAACGTTTTTCTTGCGTGTATACATTTTTTTAATGTAAATTTTAGTGTTTTATGGAGTATTTCAATAAAACACGAAACTTCCTTCAGAAGGCAACATATTGTCTTCAGCAACAAACCAAAATTGATCCCATATTGCCAAATTAATACTAAATTATTTATGATCTCAATCTTTATATGTATACAGGGTGCCCATTTTTCTAACCTGTTGTATGGGTAACTCCGTTAATATTAGAGATACAGAAACGTTTAAATTAGCAAATTTGTGCAGAATTTAAAGGAAAATCTGATGCCATTTTCAAATTTGACCTACGTCATCAACTTTTTGAAATATTTTGAAAAAACTGAAAAAGGTCGATTTTTTCAAACTTAAATAATTCCGGAACCATATGAGTTAGAACTAAAATAAAAATTGGCTGTTATAGATGTTTTTACGTAGATTTCAAATATGTCAACGAAATTTTCATAGCACTCTCGATTTCCGAGTTATAGCACAAACTTGCATTTTTTTTAATGGAAGTCATAGTTGACTATGGTCTTATTAAAAAGGTTATTTTTTTCTCGTTTCAATGATATAAGGGTTGTTATGCTTTACTTTTGTAGTTTTTCTTTAAATAAGCAAAAATCATTTTACATGTTCACTGCCTACTAATAGATGGGAGTTATCTTGTGTTGATGTTCTTTTTTTTTCGAGGTGACATTTAAGAGTTCTCTTATCGTTAGTGTAGCAATTATTAGGCAGTTACAGCCTTTTCAGTTGACACCACATTCAAGGGACAACTCCCGGGTAGATGATGTTGGTTTATAATTTACGTATTCCAGGACTCTCTCTTCATCTTCTTGCTTAAATTTAATTTTCAAACCTTTGGATTTTGTAAATGACCTGTACTTTTTTAAATTGGTTTCTAATAACGAAAATAATTTCTTTCTTGGTTGCCTTCTTTCCATAAATCTTTGCAAATACATATCACTTGAATTTCTACTATTTCTACCTATTACAAGCCTAGTAATAAAAAAGCATGTCGTTTCTTTCTAAATTAGAAAACATTGTTTTTGAAATTTACAATAAAGTCAATCAAAAATTTTGATCAACATGAGAGAGAGATTTATACGTATAACAAACAATAAATGTTATTTGACAAATTATGAGGTTTTGCTTTTAAAATTTGTAACTGGCTAATAACTGCTACACTAACGATAAGAGACAACTCTTAAATGTCACATCGAAAAAAAAAGAACATCAACACAGGATAACTCCCATCTATTAGTAGGCAGTGAACATGTAAAATGATTTTTGCTTATTTAAAGAAAAACTACAAAAGTAAAGCATAACAACCCTTATATCATTGAAACGAGAAAAAAATAACCTTATTAATAAGACCACAGCCAACTATGACTTCCATTTAAAAAAATGCAAGTTTGTGCTATAACTCGGAAATCGAGAGTGCTATGAAAATTCTGTTAACATATTTAAAATCTACGTAAAAACATCTATAAAAGCCAATTTTTATTTTGGTTCTAACTCATATGGTTACGGAATTATTCAAGTTTGAAAAAATCGACCTTTTTCAGTTTTTTCAAAATATTTCAAAAAGTTGATGACGTAGGTCAAATTTGAAAATGGCATCAGATTTTCCTTTAAATTCTGCACAAATTTGCTAATTTAAACGTTTCTGTATCTCTAATATTAACGGAGTTACCCATACAACAGGTTAGAAAAATGGGCACCCTGTATATATTTTTTTAAATTGAGAGTTTAGGGACGCTTCGACATCTGAGGTCACTAGCGTCCGGGAGGAGGGGGCGGGGAACAAGGAAAGGGTGGGTCAGGTAAGGGTAGGTGGAAGTACTGTCACAGCATTTGCCTATAGTAGGTAGGGGAAACCACCTGAAACCCCTACGATGACAGACGGCCGCGCCTTATATTTTTAATAACTTTTGTAACCGAATAATAAAGTATTTAAGGCAAAATTAGGTTTTAAAAACGGTTATTTTGTGATACTATTTTAATTTAGTCTTTCCTGTTCATTGTGGCATATATGGGTTTTCATTTTATTTGTTTAAAAATTTCGTGACAACGTGAAAGCCTCTATGGGAACGTAAGTTCCTGAAACTGGTTGGAAAATGTTAGTTTAGCTCACCTCTGCCTTTATTTTCATGGTTTCAAATTCACGTTCTGCTTCCTGCTGCATGCGTTTAAACTCCAACCGTGTGTGTCTTTCTTTGTAACCAAGTTTAATTACTGTGTATGTACGGTGTTGGCACTTTCTCATCACGCTAACACACAAGAAGTTGTTAGTTATGTTGAACATTCATGGCGTTAACATTCTTGACATACACGTACTACAAAGGCTAGTTTCGACGATGAAATTCTCTGCTTCTAATACCTTTCTACAAGACAAAACCGCGATGGCTTCAAGTAACACTTTAAACCGTCCGCCATAAATCGCAAATTGCTGGGAGGTGTATGAACATACTGGAAGATATAGGAACATTAAGTTTTAACAACAAAAACAGATTATTTGGACTCAAATACACATGGTTAAGGAAAAAATTACTGTTGAGAATGCTTTAGATAGAATGTTTAAACTTTGAAGGACACATTCAATGTCGACCATATATTAATTTAAATGTCTTTAAATCTATTACCTGTTGAGGGTTGTATTTGTAGGTAATTAAGGTTGTCTTTTGTTTCAGTTATGCTGCCTGTTGCGACTTCCTTCAAAATAATAACCTTCTTTCAATAATTAGAGCACACGAAGCACAAGACGCGGGGTAAGTTTTTTTTTTGCATACCTAATTAATTTAAGTGTTAACGTCTAAGAAATGGTAATCTATATTTTTTTTAAACATGTGATCTAAAATAACAGCTTCGTTCTTGCCAAAAGATTGCACAGTGTTGTGGTGTAGCAAAAAAATCAAAGAAGTGAACTCGGAACGTAGTTTTCCCCACATCTAAGAAAAAAACTCGTCCACAAGTTGCGACAATTCGACTGAAAACTTTTCCTTCCTGTCGTTATTCGCTTGACCCTTTGTTTTCAAATATCTGAATAGCTGTCACGAAAGAAGAACTTTCCTTAACAAAATTCTACTATTACTTACAGCAAGACTGTGTTGAATTGGCCATAATAAACTTTTATTTTGCTGGCAATGATTTGCAGATGCTCCCAATTGGATAACAATACTTTTTTTTTTGTAAATTGGTCTGTTAAAAGTTACATTAAAACCAATCCAATTTTTTTTTCGTGTGCTGGCAAACGTATTAGACGAAAAACGAAGAATTTTAGCTTCATTCCTTTTCAATACTGTGCTTGGATGTGGTAATTGCTTCACAGATTAGCCCATATGGCTAAATAAAGTTAATTATTGGTCAAATCTATCACATTTTAGCACGTTAATGGGTTACTTGACTTTAAATTTATAGGAACATTAATTTTTCTGCCATTTATAAATTGTAAATTCACTTGTACGAAGGGTCCTCTGCTTAAAATATGCTTCATCAATTGTTAAACTCCTTTTTGTAATCGATTTGTTTGAATTAAATATGGTATTGTTGTTTAACCTGATGTGCGATCGTTGCTTACAGTATAGCATATTTACATATTAAAAAAATTTATCTTCCAAGAAGATCTGTTTATTTTATATCAATAACACAGGCCGATATTTCGGAACTTTGTGAAAGTTGTTTTAATTTTGATAACTGTTCTTATATAAATTACATGCTCTCAATTCAATGTCTTACACAGTTTTCTGCTATCTCATTAAGTTTTTCAGCAAAATGAAAAAAAAAAGATTGTTGAGGCTCTAAAAAAAAAAAATTGTTTTAAAACTATGTAAACAAAAAACTATTTGCACAATTTAAATTATAATGGTTGTTCTTATATAAATTACATGCTCTGAATTCAATGGCGCACACAGATTTTGGCTATCACATCAAGTTTTTTTAACAAAATGGAAAAACAGATTAATGATTCTCAAAAAAAAAACATAAAATTTTTAAACTATTTAAACAAAAAACCATTTTTATAATTTATATTAGAAATGCTGTTCTAATATACAGGGTGTGTATAAATTGGCGAAAGCGCTACACGTGACGATGTTCTTCGTAAAATTCTAAGTCGAAAATCTTGATACAAAAATGTTGTACCATGCTTCCTATGGCCTCAGGAACCATTTAAAGAAAAAAAATAATTGGCAACATACCTACATTGATTTGCGTTTGGACATTTTTTTATCAGCAATTTTTGCTTAGGTATTTACAATTTTTGTTCGAACTGAAAGCGTTCAGTTCGCAAACAAAGCTGCAAACTTTTGGGTATCGTAAAACACAAACTTGAAATAATTACGAGAAAAACAGAGGTGACAGCTAATGACAATGTTGCCATATGTATTATTTTCATTCAAATCAGTGATTTATATATTTTCAACACCAATTTTTGAAAGGAAGAACACAATATCTAGGAAAAAATACTATTCGAAATTTATTTTTTATTCCAAATCGCAGCTTTTTCTTTAACAAATATTAAATAATAACGCTTATTAAAGGACTAAATGTCAAAACTTTGAGGACGTCTTGCAGACACAGTTAAAATGGTACAACATTTTCGTATTAAGATTTTCGACTTAAAAACATCGCCACGTGTAGCGCTTCGGCCAATTTTTACACACCCTGTATATGTATAACGTGCTCTGAATTCAATGGCACACGCAGTTTTTCGCTATCTCATTAAGTTTTTCAGAAAAATGGAAAAAAAGATGGTATAAGTCTAAAAAAATATTTTTTTACTTCAAAACTATTTAAACAAACAACTATATGTATAATTTATATTAGAATTGCTGTTCTTTTATAAATAATATCCTCTGATTTCAATTCAATGGCATACACAGATTTTCGCTATCACATCAAGATTTTCAGGAAAATGGAAAACGGATTAAGGATTTTTTAAACAAAAAAATTTAAACAAGAAACTATTTGTATAATTCATATTAAAGTTGCTGTTCTTATATAAGTAACATGTTCTGAATTCAATGGCACACACAGTTTTTTGCTATCTCATCATGTTTTTCAGCAAAATGAAAAAACAGATTAATGTGTTCAAAAAACAAAAACTATAGAAATTTATTTTTAATTTTACCCGATGTATACAACAAACGGATTACATACATATTTAAAGGGTTAATAAAATTACTGCTATTGTTTTTAGACTGATTTCTAACTGTTACAAATCCGGGAAACCGGGACATCGGGTAATAAGTGGCTAGCCTTCGGACCAATATGCTCGGGTCTACAAGACGTCGCGTCGTACCTGCAGAGCTGGCGTAGCCGATCCAATTTATTTAAAAAATCTTTTGTGTGAAAACCTGATGTGATATCAAAAAACTAAAAACAGATTCGTAATCAGCGCCACCAAATTAGTACACCAATTAAATTCCAAACAATAATCATCTCGGCCTGTGTTATTAAGCAAGACAGCCCTTTTGGATGTCTGAAAATGTATGTAAAACGAAGTAAATTTATCAATATGTGCTGGTAGAAAATTATTTTATTCGTACCTACATATTTAATTAACGCAACAATTTGAGTGATTCATTTATGTTACATTAACAAGAAAAACAACCAAAACATAATTAAATGATAACATAGTATGTATAAAATAGGAATGTTCATAACACAGGCGAGCAATATATTTCGAAAAGAGCAATAGTTTGCTCTCGCGTTAAATTCCTTTTGAGGGCATGTTGTTTCTCTCAAATTAAGAAATGTAAGCAGTTTTATAGACTTTTTTTGTTAGATATAGAAATTATTAGATTCCTTGTCTTGTACTTTCCATAATGCAAAGCATTTTCTGTGGAAATTTGTGTGCAAAATTTCTTTTTTAGACCACTGTTTTGACTTAACGTTTTTTGCTTATGAAACTTTCAGTTCCGCTTTGATATAGTTTCTAATTCTAATGCAACGATTCGGGCGGATAGTCTGTTAACATACCGAGCTTGTTTAGCTTTGAAGTCCATTCGCTAATTAAACTTTTCCTCATTTTTAGTTTTTCCTCTCGTCATTAGAATTCACAGCGTCATTTCAAATGTAATTTGTTAGTCGAGTGGGCAATTAAAATTGAGTGCACTATGCAGTCTTATTACAGTGCACAGGAATTTTGTGCCCGCCGCGCAAGAACGCATATGTCTTCAGCTATTTTGTTTATTGCTTCCTAATTTATGTGTTTCTGGAATATTCATAACGAGTTGTACAGAAATATGAAACGCACTTAAAGAAATTGCTGTATACTAACTATTGTACGATTTATGGTAATAATAAATAGACAAAATATGGCAAAACCCAGAGTACTTTTAAGGAAATACGAGGTAAGCGCCAAAATTTCTGTGGAAGTGGTGACGGATGATAAGATTGTCCTTGTTGAGGAACTCGTATTAGGCGATCGACGCTTGAAGGTGAAACGACTATAAAAAATGTCGGGGCTTTCAGATACAAGCATTCGCCGAATCCTCCACGAAAGGTTAGGCATGAATGAAGTTAGTGCAAGGTGGGTCCCCAAACATCTCTCAGCAGTTCAGCACCAGCGTCGTGTTGAATGTGCTCGAACCTTTTTGGAGCTCTGTGGAGAAAATCCTGTGGACGCGTTGATGACAATTGTTACAGGGGATACAACCATGGTTCTCTACTATGATCCTTTGTCCAAAAGAGAATCGATGGAATGGAGGCGAAATGGAGAAGCATCGCCAAAAAAGTTCAGGGTCTGCCAGTCGACAAAAAAGGTGATGGCTACGATCTTTTGGGATTGTGAGGGCATTCTTATCATAGAGTTTAAAGAACGCAACATCATAGTCAACGGGAGATATTATGCAGCACTCCTGCACAAATTACGACAAAATATTCGGGAGAAAAGACGTGGGAAACTGTCCAGAGGCGTGCGTTTACTGCACGACAATGCCCCCGTGCACACTGCTGGAATTGCTGCGGTTTTGAACAAATCGATCACCCTCCGTATAGTCCAGATATGGGCGCCCAGTGACTATTACCTGTTTGGAAATTTGAAAGGCGCCATTTCAGTGACGACCAAGAGGTGAAGGCTGCAGTTTGGGCACATTTTGCACACAAACCGAAGGCATATTTTTTTAGGGGTATCGAATTGTTGATAAAACGATGTAATAAGTGTCAGGGGGGATTATATTGAAAAATAAAATTTAATTTTGAGCCTACGATGTTTCTTTCATAGTCAGGCCGGGAAATTTTGGCGCTCACCTCGTATACGAGGAACAAACTAAAATTTTTTCAAATTAAAAAAATCTTGTCCCAGGCGTATAGGCGTACGGATGCGAAGTTAAATTCGCAGGATCCGCATAATTTCAGTTGGTGGGCCCATTTTAGCAAAACAAATTTATTTAGCATGCAGGAATCGTTCAAATACCATAAAGTTATAGCTCTATACCTGTCGAATATAAAACAATAAAAAAGTTTTGTGTTTCGTCTTGCTCTTAAGTGTTTTTCAGTGTTGTCCCGATAGTTAATTTAACTTTTTTTCTGTTAAGAGTGTGTTGGTTTATTAAAAGGTATTGAAGCAATCGAAAGGGATTTTTTTGGTGGGCGGTGTCTTGTGGAAAGAGCAGAATTATATTATGGAAACTGCACAACTTTTTAATCTTTTACTGGTTATAAGTTTGCTGCAAAGATATTTATTTAATAATTTCTTTGTATTTTCTTGTACTTCTTGTACTTCTCGCCACCTAACGGCAAATCAAGAACGGATAACTAACGAACTGTACTTTTAATATTTATCCTTCATTATTTGTTTAAGTGCTTGCTGTTAGGTCCCAATTTGTAGCTAATTCGAAAACGCTTTGTTCTAAGGTTATTGCATACATTTGTTTTTAATTATACTTTGAATAATTGTGTATGAACCAACGTGGTATTTTGTTTGATGGTATTATTAGACCTTCGCAAGTAAAGATAATTGTGTTTGTGACTAAGTTTGTTGTTAATGGAGTGGTGTAATTGGAAATGAAGTGCAGTTGATAAAAGACAATGGATAATTGCTTTTGTGGCATTACTTTTTTACAGCGCATGTAATCGGTTATTTTTTCTTCTGTCACAAATTGTATTACAGAAAAATGTTCATTTTAGATTTGATTTATATATCGTTGGTTGTTTCATTAAAACTTTGTTAGATTCTTCAGTTATTATTAGGTTTAACTGTGGATTAGTGGTAACACATGGTGCTGCAGTTGTCGTTCGGGATAACGATTTAAAATTTAATTAAATCCTAGGACGTTGTACCTTTTTGACAGTTTATTGCAATATAAAATATATATTTAGTGTAAAACATGTGGTGCGGCTGGTAATATGCACTTGAAGTGAAGCAAAATACGCGCAGATTTTTAGGCGTTAAAAATTGCTGATTATATTAGTTGTTATCATCGATGGAAAATATTATTCAATAGTTTCTGTAGACTTACATTTGTTTACATTTATTTCATTGAGCCGAGATGTGTTTTAAATCCGTTTATTGAGGTGGATCGGTCCTCTCTCTCTGATTTTCAAAGCTTGTTGTTAGTCCTGGCTGCCTCCGTTATTTTCTTCCATTCTTTCTTATCTTCGCATTTCGATTTCCAGTCATTTATTCCCAATGCCTTTGCGTCTTTCTCCAAGGTGTCTCTCCATCTATTCCTTGGCCTTCCCCTGTTCCTGGGCCAAATAGGGATACATTGTGTTAACCTCCTGATCATTTCGGTTGGTTTCCTTCTCATGATGTGTCCTGCCCATCGTAATCGTTGTGCTTCAATGTGTCGAATGACGGGAAATTGAAACAGCAAACATTACTGGATACTTTTACTTAGTTGTTTTTGGTTTTGTGTAAAAAAAAAAGTAGTAACAGTTACCCGACTACAATTTAAATGTATTTATTGAGACATAACGTAAAAGTAATCTTTAATTAACGTTTGGTTAGTCTTTTACCCAAGACTTTAACCTTACGGACTTAAAATTCCCTTGATTCTTCAGACCTCGTTAACTCTTACAAAACTCCAAAACTGCCGTCACCTTTGTTCTTTGGTCTTGTATTTTTTTGCCTTAATTAGGCTTTAGTTTGTATTTAACTGGTATTAAAATTTCACTTGCCTTTAGAGGGTGTCTTACTTAAGATATTAATGCAGGGCAGAAAGAAGTAAATCTTTTGAGACGAGAAAAAATGTAAATGTTGACTTTTACCCTTTGGGCCTTAATCCCAATTGCTCTACTTTTGGATGTTCCTGCTGTTACTAGTATGAACCCTTTCGCGAAACTCCGTACATTTATTCTTAATTTGCGGTTTTGATATATTGTCACATATTGGACATGTCTTTAGGTATATGTATACAGTGTGTCCAAAAGGTATGGAATATGCTATATATCTCAGTAAATATCCACTTTAGGGTAAAATGTTTTGAATAAAATTTGTTTGGTACTTAGTTTTTCACCATAAGACAAAACTAAAAATTTTTTTTTTATAACAAAAGCGCAATGCAAAACAATTGATTTTTTTAAAATGACAAGATACCCCTATATTATACTCATTTGATAGATTTTTTTTCTCTTTTCAATGATGCAAAACTTTAGTACCCTTACTTAAGCGACTTTTTGAGAAAAACGCAAAGATACTCTCAAATTATTTTAATTGAGACGTTGTAGCGGATAGGACCGTCGGCGTCGTAGCGAAAGGCTTAAACGTACTATGAATTATAGTACGAGTACATGATCGTTTTTAATTGGAATTTTTTTTTAGTCGTTAGGTCACGCCATGTTTTGTTCGTGGTACGTAACTCATTATATAAATACGTATCAGGTTGTGTTTAAAATGCAGGTTTTTAAAATAGCGATAAAATGCTAATGTGGAACGGTTTTAAAGTAAGTTTTGCTTGCATACTAATTAGCGAGATTTTATTTTAACGATAAAATTTACCTTTGTACGCAGATATGCATTTATATGGCCGGAACATGATGATTTTAATAAAAGAGGCATTCAGTGCCCATTGTGGGTGTTTCATTTAAAGCTTTTTGGTTATCATTCAAGTGCTGCTATCAATTACTGTGTAAATTTATGACGATTCGTGACATGCAGCTTTGATTATTAAGTTTTTTTAAACGTTTCTCGTAGTTTTAATGATAATGGTAAAGAAAAATATGCGGCGGAAATTTTTTATTGGTTTTAATTCTGAAGGTAACTTGAGGAATTAGTTTCTATCTTGAAATCCAATACAAATAAAATGTTGTTCGTTATGGGTTTGTTTCAGCAAGGCTAAGTACCATCGATGGACTATCAGGGTTCTGCGCATTATCAATATCGTGTTCCAGCACGGTCTCAGATAGTTCATCGGACGGTTAGTCGGTTATTCCAGCAGTTATCAAATCAATTCATGAACTAGTTTGTGGACGATAAGGGTAGTACATGAACGAAGGCAAGAACTAGCGCTGGGATTTTTACACGCATGCGCTGTTCGCAACTAACGTGACCTCTGATATCTATGCATCGCCCACTCAGTTCCATGTAGTACTAGTTTCTTAAGATGAACCCAACAGACACAAATGTCATTTACAGTTAGGCATTTAAATGGAATAATACAACTTCTTCTGCTGGAACAAACCTTATAATTATGGCTTTGGATCGTCAAAAGAACTGGTTTGGGCCCGGTTCGAAATTCGTAATATTTTATTCCGATATGACGCAATGTAGCCGGTTCAGATAATCCGTCAAAATTTTTTATTCAATAAAATTGTAATCAATCTTGTACGAGATGGCGTTTAAAAAAATTTCACAGGTTAACTGTCAGTTCGGTTGTTATAATTGCTGAACCGAATTGAAATATTTCGCTACACAATGAAACAACCGTTTATTGTCGAGCTCTGTAATGTTTTAATAATTTGATCATGAGATTGCCGCTGCAAACTTTTCTTTAAACCTTCGTTTTACTTGTTTAAAACGGCTTATTGTCTTGAAACAATAAATTTCTCGTGGGAATTGCAGAAACGAACATAAAACCGCACGAACTGTATGTGCTCTAAGAGCACAGGTGGTGGACATTAAAAACGTTTTTATATTACGAGTTAAAATTGTTTCTTTTCTTGATTGTATGTACGCAGAGGTGATGTGTCCAAAAAAACTAATTTCCGGAGCGTAGCAAAAAGTGCAAAACGCATTTAAAAAAATGTTCGGTTATGGAATAGATAGGTTTCGGCTTTGGAAGGAAAACAACCAAAGATTGAGTCAAAAATGATTTTATTTTGCGACATAGTCTCCTTATAGCTCACTGCACTTATCATGGCAGTATTCAAGGAGATCTTGCATGTGAAAGAACCACAAATTATTTAGTATTTAACAATTATTTACTTTCTGTTTAAAATAAATCTGAAATTTTTCTGTGTTACTCCTTACACTCCAAATAATTCATAAAAAATAAAGTGCATAATTTAAAAAGGCAGCTAATGAAAAACCGTAGCAAAAAGACAGCGCCATTAAAAAGTTCCGTAATTAACTTAGTTTATGAGCTACAGTCTTGTTTTCACGGTAGTTTTAAGAGTGTTGCATGTATTTTTTTGGCCTGTATTAAATGTTGACTTTTATTTTCAGGTACCGCATGTATAGAAAGAGTCAAACGACAGGCTTCCCTTCCCTTATTACAATTTTTTCGGCGCCCAATTACTTGGACGTGTATAATAATAAGGTAAGTGTGGTTTCACAATATTTTTAAAACGATTTTTGACGTTTAATGAGTTCTAAAAATATGTAGGTGGAGTGATAAGTCAAGGTTCACAACTTCTGCTAGATAAACATTCAGAATAACACTTAAATTGCTCTTAACTGTGAAGTGAAAATGTTTTTTTTACAGAGATGTAAAGTTAACTGGGTAGCTGATAATACTTGTTGAGTTCTTTAATTTTGATTGCGTATTTGTATAACACTTTGAAGGTCGTTCATGGTAATAGAAACACGACATTACAAGTCTTTGGACCAAGGATTTTCCAGGAACAAGTCTTACGGATCTCAATTCTTTGAAATTTCTAGAATTTCGTTTTTTTATGCCTAGTTTGGAAAATAAATTGGACCACAAAACGTTTTCATGTAGAGTACTTTCGCCTTTTAATGGATATATCCAAAATCTTTTTCTTTGTCTCAAGATATCTATCAAGTTTGAAATATTTTGCAAAGCTTTTGATATAATTCTTAATTGTACGGCTTCTCCACTCTCCTTGCTCCTGTGTTTCTTTGTACATATATGTCGAAGTAGCTTTTTTTCAAGCGTCTCCAGGAGTGTTTCTTCGTTTTGTGCCATCAAACAGGATTCTGAGACAATGAACAATAAAAAACTAAATTGTTACACTGTATAATTTTCGCCTCAATTTTAAGATTGTATCGTTGTTGTTTAAAAATAAACTTCGATGGGCAAAATTGGCCATTGCTTCGTTATTATTAGTGTTTGTGGTAATGTTCTGTGGAAGCCTTGGTCTTTTAGTTCTTACTCTTCCATGCATTTTCCCTGCTTATCCGTAAGGCTGTCTACCTCCATTACTTCGAGTGTTAAGAATGCTTCTCACATTTCATTTCGGCTTTTCTCTCTTTAAAAAAACTGTTTTTAACATCCTGATTGTCGTTTCGTTCATCACTAATTTCTCGTTGATGTTTTATAGGCAGCAGTACTAAAATATGAAAATAATGTAATGAATATACGTCAGTTTAATTGTTCACCGCATCCCTATTGGCTGCCCAATTTCATGGACGTTTTCACGTGGTCACTACCCTTCGTAGGAGAAAAAGTTACAGAAATGCTCGTCAACGTGCTCAACATCTGTTCCGACGACGAGCTTGTATCTGATGGAGATGATGGACTGGAAGAAGGTACGTGTCCAATTAACTTAATTATCACCAATAAAATACAAGTGTATGGATGTTATTTGATCGGGCTGAGGTTACTAGTCTAATTGTGTAAAGTTAATTGAGTATGGAGTTTGGAACCGCAGATTTTTTGCTCATTTTATTAAATCTTGTTGAAAATTGTTCCTTTCACTATGTTTTTTTTTTAACAAATTGGTTTAGTAACCTTAGTTGAATACATTTTCAAAGTGTCGCTTGTGTACATAAGCGTTACATAAAGTTACATGAAGTTAGAGACTTGTAAATATATGAGTTGATAACAAAAGTAGATTCTCGAAATGTTTTTAATTGAAGGCGATCAAATTTTGATTCGTATACAATTTTATAAATTGGTCAGTTTTATACAATAATAATACAATAATACATACATGTATAGAAAAAATCATAGATTTTGTCTTTGTATAATTTGGTGATGGGTCTATTTTGTTCCTTGGCATTAAAACGAGAACTTCACTAATTGGATTTGGTGTTTGTGAAATGTTTCAGTTTTATTGTAGTTTTTTCTCTTGAATATCTGCAAGGGATGGTTAACACTTGCTTCGAGAATGTTTCAATGTTTTTTTAAAATTTACAATCGGAATTAGTTGTATTGCAAATTGGGGAAGTAGTGAGAAATAAGTTCTAAACAGGAACTGGCGCCATCTTGAACTACATGCTGTTTGGCTGTAACTTGATAATGGGATAGCACAGCAATGGTATGAGGTGAGTGCCAAAATTTCCCGGCCTGACTATGAAAGAAACGGCGTAGGCTCAAAATTAAATTTAGTTTTTCAATATAATCCGCCCGGACATCAATGCACATTACATCGTTTTAGCAACAATTCAGTACCCCTAAAAAAATAAACCTTCGGTGTGTCTGCAAAATGTGCCCAAACTGCAGCCTCTTGGCCATCACTGAAATGGAGCCCGCGAAGGTCCTTTTTCAAATTTCCAAACAGGGAATAGTCACTGGGGTTCATATCTGGACTAGCAGTTCCAGCAGTGTGCACGGGGGCATTGTCATGCAGTAAACGTACGCCTCTGGTCAGTTTCCACGTTTTTTTCCAGAATATTTTGCCGTAATTTGTGCAGGAGTGCTGCATAATATTACCCGTTGACTGTGGTGTTGCGTTCTTTAAAATCTATGTGAAGAATGTACTCGCAATCTCAAAAGATCGTAGCCATCACATTTTTTGTCGACTGACAACCCTGAACTTTCTCGGCGGTGCTTCTCCTTTTCGCCTCCATTTAATCGATTCTCTTTTGGACAAAGGATCATAGTAGAGAACCATGGTTTCATCCCCTGTAACAATTGTTTTCAACGCGTCCACGGGATTTTCTCCACAGAGCCCCGAAAGGGATCGAGCATATTCAACACGACGCTGGCGTGAACTGCTGGGAGATGTTTGGGGACCCACCTTGCACTAACTTCATTCATGCCTAACCGATCGTGGAGGATTACGGCGAATGCTTGTATTTGAAAGCCCCGTACATTTTTGATAGTTCTTTCACCTTCAAGCGTCGATCGCCCAATACGAGTTCCTCAATAAGGGCAATCTTGTTGTCTGTCACCACTTCCACAATTAGGTCAGGAAATTTGGGCGCACCTCGCACAATTTTCATATCAAAGACAAAGGTAATGATGTATGAAGAAAAACATTTTTTCATCCAAAAAAGCATCTGGGAATGATCATACTTTCTTTAGCAGATTGTGTTAGGCGTTTTATTATTGTGTATTAAACTTTTGAGAGATTATACACTGACAAAATCCGTATTAGGTATTAAATATTGAACGCTTTTTACTCCTAATTCATTACAAAAAATATATATTACACCACACAACCGAATTAGAGTTATGGTATTGTGTATTGTAAAAAAAAAAGTATATTTAGGTTGAAATTATTGGATTTGCTCAGTAAATATGTAGATATAAACTTGAAGAACACAGTTACACTTGTTAAAAAATGCTGTAGATTTGTTTTAAATTAAAAAATAATGTAATCAGTTTGGAGTAGGAGGTAAAAAAAAATGCACTATGCCTTGGTAAGAGCAAAGAAACAATAAAACACGCTTTTTATTTTGATTCACAAAAAATTCAAACGTTTTCTGTTTTCGAATGCTACTTGGAATATCAGATGGTAAGCTTCGATTTTTTATTATCGAAATACTTGCTTTGAGAAGTAGTAATTAAAATTAGTTTGCTTGAATAGTTAAATGTATTATATTGTGTTATTATCACTTGTTTTTAGCTCAAGTATTTTTAAAAACCTTAGTTCTATTGCGCATTTAATTTCTTAGCGTATAGGACATGTTATAGGAGAGACTCTCCCTATTTTGGGAAGTGCAGAAATGAATAATTTTTGATAATGAAATTGTACATACTGTTTCAGTTATGATAGCAATATTGTATATAATTCTTTGAAGGTTAGTTTTCGGTTGTCAGTTATAATATAATCGAATTATTGTTTTATTATTATGTGTTTTTTGTTTTATTGTATATGTTATATTACCCAAGTAGCATCTTTGTATATCTACCTTTTTCCAATTATCGATCTGGCAGATTATTTGTTATTTTTGATCGCACTGCATAAAACTCCGGCACCTTAATTTTATATGTAGTTCACTAAAGCAAATCCATGCACACGTATTGCTTATGTTTTTCTTCTATTCTGACACTTCTATTTTTCACTATTTATCTATATTCGCCTTGGATTCGCGTCCCACACAGCGAAACAGCCAAAAATAGTTTATAAAAGTAAGGGTAAGTTCCAAAAACATGCAGCTTAACAGAAAGAGTTTACAATAACCACTGCATTAACGATCATTTTTTTAAAGTCAAATCAACGCGATTTTTGTACCGATTTTTTGTTTCCGGTATCTGTGCTTATTCACTCTTCAAATTCTCTTCAGTTATTTTGAGAAAAAAATCAACATTTTTAATCAGTTTGGTTACCAAAAAAGTTTAAATTCGTTTGGCAGTTTAATTTATAACACTACACTTTTGCTTGATTTATTCAAATATCTTAAAAAAGACAATTCACCACAAATATGTAATACCTACTTAATAATATCTGATAATTTTCTTATTTTAATGTGTATAAATGGTGTTTTTCATTATAATTTTTTGCCTATTTAAACTTTACATATTTTGACATGTTTATCAAAAAATTCGTCATCAAATATATTAAAATACTCAGGTGATTGTAAATATAACATTTACTACATAATTTTTACTTTAAACCTCATTTCAAAAAACGTTGAATAACGCATTAAAAAAAAAACTCCAAAATTTCGAATTTGTTTGATGCAAAGATACGCAGCTTTTTCGTTAATTTAATAATACATTGTTGGGGGTTATTTTTAAAAACAGGAGATAATTGAGGTGCTTATAGTCTCTAAAACACCCTGTATTGCAACTTATAAAAGTAATGTGTGATTTTGCATAACTTAAAAGTGTTGTGAACATTTGTTGTAAACCAGTAAATAATTAAAGCCTAAATTTTGGTGATTGTTTTTTGTGATAATACTAATGTCTTAATTTTTGTTTGTTTTCATTAATACTTTTTTGTATTTAACTTTGTGTTGCCTGATACAGTCATCATAAAAATGGGGCCAAGTTAACATTTTTATCTGCAATAATGTAATTGGCATTCAGTGTTGTTTAAATGTATTTGGATTTGGTTTGAAACTTTTTTGGACCCAGTAAACTATTGGGAACTCTCTGAGGGGGTCCGTAATTGTCTCAAAATAATTTTAGGACTTAATTTATTTGGCCAATGTTTGCTTTTCTTTGAATTTTTAAATTACATAGTTATTATAGGTAATTCAAAATTAAATATTTTTGGAGTCGTTTAATAGGCGGACATTGGTGCCTTTTTAGCAGTTTTGTGTTTGGCAAAGTTTGTTTTGGGGAATGTATCATATCAACGTACCAGATTTAAAAAAATACATAACAAACTTAATGTATCATAAAGATTAACGCAAATTTTATGTTGTAAATTATTTAAACTGGAGTGAATAAGCACTAATATTTTCTTAGTCCAAGTAGTTGAAAAAGTTCAATTAAAATTTAACTCGCTGCTGGTGTATTTTTGTTTTGTTTTTCTTGTATTGAGAAAACACTAACCGACTTGGCTATTTTTGAAATTTAAAATTTCAGTCATTCCATAGTAGTTTAGTAGATTTTTACATTGTTGTACTTCTTTTACCCTTTCTGTATTCAAGTTGATAGTATTGTTTTTGTTTAGATATAGAATTGCAGCATGGTGCTTGGTTTTCATACGATTGTGTATATTTTGCTATTTCCTTGATTCGTCATGTATTGTTAACATCAGTTTATTACGATTATATATATGCATAGAGCGTAACCACAGGTACTTTGTATTTTTAACGAAGAAGAAATAAATATGTGCAAATGTACAAGGGTATATGGACAATATTATGTTTTGCTAAATTGAAACACATTTGGCAGTTAATTAATTTTCTTCCCAAAAAAACTAATGATACTACATTTTTAAATAAAACTATGCATATTGCTAGTTCAATATGTTTATCTTGAATTGCTTTTCTGCACGTCTTCTATACAATTTTTTGCTTAACAATAACTTTTTAACGTTTTTCCGCTGATTTACTTTTTACACTTTGTTATACTTGCTTATTTATTTAATATAATTTTTAATTTGTTTTATATTATAACAGATATACAGTTGTTTTATAAATTAATTTTTTATTTCAGATAGTAGTATGATTTTGATGATTTGTATCATAATTTTTTAAAATTGTTGATGTGGATTGACTACAAAAGTCATTTAAAATTTTGTGTCATTTCCTTTTATCTTAATGATTTTTTTCTGTTATTTATTTTATTTTCGAAAATTACGTTTAGTTTGTATACTTTCTTGATACTTTTAAATAATGTATTAATGATAAATGGCTTTAAAAAAGTCTGTATACAGATTGTACCAAATAACTGTGCCAATTTTAGTATCTCTTTAATCTTAAGAGTAACAGAGTTGATTATATTAAATGAAACTTGTGCAATTTCATGCTAATTGTAATGCAAAAAGATATTTTAGCAGCCTTCTTGATTGAATGGTTTTAAATTTTGTTCAAAATGGCTTCCATAAAAAATAATTAAGTTGATGATGGTCCAACATAGATGAAACAAAGCCTGATTAAATTACAATGTAGCCAATAAAAATTGCTTTAAAAAAAAGTGGTTTTTGTTTTTTAATGTCTTCAAAAACAACGGAGAAAAAAAATGAAAAAAAACGAACATTTTAATTTGTCTTAAATATCTTCGAAACTAATAGAGCTAGGAAAAATTCTTTTTAGATTGATATTAAGCATTAAATTGCCCAACTCCCCTGTGCCTTAACAGCTTTTGCAGCTGTTAAGATAAGAGAGATACTTATAGTGCAAAAACTTATTTGACACACCCTGTATACATTTTTTCAGTCTTTTTCTGTTAATTTCAAAGTCTATCCACGTTAATATAAAAAAAAAACAGTGATCAAGAACAGTTTTTTAATCAATCTCGTATAATTTTGTTGTGTTTTGTATATGTCTGGTTTTCTATATGCACCGTTTGTTTCATTTTTTCTATATCTCTTCGCTCGCTACACTTTGCGCCACTGCCCGTTTGCTGTCGATTGAATCGTCGTCTATCTATGGTGTGCGGCTCAACTTCTGCAACGTTTGGTAAGTCGCAGTTGCTGTAATCGTTGTTGGGGCCTGGCACTGCTAAAATTTTGCGAAAGCCGCATCATTTCATTATTGCAGTAGCAGCGGGCGGGCAGGTTGGATTATGAAGATGAAAACATGTTCATTTCATGCATAAAGTATTGTATTATGTTATGGAAAAGAATGAGCTATCATCAGGTTGTTGATTTAGAGCTAGTTAGAACAGTAGTAAGCTTGTAGTTGATACCCTAGCGTGCTTGAATGCGAGAAACGTTACACACACACATACAGACGCAAAGGTTTTAAAGGATTTCAACGCAAAGTGAGTTTGATAACTTATCTCACATAATATTATATTTTTAGTCGGTTTTTGAGTGGGGTACATTAGCATTTTCAAGTTTTTAGTGTGGTTGCATAATGTGGTTCAAGTACAAAATGGTTTTAAAACGAAAGATTTGATTTTTTGCTTTAAATTTTTTATTCTCCATCCAAATTTTGGCATAAACTTTAGCCAAAACATCAGGATGTTATTTTTTAAAAAAGAAATTCTAAAATTGTGCCACAATTTTTAAATTTTAACAGTAATTCGTAAAAATGTAGAGTAAACATTATAATAAAACGTTTAATTTTTGAGAACCATTAAAATTTTTCATTCATCAAAAAGTACAAATTTTATTGTTTCAAATAATAGCCGCATCTTTTGGCCAAGTCAAAATTTGCCAAAATCGAATGAGCAAGAAAGTTATAGACATTTTTTTTTTTGTATTAGTCTGACTTGCACAAAATGGATAACCCAGTACATATTTATTTTACGTTTTGGTACACAATAAATTGTTTCATTTTAGAAAGCTGTTCAGCTAAATTATATTGATTTGTAGGTTTGTGGAGAAAATTAGATACAGTTGACCTTTAAAAGTAGTTTTCCATGTTGTGAAAATGGAAAATTGTTGGCTGGAAGTGAAATTTAATTAACACTCATTCTTTCATGAAAATTGTTTTAGTTAGTTTGTTAAAAATGCAGAAAATATTCATGCTAATACTTTGAGATTTTATATTTTACTGGAAAGATTTTTAAAGAATTAATTACCAAGTAATAAACATACATAATTCACAAGTTTTTAATTAATACTTTAGATGAAAGTAAACTGAATGTATTTCAAAAGATGTTTCTTGGAATTGTTAAATTTGTTATGAGGAAAATATTCTTTGTTTCATAATGCGTATTAATTTTTAAAATTGCGTTGCTTTGAAATAACATTTAAAAAAATTGGTTATAAATGTAGTAGCTTAGTCAAAAATCGCTTATCTGAAAAAATCTCTTCAAAGAATATATTATAAAGAGATTTTTGTAAATATTATTGATTTTCAGATAACATAGATTTTGATATCTTAAATAATTCAAACATTAATCATATGAAAGGTTTTTATTATTAAGTTATTATCTTGCAGTCTTAACATTATTTATTTCTGAGTGACGTTGGGTGCAGTAATTTTACTAAGTAATTAAGTTAAGTAACTTCACCTATGTTATTAAGTAACCTTATTGAATAATTTAAGTGAATTAGCTTTACTAAAGTACTTAACTTTATACTTAAAATAGGTAAAGTCACTTAAGTTTGGTTACTTTTTGAATAATTTAAACTTTATACTTAAATTAGGTAAAGTCATTTAGGTTTAGGAACTATTGAATAAAGTGAAATAGCTGTACTTAACTTTATACTTAAACTAGGTAAAGTCACTTAGGTTTAGTAACTTAATTGAATAATTTAACTTAAATAGCTTTACTAAAGCACTTAACTTTATACTTAAATTAGGTAGTCACTTAAGTTTAGTTACTTTTTTGAATAATTTTAAGTTAAGTAGCTTACTTAAGGTACTAAATTTTATTAATTTGAGTTTAGAATTTTTTTTTAAGTTACCTACTTAAGTAGCTTTAATAGCTTTACTAAAGCACTTAACTTTATACTTAAATTAGGTAGTCACTTAAGTTTAGTTACTTTTTTGAATAATTTTAAGTTAAGTAGCTTACTTAAGGTACTAAATTTTATTAATTTGAGTTTAGAATTTTTTTTTAAGTTACCTACTTAAGTAGCTTTACTTACTCAAGTAACTTTACTTAAAATATGAACACATTTGCATGTAACTTTTATCACCAATTAACTTACTATATTTTTTCTTATTATTTCTGTAGTACAGGACACAATAATTATAGAACATTTTTTGTGCACCACACATACAATAGCAACAACAATGATGATGGCTCCATTATTATATTAAAGTGATAGGTCCCAATATTAGATTCTAGTTGGTGTATGCTTATAACTTGGCATGTTTCATCTATGATCGCTCGTGAACTGCATGTGCCCTTGTCTTTTGTCATTTTATATCTCCCTAGTATAATCATTCCACATGAAAAAGTAATGAAGGTAAAAAGCTCAAATGCACGTTTTATAGATACCATTTAATTTTGATCTTAGATCTAATTTGAACAGTTACATTTCTATAATCCTTAAATTTTTGGTTTATATTTTCCTTATAGAAATGACAAGATTTAATTAACCATAGCATATTCTATTTATGTTGCATTGTTGGTGCTGACTTAGACTAGACTGATGTTATCGTTGTGTGTCGTGTTATTGCAGTTTATTAATTTCTTTTTTTGTTTTTTCGGTGGTTTCAGGTGCAGCAGCTAATTTACGGAAAGAAGTTATTCGTAATAAAATTAGGGCAATTGGTAAAATGGCTCGAGTATTCTCTGTATTAAGGTAAACAAAGTATTTATAATTTCTTTCATCGTTAAGGTAAAATATCTGAGAGAACAGTACAGAAATGAAAAGGATGAACATTAAAGTTGCAAAAGAGATTGTTTGTAAAAGTAGAAAAAAAAATTGTAGGTTGAAAATAACTGTCTATAAAAATTTTGAAAGCTATTTATTGTGCCTTAAAATGGTACTACCTCTCAGGCATTTTAAATCAATCTTCTTAAAGCATGTTTAATCATTTTTTTCAAAAGTCCATACTTTTTAACTTGTAATAAATGATTTTTTTCTTTTAGGGAAGAAAGTGAATCAGTACTTCAGCTTAAAGGTCTTACTCCGACGGGAGCCCTTCCTTTAGGTGCCCTATCAGGCGGTAAAACAAGTCTCAAAAACGGTAAGACCCCGAACATTATCATCCAAGTACAGCAAACTAATTCTTTTTGTTTTTTTTTAGCATTACAAGGTTTCTCACCTAATCATAAAATCACGAGTTTTGCGGAAGCGAAAGGTTTAGATGCAATCAACGAGCGTATGCCTCCACGCAAAGATGCGTTGCCGTCACCTGCTGAGGAAACGCCCCAGGACCATAATCACACCCAGTCCAATGCTCATTCGTGAGCTAAACTTCATTAGTGAGTACATCACATTGCCTAACCACAGGTACGAATTTATTTAATAAAGCATTTTTTTAAATCTTAAATTTTACTGCCCTTATTTATTATCTTCATTTGATGCGATGTAATTGTGTGACTCAATTTGCTCATTAATTTATAGCTCTTACCTTGTTTATTATTAGGAATAGAATCTTTTACTTTAAAATAAGTCGTATTTACAACATTCTTTTCACTAAGTGTTTGTTTAAATCGTAAAGCCACTTACTAAGTAATGTTATGCGTTTAATTGTTTTAAAAATTGCCAACCCCCACCTTATTTAGCTTAAGAATAGGAACTTTTAATTAAATTAACTTTTCTGTGTCCCATTTTTCACTATCGTGCTGTTTAGTAGTCTAAGAACAGTCACTGTTTAAATCGTAACTTCACTTTGAACAACAATATTTATTCGTTGATTTCTTTAATATTTTTTGATTTCCACCTTATTAATAGTAACAATAAGATCTTCCGCACATATTTGATTAGTTTTTATTTCATATATATATCCATGTTAAGGCGTTTCACGGTTGCAGAAGTGTTGACGATTTTAACGGTAATCTGGCGGTCAGCTGTTTAGGGAAAGTAAGGTTATCAAGCATTAATTTTTAAATTTCTCAAGAAATAGTGCCTTAAAAATTAAAATAAAATTAGTTGCAGTCGTGGCAGTTGAATTAGAATCAGTTTTAGGAATAGGGGCCTAAATTTTGCAAAATTTTGAAACAACTTATCTTTTATTTGACAGTATAAACAAATTAGAATGGGCCGGACTGGGATTGCTGGGATCGTTCTGATTGGCTGATTGACGGTTTCATTCATAAAAGCCAAACGACCTTGCCAAGGTTTTACTATATTTCTAGGAATTCCACTATTAATTCTTAGAATGTTCTTTTACGGGAAACACCCCTAGCTAGAATGAAATTTAAAGGGACAAGTAGCGAATATGGTTTAAAATGAAATTTTAAGGCGCAATTAGGTTTCTATATGTATAAATGCAATAAATAAGTGTTTTATATATTGGGAATAATAAATGTAATGGTTATTTACGTAAAATAATTGATAATTAGCAGAATTACTTCATGAAATGTGAATATTTTTCGTAATATATTTATAAAATTGCTATAAAAGGATAAAGAAAATTCAAATAACAACAAAATATGCATTGAATCTTTCTATTTATTATTTTTTTTGGTAAAGTTTTGGAAATTTTGGTTATTTGTTTTGTAATGATATATTTTTTGTTGTAGGTGTAGTCGACCAAGATCATCACTTGTGGAGGCGCTCACCTTTATTACATGTTACATCTCTATTAGCTTCTAGCAACATTTCATTGTTGGGACGACAGGCTCGTTCACTTTTACCTGAACAAGTAGCTGGTCTGCTTCCCCTCTATACCTCCGTTGTGCAGACCTCACTGTACATACTGCTCTCTACTTTTTGTGTAGATTATAAGATCATTTTTATTTTCACCTACAAACTACATTCCATATTTGCTGGGAAGTTTAAAAATGTTTATTTTTGCTCCGCTTATACTAAATGGTACTTAATCTGTAGCTATTCGATTGAAGGTTTGTTACGTTTAAAGCATTGATCAGTAGAAGGAAAGTCAAATGGAATTTGCAGTGTGTTCTTGTGAGGTTTGCGCTTCGTTGGCGCACGTATTGAGTGATAAAGCGTGCCATACCTTCCTGTCGATCACCAATTATCACCATCATAATCATTAATTCATTCTTGTCATTTTCACTAAGTGTGTGTTAATTTAAAGATATTGCTATAAATAATATTTAACTCATATTGTGAAGTTAATAAATTTCGTCAAGTGAAATCAATTACATTATATCTCTCTATTAATATTTAAACAAAAGTTTGATTTAAAATTAACACAGAAATACACGTCTTTGCTACGAGCTGTACTTATTTTTTTTTTATTGTACAAATTGTGTTATAATACTAAATGGTTAATATTAATTAACTTACGCTCTGTGTCGGAGCGACATGCAAAGGCAAAACAGAGCTAAGGGATGGGTTGATCTGTATATATGTGTATAAAATATATAGTGTTTGCTATCCCTATACACACCTTCGCATTTTACTTAATTAAGTACACAAGAATCTCCTTCATCTTTGACCAAATAAAAGTGAGCAATTCGTCGCAGCCAATGGAAGTGGGAGGAGCATTGATTTCTCTTTGACACAGAGTTTGTATGAATGATAAGACTTCTATTGTGTGCTAGTGTGTTAAATTATACATCTATTAATCTTATTAAATTCTGTAAATTTATTCTATATTATATACATATATTATTATGGTAAATAGTTAATTGCGTAGGAAATATCTCAAAACCAACTATCGGAGTAATTTAGGAAAATATCAAAAAATTTCGTATAACGTCCCTTGACTTTTTATACAACTATTACTACACAGTTGCTTGAATTATCGTTACTTTTCAAATTACCATATATAGGAACTAACATTCAGCATTTTCCATGAGCATCGCCCGATTCCCCTTTCGCATATTCGTTATAATGTAACTGTTGGTAATGCTTGTATGCCTTTGTTTAAGTTTTGTAATCATTGTTTATATTGTAATATAGAGTCAAGTTTCAACTGTATTAAAGTTTGGGACACGTAAATAATTCTTTATGTAAAAGTATGTTTAGTGGTTTGTTACTCTAATCACTTGGTTGACCAGGAGAGAATAAAATTTTTGTTCACTAGTCATTTAATTTTCTACCTCTTGTTATAGGTCTATGTTGTATAAGTTTATTGTTTTCTGTTGTCTATTAAAGATGTCGTATTTGCCATTTTGTTTTGTACCTGTTAAGAGCTAGTTTATAGTCCACTGTTATTGGTGTAATTGATTTATAAGGCAGAAAGTGGTATGACTAAGCAATAAAATGACATTTTTCTAATATTTGCGGAACAATCGAACTCAAGTTATGATACAAATGGTAAGTGATTAGGTGACAATTCCTAAATGTATTTTTAGACTATACCACGTACGTGTAGTTTGTGCCCCTGAGTTGACTGAAATTTACTTGCAATTTTTGAGTTTATTAGGTAGGATTTCGATATGGCAGGTATGTTAAGTATTTTTTAGTGTTACAATGATCTTACTATTTATATGTAACTGCATTACTACATATCGAAATCTGAACTTTGTCTGTTGCTACATGAAATTAATGTAAATGTTGAGCATTCTCCAGTGGCTTGGCTCTTGAGCCAAGCAAATAAAGTACGCTGATTATTTGTGATAGCTATCCTTGATTTTGAATAGCTTTTGGTATTTCTATTTGATATTTTGCCTTCACTTAAAAACAGCTAGCACGGTCATTAATATATCAGGAAACGTAACTGAAGCAAGATGTCAAATAGAAATACGATTTTTGAAAGTAAATTTTTAAAAATTGTATAAATATAAAAACTATCTATATGCCTTCATACTTCCTAACTTAATATATTATATAATAATGCACTGAAGTATTGGGATGTTAGACTTTTAATACTTTAGTACTATCACTGTGTCACAGACAGTGGCCATTTTAATATTAATCTCAGTACTGGAAGGCATTTTAAAATAAACACCTCCTTGTTTGTTACAACTCCTTTTTTAAAGTTCTCAACAAACCTATTTAATTTTTGGAAAGGATGCGACAGTTATACGCACTATGGATGGACACAAAATACAACCAAATGTTGATCATTTCAGTTAATAACTTTTAAAACATTGAAGAGCATCAAACAGGATTACTTGTGGGCAAAAATCGTTCTTATAACTAATTTTACAGCATTCAAAAACAATCAAGCGATAGATACATTTTTAATAGCCTTTTTATTAACAATTTTGACCAGGCAACGTTTTGGTATACCTGTGTCAGCATCTTAAATTATCTAGTAGCATTTTGTAATGAAAAACTATTATTTAAAATTAAATTAATGATTTTGTAGCTTTGTCACATTCAAATAATTCATGGTAAATTATCAAGCAGAGTACTTAAGAATACAGTTTGAATTTTTTTAACACGTTACACAAACACATGAAAATTATGTTTTTAAATGTACATTTAAAATGTAACACTAGTCATAAATTTATTAAAATTGTGATAATGAATATGGTCATATCTAAAATGCTTAACACAATTGTTAATTTTTTTCGTTTAAGAACCATATCAAACACTTGTGATGTGCTTGATTTTACTTGTTGAATAAATTAAATCTAAAATAGACAAAAAAATATGTAATGTTGAACTGGTAGTGTAAAAAAATGCCAAAACTTTTGTTGTTAGATAGGCTTACTTGTGAATATAATTTTGTGACATCGTGTTTAATTATAAAACTTTGTTTTTGTGAAACTGTTGTTGAATTTATGTATTGTTATTCAACAGGTAAAAGTTTTTAGCTGAGGTATTTTGCATTGCACAATTTTTGTTTAAGAGCAGAGTTGAAGATGTTTTCAAATTTATTCTTTAAAAAAGTTTATATTGTTTGAGGTTTAAAAAAATATATTTACACACAAAGCATGCCCTTGTAGTGGGCAGCGATTTAATTCATCTTTTGCCTTCTAGTGTTACATTTTATTGTACTGAAAATGGGTTTTATTAAAATTATAAGTGCTGGGGTTTAAATTATGAGGCATAAGGATTTTTTATGATGTGTTGTCAAGGATGGTGTTTTCTACTGGGTATGCTTGTTCCAGTACCTTTTAGAGTTAGTTAAATGTTTTTAAATAATTGAATTTACATTAAATACATCTTTCAATACGTTGGTATAATTCATATCAATCAAAGTGTGCAATTTACAGTGGACAAACTTCTAAAAGTTCTGATGTTTATATTTGGCAGTTGATTATCTGTGATCACATTGCGTTACTAAAACTGAGTTATTTCTGTCAGGCATATAATTTGTTTATTAAGATGTTAAATTCTATATTTCAATTGTACTGGATATTTTGATTTGTGTTCTTATTAAATATACATAATTAATTAAACAAGGATTTTGTTAAAACCCATACACCACAATTTAATTTGTTTTTTCTTATGTTGTTCATTTTGGGCTGTAATATGAGTCTTTGGTGCATTGCTAACTAATTTTTTTTGTTATCTTATCTGATATTGTTTTTAATAACGATTCTAAATAAAGTTTAAAAAAATTGTCTGTAATTAACAATTTTAAACAAATCAACAGCATTTGCGAAATATACTTAAAATCTACTTCAAGTTAACAAATTATTGTATTAAGGACAGTGTAAGCTTGCTTGTGCTTCTGAAAAATTATAAATGCTTTTCGCAAGAGAACTTGTAAATATTTATTTGGATTAGGATCACATTTTAAAATAAAAACAAATATTGCGAAAAACTTCCGTGGGTTGGTCCTATCATATAAAATATTAAGGTAATTGTTATAAAATGTTTTCCGAAGACGGTAAGAAAGTTTTCATTTTATTTTTCAAATTTGGAGAAATGTAGAAGATTGACATTTGGTATACATAATGTTTTTAACTCAATTAAAGGATTTCCCATAGTATTATTTTCGATTGGGAAAAGTTCTTAACAAATTAAGCTTAAAAAAAAACAAACTTTTAAATTGCAAAACAACAGGGGTCACACTTTTCAGCCCCTTGTAAAGGTGGGAGACCATTGAAATAATACTGTGGAAACCTTTAAATGACAATTGGCCGCATTCTGTTTTTGATTCATGAGTTGGCAGACCTGATTGAATTTGTAAACAATAACATCCAACAGCTGAATATATATATGAATACTTTTCTCAAGAGAAATTAAAATTTAGTATTAGGATCACATGAATGCAAGGAGTAATACCCCAGATTGAGTTCTAGTGGTTTTCGAATCATAAGTTGGCACACCCTGGATTAAATTTGTAAACATTAACAACTGTCAGCTGATCATGAAATATTTTTCTACTGTTGCAGTCATCTATCTACATGATACAACAAAATTATTTATGTCTATTGGGGGTGTAAATAACACGCGCATGAAGTTTTGAACCATTTACTGTGGTTTAAAAGAAGTTTTTGCACTTTCTATTTTTTTTACAAGTACCTAACCCTAAAATGAATTTGTAAACAATAACAACCAACAGCTAAATATATATGAATGCTTTTCTCAAGAAAAATTAAAATTTAGTATTAGGATCACATGAATGCAAGGAGTAATACCCCAGATTGAGTTCTAGTGGTTTTCGAATCATAAGTTGGCACACCCTGGATTAAATTTGTAAACATTAACAACTGTCAGCTGATCATGAAATACTTTTCTACTGTTGCAGTCATCTATCTACATGATACAACAAAATTATTTATGTCTATTGGGGGTGTAAATAACACGCGCATGAAGTTTTGAACCATTTACTGTGGTTTAAAAGAAGTTTTTGCACTTTCTATTTTTTTTACAAGTACCTAACCCTAAAATGAATTTGTAAACAATAACAACCAACAGCTAAATATATATGAATGCTTTTCTCAAGAAAAATTAAAATTTAGTATTAGGATCACATGAATGCAAGGAGTAATACCCCAGATTGAGTTCTAGTGGTTTTCGAATCATAAGTTGGCACACCCTGGATTAAATTTGTAAACATTAACAACTGTCAGCTGATCATGAAATACTTTTCTACTGTTGCAGTCATCTATCTACATGATACTACAAAATTATTTATGTCTATTGGGGGTGTAAATAACACGCGCATGAAGTTTTGAACCATTTAGTGTGGTTTAAAAGTAGTTTTTGCACTTTTTTCTTTTTTACAAGTACCTAACCCTAAATTGAATTTGTAAACAATAACATATTGTCAGCTGATCATGAAATATTTTTCTACCTTTACAGTCATCTATCTACATGATACAACAAAATTATTTATGGCTATTGGGGGTGTAAATAGCACGCGCATGAAGTTTTGAACCATTTACTGTGGTTTAAAAGTAGTTTTTGCACTTTTTTCTTTTTTACAAGTTCCTAACCTAAATTGAAATTGTAAACAATAACAGCTGTCAGCTAATCATGAAATTAATATTTTTCAACTTTTACAGTAATCTACATGAAACAACAAAATTATTTATGTCTATTGAGGTTGTAAATAACACGTGCATTAAGTTTTGAACCATTTACTGTGGTTTAAAAGTAGTTTTTAAACTTTTTTTTATTTTTATAAGTAACCTCAAATTTAATTTGTAAACAATAACAACTGACAGCTGATCATGAAATATTTTTCTACTTTTACAGTCATCTACATGATACCACAAAATTATTTATGTCTATTGAGGGTGTAAATAACACGTGCATAAAGTTTGGAACCATTTGCTGTCGTTTAAAATATGTTTTTGTACTCTTTCCTTGTTTTTACAAGTAACCCTACCAGAAGTTAAGAAACTTTGCACATTTTCTGTAAAAGTTGGTCTGATTGTTAGTAGTGCGTCTAAGAGTTGTAAATTTTTATTCATAATGGCAGTGGATTAGCTTATATTAACCCATTTATGCCCAGAACTGTTTTTGGTTAGAAATTCTTATGAAACCTTTAAAAACTGTACTATATTTGAATTTCTCTCGAGTTGGCAGACCTGATTGAATTTGTAAACAGTAACATCCAACAGCTGACTATATATGAATGCTTTTCTCAAGAGAAATTAAAATTTAGTATTAGGATCACATGAATACAAGGAGTAATACCCCAGATTGAGTTCTAGTGTTTTTCGATTCATAAGTTGGCACACCCTGGATTAAATTTGTAAACATTAACAACTGTCAGCTGATCATAAAATACTTTTCTACTGTTGCAGTCATCTATCTACATGATACTACAAAATTATTTATGTACATTGGGGGTGTAAATAACACGCGCATGAAGTTTTGAACCATTTACTGTGGTTTAAAAGTAGTTTTTGCACTTTTTCTTTTTTTTTACAAGTAACCTCAAATTGAATATGTAAACAATAACAACTGTCAGCTGATCATAACGTATTTTTCTACCTTTACAGTCATCTATCTACATGATACAACAAAATTATTTATGGCTATTGGGGGTGTAAATAGCACGCGCATGAAGTTTTAAAACATTTACTGTGGTTTAAAAGTAGTTTTTGCACTTTTTTGTGTGTGTGTTTGTAAACCTACTATAGGCAAATGCTGTGACAGTACTTCCACCTACCCTTACCTTACCCACCCTTTCCTAATTCCCCGGCCCCTCTTCCCGGACGCTAGTGACCTCAGATGTCGAAGCGTCCCTAAACTCTCAATAAAAAAAAAAAAAAAGTCACTCGACCGGTGACACAACGCAGTAAATGTTTGGGGAAAAATAGTGACTTTGACTGGCAAAAACTTAACCTTTATGACAGATGAAAACTAGCAATGTAGGTAGGGAGGTGGATGTCGATGAACATTGCTAAAGCGCTTAGGGCGACATATTTGAGATTAGAGGTGATCATTAATTTTTTATTAAGTAAAAACATGCCAAAATTCAAATTGCCACATCTGCAATTTCAATAACCGGTCAACCTATTATTGATTGTATTAAGAATAGTGTTAGTTTGCTTGTGCATTTTGAAAATTAGGCAAAAATGGAGATCGAGGATGTGCGATTCAAGGGCAAAATAAGTTTCATGTGCTTATATTAATAACTAATAATATTTTAAATTATACAGTCGAATAATCCCTATTGTTAAATACTGTAAAAGAACTTAATTCTATATAAATAATAAGCTAGTACTACAAAGAATCCAACTGCCCAAACGTTTTCAAGCATTGTTACAAAATGGGTGGGAAACTCGGTATATCCTGGTGGTACCCAGTGGATCGGAAAATATCCATACGCGATGCTGTGTCCAGCGTACATAATGATAGCGTTCATTCCAACAAATATGAATGGTTTTCCAGACCACCAATCTTTCACGTCTATTAGAAAATAGCATACAGATAGTAGCAAAAATGCAAAACACGAAGTAACCAAAACGAATGAAATGGACCTGTAATAAGATCATAATTTGCTTAACTTTATCTATTTAGTATTAATATAAAACAATTGTAGGGTGTAGAACTGTAGAGTATTGAACATTTCGAAAAATATTTATTTTAAAGTTATGGACGGCTTGTTCAACTGAAAGTTGTGAGGTGTAGGTACTTAGTTTAAAAAAAAATTTAAATAATATTTCTGTACCGTACCATAAATTTTTGTTCATTGGAATGACACCATCTTCTTTCGAAAATCCACAAAGCCCTCCTCCAATAAGACCAAGCACAACAGACCAACACAGCCACCGTATTATTCGACACTTGTGCTCTTTAAATAGTTGAAGTATTACTCCAGCTTGCATGCCTATAAAAACTTGGACTACGGATGTTAGACAACCTAAAAAGGTAACAATTTAGAATAGAACACCTAAGAAGGGCAACTAGTCCGTTTTTCCAACTTCTACGTGAATTTAAAAAGTTTGTGAATATCATTTAGATAATGTAAAAGTTCATTTAGTTATTTAAACCACGTGGCAGTATGAAAAAGTATCAGCAACATATCACAGTCATTTTGGTTTTTAGAGATAATTTGGGTTTAATTTCGAAGTATTCCATATTTAATAAATGTATTGGCGGCTTAAGGGCTTAAAGATTATACCAGTACTGCTCAGTTTATTTATCCATTGGTGACTCTATTTTTGTTACCTAAAATTCCTTCTGGATCGAATGCGTCTGATTGGTATACATCTCGGATAGTCGGAAATTGGTATCTGTGATCCCCTAATATTATGTCGTCTATGTACCCAGTTGCACCCCCGGTACAACCTTTATGTTCACCGTTTTCGTGGTAGCCACCTGGTCCTATATAACCACTGAAAATTCATCTTAATCAAAGTTGGTACAATATAATTGTCTTGATATTTACGTGGTACAATCAGGAACAGGCATCAAAAACATTATCAAACAATGTGCAGCCAGTACAAGAAGTGCAAAGATCCACTGATATCCTAAAGTTAGAATATCTTTAAAGATATCCTGGAATTTGTTCTGAAAATAAAATTTTATTAGGTTTGGTTGGAATCAATAAGGTTATTTTATTATTATCATTACTTGATGGTTAAAGCAGGACTTAACTTGATGTGCCAAAAGCTGGAGAAAGGAATCTGTGGTTAAAAATTGGAATTCCGAACTGGATTTTTTTAATACACTGAATTATCGCAGTTTTTTGATGTAAAATTTAATGATCTATGTGTGTTGAATAATTTTTGGATAAACTAAAAAGATTATGAAAAATTGAACAGTTCTTTTTGAAAGAACGAATCGGTCAAAATCATTACCAAAAGTTCCCGAAATACCCTCATACGAGGTGAGCGCCGAAATTTACCGGCCTGATTATGAAAGAAACGGCGTAGGCTCAAAATAAAATTTTATTTTTCAGTATAATCCCCCTTGACAATAATGCACTTATTACATCGTTTTGGCAACAATTCGATACCCCTAAAAAAATATGCCTTCGGTTTGTCTGCAAAATGTGGCCAAGCTGCAGCCTTCACCTCTTGGTCGTCACTGAAATGGCGCCGGGAAGGTCCGTTTTCAAATTTCCAAAAGTGATAGTCACTGGGGGCTATATTTGGACTATACGGAGGGTGATCGATTTGTTCAAAACCACAGTCACGAATTGCGGCTTGAGCAATTCCAGCAGTGTGGACGGGGGCATTTTCGTACAGTAAACGCACGCCTCTGGTCAGTTTCCCATGCCTTTTCTCCCGAATATTTTGTCTTAATTTGTGCAGGATTGCTGCATAATATTCCCCGTTGACTGTGGTGTTGTGTTCTTTAAAATCTATGAGAAGAATGCCCTCAGTATCCCAAAAGATCGTAGCCATCACCTTTTTTTGTCGACTGACAGACCATGAACTTTCTTGGCGGTTCTTCTCCTTTTCGTCACCATTCCATCGATTCTATTTTGGACAAAGGATCATTGTAGAGAACCATGGTTTCATCCCCTGTAACAATTTTCTTTAACACGTCCAAAGGATTTCCTCCACAGAGCTTCAAAAAGGATCGAGCACATTCACCACGACGCTGGCGTTGAATTGCTGAGAGATGTTTGGGGACCCACCTTGCACTAAGTTTATTCATGCCTAACCGATCGTGGAGGATTCGGCGAATGCTTACATCTGAAAGCCCCGACATTTATGATAGTTGTTTTACCTTCAAGCGTCGATCGCCTAATACGAGTTCCCCAACAAGGGCAATCTTGTCGTCCGTCGCCACTTCCACAGTCCTTCCTGTTCTTGCATCATCTTCCAAGGATTTTTGCCCCACTCAAACCGTTTTGACCAATCTTTTTCCACAGAATAAGACGGGGAATAGTCCCCGTACACGTACACCCCATTCAGTCGAACTGTGATGCTTTGAGGAGAAAGACCTTCGCGAGTAAGAAATTCTACAAAAGTTCGATACTCAACTTTCGTGACTTCTGACATCGTGATGAACGAATGACAGTTACAAGAAAACTAATTGACATAAAATCCGTTTTGGTTTTTTCCAAAGCTAATATGACTTGAACCAATGTGTTAAAAAAGTTTGACCCGCCTGCGATACCTAGATCTATGTTAGGCCGGGAAATTTTGGCACTACCTCGTACGCCCTTTATTTTCGTTTTATATAATGGTATTTTCTAGTAGTTTTTAGACATACCTTGGGTGATATCTCTTCACTACTCATAAAAATCAAGCAGACGGTTGCAGCTACAAAGTAGCATATACCAAAACGTTGCAGTACCCCAAAAATTCTTAACGTATCCAAAACGGCGTTATGCCCAAGAAAAATCCCTAATGCAAATAGTTTACAGGACCTCTACAACAATAGTACCAATAAAAATACACACTGTCCATATTTTTAAGTAAATTTTACTTTAACGACGTTGAGAATAGCGGATTTTCTCGAAACTCCTCTCTTTAAACTGGACATTACTGAAATAGGAACACAGACACCCATAATCCATAAAAAGAAAGGAAACACCAGATCTGATAGAAGTAGTCCATTCCACACAGCGTGTTCTAGGACTACGTATCCACCAGCTCCATAATTAACAAAAATCATTAAAACGACAGTTAGGCTAAAAAAAAAAACATCAAAATCTTTAGTGACTACAGAAGATTTATATTTTACCCTCTGAAGGTATCCAAAGATTTGATTCGTTTTTTTTTGGGTGGCGCATTTAGATTGTCATTGTTTTTTTCGTTTTCTACGGGTGTAGATTTCTTTTTCCATAAATAAGTGATAAAATATCCAGCACAAATAATGGCGGTATAAATTAGAAACACTGTTAAAATTGCTGTAATGTAACCAAGTATATTATTAAATGCATGATAAAACAATCTTGTTCTAGTCCATGAACATTCAAATTAGTACGCTGGCAATATAAATGACATAATTATTTTTACATAATTTTTTTGAATCTATATGAACTGACATTAAACGCGCGTTTATAAGACCTACAGAAAATACAGGGTGTTTCAGATCACCCGTACCTGCATTTTTATTCGAAAATGCCACGCCTGACAAAGATGGGGAAAATTTGTATCACAAAAGTGCATAATATGTAGAATTAATTGACGCTATAGCGGTTTTCGTGATTAAACCTGAAGTGGCTAAATCCAAAAGTAACTTTAAAAACTTACGAAAATAGATATTAACAGGTTCTTTAAGAGTTTGAATATCACAACCGTTGTCTGAAATTTGCAGTTTGTAAACTCCAAATTCACCAAATTGAGGATCCAAGTCGCACAAGATATTTTCTGTAGAATTTTTCAGTGACATGTTTAATTTTTCAGTAAGGACTCGATATAATTTTGTTCGTCCTGTACTTGCTGTTAGGGTAATGTTGTCTTCTATGGGTGTTTCTAGAAGGTATGGGCACTAAAATAATAAAGCTGTTTTAATGTTTGCATAGGAATTGCACTAATTGATAATATCAAGCTTTTAAAAGTTCCTTTCTAGTGTAATTTGGGCTAAAGAGATATGCAGATTAATTAGCTTAGTCGTTCTAAATGATTTTGTTTGCGTTTCTGAGTATTGTAAGACGTTGTTTTTTAAAGAATAAACAGTCGATTTTATTCAGAAGCAGATTAATTATTACCTTAAAACATTCTTCATATACTCCATATAGATAAACGGTATTTGAGGTGTTTGTCATAGTTTTTAGATAAGCCTCATCCCTTTTAAGTTTCGACATGTCAAATGCACCAAACTGATCATCACCATAACTTTCAAACCATGAAATGTCCCCCATGATTGGTTATTATCTGTTTGGGTTGTTTCTGAATAAAATTTTTCAACAACCTGTAAAACATAATATTATTATTAAATTTTACTTTGAGCCATATTTAAACTAAGCTTTAAATCACAATACAAAAAAAGTTGAAAGCTTTCTTATTTATGATCAGAAATAAAAAAAACTGCTCGCGAAAAAACGAGAATCTCGAAACTGACTTAGCATTTGTTCAAAAGATTCCTTGTTATTATAGATAAACGATTTGTAATTAAAGTTTTGTAAAACTATATGGCTGAATTATTCAGATAAGTCAAGCAATTATCAAATATAAATAAGGAATATTTTTTGAAATCAGTTAATAGTCCTAGATGAAGAAAACATAATGAGGGGCCTGTAAAAATAAGAAAAGCAATGTTGCAAAAATAAAATCAAATCTTCTTAGTATTAGTTAATTAGACCATTTTATGTATACAGGGTTGTCCACATAGAAGGGCCACTATTGGGATCTCGTTAACGGTAAGAGCTAAAAAGAAGTTTAAATTAGACAATTTTTTCCCTTTTTGAAACCTATTTAGTGATGCTTTAACGTTTTTAAAAATAGTTAATAAACAAAAATCAAAATAAGTTTTTTTTTTAAATCGTTAATAACTCGGTTATACTTAATGGTCCAAAAATATTTTTGGGGGAAAAAGCTGTAATTTTTTTACGCACTATAGCCTAAAATAAAAACATTCATTTGTTTCAATTTTCGATTTCAAAAATGATAAATTTCATGTTATTTTTGTTATTCGTTGAACAAATGCATAAAATAAATTGGTTGTAAAAATAATTTTTGTAATACTTAAAAGTCGACTTTTGTATTGTTTTTTACTGTATAATTATTTTGCTTTAGATTTTGGAAAAGCTAAAACAGACTCCTTTGGTTTTTGTTTTATTACAGTAATAGTTTTTGTTCATGTGCGTTTAATTTTGCATCTAGTAATCTTGATTAACAATGCCAAACACATTTACAGTTGACAATCTTATTTGTCACTCGCCAAATCCTTGCGTTGTGTGATCTGTGTAGGCGTTGTAATTGAAAATTACGTAATGTTTTATAAAAAGAACTATTTATTTGTAATAAAGCTATTTGCGCACTGAGTTCATGCAAAAGTTTTTACTTACCCTTCAAAAAAATTCTAGAGCGCCACCAATTTTGCGCGAAGTCATTTATTTGTTGTTATATTACACTTAAAAACTAACAGAATGTTGTTAACTATGTTATAACTAGTGATTCCAATCGCATGGCAATAAATATCGTCACTTTATCGAGTGTTATTTAAAGTTTTTTTTATGATTGTTACAAAACTCTCGAAATGAAAGTGATTACTGTGCGCTGATACTGAATGCAACAAGTGTCCTTAACCGGGCACACGCTAAACTCGTTCAGAAAGTTGAATTCACAATTTTAAATCCCCACTCGAGCCCACAAAACTTGTATTTGTTTAAATTTACAATTCTTTTTTGCCGAAGAATGCAGAACAATACATTTCCTTAAAGTTAACTCGAAAGGATAGCATAGTTCGAAGTTGATAAGGTTTAGGTGTTTAAATTTTGGATTACTATATAGGTTTAGCATAATTTCTTTCGATTTTTTTATACTGGGTGTTGAGTAGGTATATGAGTCGGTCCCGTAGCGAAAATATGTGGAGCTTGTATTTTCCCTGAGTTTGTGTCTCTCTTTGTCGTAAACTTAAATTTAGATTAGGTGTTAAATTGAAGAGGATGCTCGTAACTTAGTTCCAGTAAAAAGTACATTAAAAATCCTTTTTTAATTTTAACTACAGGGCACAACGTATGTGTGTGAATAACGCATTTAGCAAAGATCGAATCTTTTTTTTTTGAAATTATGTTAGGATTATTTTAATCCTTTCAAACACAATTTTTGTGTGTCTAAAAATGTGAATTAAAAAATTCAAAAAGGTTTTTTTTTTACAGAACTGTACCTATATAATACCTATATAATTATAAAATTAATAAATAAAAGCACAATGAAATCACCCAATGAGGGTTATATTTTAATAACAAGGCAATTTAATAATTAACTTTTCTTTTAAATAGCAAAAGTACGCATATTGTAGCTTTGTTAAAATGTTTGCAATGTGGCATTTGTGCGCAGATTTTGTAGAGATATTGGTTTAAAAAAATGCTTGTTCAGTGCTAAAATTAGAAGTGTTTCTGATGAAGTTTTCCAATAAAAGCTCAGAATTTTTTTTTGGGTAAATATTCTTCATTTAATGATCTTGTTGAGCATAAACACACGTCGTAAAAAATTAAGGGCACTGCATATGTTCATTTTCAATAAAACCATAAGTAATTGGTGCTTATGTTCAAAAACTAGTTTCGCTAGTGTTGAAAATCACTTACACTTTTTTTCTTTAATTCTATAAAGCTTAAGGTGTATTTGCCTTGATGTCATTAGCTTATCGTACGGAAATAATAAACAGTAGTTATTTATTTTCTAATAATTACGATGTAATAATGACAAATTCAAGTGCGCTGAAGTATTTCTATCATATAAGTTACACTCGGTAAAATCCTTGACTGATAAGAAGATTAATTGTTTGGTTAACGATTACAAAAATATAGATTAATATAACAAACGTGTTGATTAACATCTACAATATTTATTATTTTTTTAATATAAACACCTATGGCCTGTGGTGTTTGAGTCATTAATACTGGCCTAATAGGCCAACCATCAATCTAATTTTGGTTATTTATTTTCGAATATCATTTGGAATATTAAAATTTGCATTTAAGTATCATAAACAGCTGAATTTTATTGCAGTGTGGGTTGAACGACCATACATATTTTGCATTTGGGTCGTAGCCTACTTTCACTAAGTATATGTTTACAACAATCATCGAAGTTCAAGTTAATCATTGTTGCTAGCTGAAACACGTTGTTTAAAAATAAATTCAGTGCATTGATTTATTTATTTAAAACAATTATTACAAATGTGCACATGTACGTTTAGTACATATTATAGTGTTAACATTAAGGCGTTAAGTCAAAAAGTTGTGGCAAGGACGGAGGAGCGACTACTCTTTGACAAAAGCCAAGATATAACTATTCCCTTAGTGTAACGATTAAAACATGAGACTAGATATTAATAACGAAACACCTACTTAATTATCAATATTACCATCCATAGCGTTAATTACGTATTTTCATGAATGTACATACTTAAGTTTAATGAGCAATTTAATTTTGTTCAAAATCGGGATGTAATGTTTGGTGGATGTGATGCTGGTAGTCCAAGGGAACGTTTAAACTCTCCCTCTGTAACAAGAAAAGTAAACATTAAGTACAGTGATCCCCCCATTTACGCGGTCTCTATTTACGCGAATTTACATAGACAATTTTTAATTTTAAATAATCTGCTAGATACTAGATTGAATTATGTGTTTGAAAATTAAATTACGGTCAATGCTAAATAAGCCAAGGTTCGAAAATATTGGTATACAATTAGAGTGGAGGATTAAGGCAGAGTTATAAAGATTAATATTGATAAGAATAAGATGTTATAAAAATTTTTACAGTTAGTGTGCACCGATTTTAACGTAGAGAGAGGGTGGTCCAAATTCGATGGGATTACATGGGTATCTCGCTTAATATTGAAGATAGAGAAACGGTTAAAGTACCAAAAGTGTGCAGTTTTTTGAGAAAATTTGCAAAATAATTTTATCATTTCCGGTTTTTGAGTTATTAAAAACAAAGCATTTTTTTGTGATAATAATAATATGACATATCTCCGTTATTGATGTAAATATCGAAAACACTTATGGACATTATTTTTAGATATTTTTATGTAAAATTCGACGATACTAAAAAAAATTTGTACGCTCGCTGTTAAAAAGCTATGACACAATCTTACCTTTTCTTAAATGGAAACTATAGTTGGTTATGGCCTATTTAAATTTCTTATTTTTTCCTCATTCCAAATATATAAGGGTTGATCGAGTTATTTTCAATAACACGCAAGTTACGAAGGTTATGTAGTTTTTTTTTAAAAAGAAAACCATAAATGGCGAAAACAAAAAAAAACAACAATTTACTACATAATTGTTATCTTATGTTCAAATATTGATACTGTTTATCTCAACAAGAAATTAAAAAACATTCTTAACCTGTACCACATGAGTTTTAAAAGGTTTTACACCTTGTTTTTTTTTGTTTTCACTACCTGTTTTTCTTAACAAAAAAAAAACTACAAAACCTTCGTAACTTGTACCAAATAAGTTTAAAAGGGTTTTACATCTTGTTTTCTTTTTGTTTTCACAGTCTACTATGTAAAAAAAAAACCTTTAAAACTTATGTAACCCAACAAGAGTAAATTATATGAAATTATGGAACAGATAAGCAAGATATATAGCGAGCCGTTTGTTTGCAAAATTTTTATGATATTCAAGTCCTTGACCAATTTTCTGTATTGGCAAAAGTCATGGTTATTTGAGTAGGATGCAATTTTGATAATGAAATACCCATGTTGTATTTTGGACAACATCCTACTTTACATGTTGTAATACCAGACAGAATTTATTGGGGAAACCGGAATTTTTTGCAACTGTCGGGTAGGTCTCGAAAATTTTGGAAACAATTTTGTACCAATGTTTTGAAAAGTAATTTTTAATTAACAGTTTAAAAACTTTGTTACTGAAGAAGTTGTTGTGTTAGAATTTTCGAAAATACCTTTTGAAAAAGACCCCAAAATTGTTTTGCAATATTTTTAAACATAATTAAAATGAATTTTGTTCAAAACGTGATCACATAAGAAATTTAAAATTCTCTAACGAAGTCTCGAATAGTTTTTAATAATTCCTTTTGTTAACATTTTTTGACGATTATATATTGTGCAGCACAATTTGTACTTATTCGAAAAATTTTGGAAAATACCAATATCTCGAATGTTACAATAATTCATAAAACTCTCTTAAATCGTAATATCTTTACTCTTTACTGTATAAAATTTAGTAGATAAGTTGCAAGTAAACGCAAACAAATTCCGGAATGTTTATGCAATTTTTACATACCAGATATTTTTCTTCGCCACTCGTTTGTAGTTTCAAATTATGTGTTGGCGGTGTTCTTGTCGGCGGTTGGGGAGGATGTGGGGGAATATCTAAGACAGCTGGGACATAACTAGATCCACTCATACACTTAGAACACTGTCGCCGAAGAGCAGGCCTTTGACGCGACCCCCTGCACCGCAGAGCAAAACATAATTCACCTCCCATTTCAGCGCATAGAGATTGATGTGGAACACTTATGGATCGCTAAAAATAACGCATAATGAGAAATAGAGTTACATTACTATTTTTAAAGTTTCGGCGAAAGTCACTGCAAAGTTTATAACAATTTATTGTACAGGGTCGACCAAATTCGAATATTTTACGTGGTATCTCTATCGCGATCATCTGATTTCGGTCTCTTGGGCTATTTTTAAATAAATTTTAGTAATAAACAAAAATGTTGAGGTAAAGGTCTCCACAGACCGACGCGGTGGCGGTGGCGGTCAGATTTAACCTTAGTGAGAGTGAGATCGTGCGTCCCACTTGTTTCCTAAGGTTACATCTGACCGCCACCGCTACCGCCACCGCCACCGCGTCGGTCTGTGGAGACCTTAAATCTGCGGGAATATAATTTTATTTTATTTTAAGTCTATGCAAAGTAAAGGTTTCAACAATACACTAAAATTATTTGCCTTGCTAGTTTTGATTTTGGCCTTTATCAAACCATGTTCGAATTTAATGTTGAAATATGTCTATTCTAAGCACTTTACAGCTAAATTTAGCTATGTATGCTGTAGAAGTAGAATTGCACATATAAATTAAACCTGACACATTAAATTCTGGCTGACATACACGCTGTAAAAGGAGTTAGTGCAGGTCTGAAACTGCATTAATTTATTGCCTGTACACAAAGTGCTAAACAAGATCATGTAATTTGTATGCAGTTGCTTTTGACTGCTATGCGCAGCTTGGCTCCGCGAGTTTTAGTAAGATTTATTTTGCAACAATATTTTAATTGATCGCATATATTAGTTTAAGTATACGGTAATTGGTGTTGACATAGACTATTGAGGTTGCTGTAATTTTAAATTTTTTAAATTATTTCTTTAAAAATCATTATTCATATTGTTATAATTGGTCTATAAATTTAGTTTTAAAAAAATTGAATATCCTTGGAACAAAGTGTCTTTGCTTCTTCTCCAGTTTTGTTTTACCTTACATGAAGCGCATGGTTTAGTTTGTATTTGTAGTAAATATGACATACAAAATTGTTTACCTTCTCACTTAGAGCGTTCTTCTTGGAATTGTAACAAAATTCGCATATGGCCACGATAACGGCAAATGCAAGACCACAAAGTAAAACCACAAACACTCCACCGATGTTGTCGACTCCTAGAGAATTAGCTTTATTTTCTTTGCCCTTCTCGGTCCTCGAGCAAGTGTCCCCAGAATTCTTCCACCATTTATCGTAGAGCATTTGAATTTCTCCTTTTTCCTGCAACTCCAAAATGGCCAGGGATATCTTATCCCTCCAGGGACTTCCCATGGGTGTTGCGATCCCGTAACCCTTGGAATCCAGCAGTCCTCCTATTTGGGTTAAATTGCAGTCGCGTTGAACGATGTAGTCCAGCATGGTCGATTCCATTAAAAACGCGTAATTTCCTTCCAGGACTTTGTTAATACCCTCTTCGTATGTTGAGACAAATACTGACGGTTTTCGGTTTTCCATGAATCTCCACATTTTCTTGTATGTTTCTATCATTGAGTCCTACAAATAAATTTGACAACCTAAGTAAATCTTTACGTTACGTTAGGACCTAGTAACATGAGATGGAGAAGTAAGACTGAGAAGGAACAAAAAAATAGAGGAGGAACTCGGAGGAGAAAATATCACTCGACACAAAAGCACAACGACTACGATGGGCAAGGCACATCATGAGAAGGAAACCAACCGAAATGATCAGGAGGATAACACAATGGATCCCTTTTTGGTCCAGGAACAAGGGAAGACCAAGGAAAAGATGGAGAGGCGCCCTGTAGGAAGATACAAAGGCATTGGTAATAAATGACTGGAAATCGAAATGCAAAGATAGGAAAGAATGGAAGAAAATGACGGAGGCAGCCAGGACCAACAAGCTTTGAAAATCAGAGGGAGAGGAGCGATCCACCTCTATAAATGGATTTAAAAAAATGCCTGTACGGCTCAATGATGAAGTAAATGTTTAATATTTGAAGCTTATATACAGTTGCAATGCATATTGTACCTTTAAGGGCGTGTAAATATAATTTGCAATTTTTTAATAGTATGTAACTCTTTGAATATGCTATCTAGTCCTAACTTAAGTACGTACCCGAAAGAAAGTCATAGTTGATCCACTATCCAATGTTCCATAAGGAATTTCTGTTTGGCCCGCGAGATCCTCGGCGTTTTCTATAGGTGTGATCATCCTTTCGACTGTGAGAAAAGCTGCTAAATTGGCCGTATACGACGATATAATTATCAAAGTAAAAAACCACCAGATTCCTCCGACTATCCTTGTAGATGTTGCCTGTGCAAAATTCGGATTTTATTTTCTGGACACAGCGATAAATAAATTATGAATTTGTCACACAGTTTTTCAAAAATAAATTGAAACACTTAAGGTAAAGCCAAAATAAAAACTACACTTGATAGTGATAATTGAAACAAAATTTTATAATGACAGTATCGGAACAATTTTAGATTGTTTAAGTAATACACAGACGAAATATGCTTTATGAAAAAATTGTGTTGTAGAACCTTCATTTTTATCGATACAATTTTGTACATAATGTTTATAAACTGGACAATTTTGGCGTTGTTCCTTGCATGATTCTGGATCTACGAGGGTGGATTGAAACAAGATGACAAACTAACAGTTTTAAGAAAAGTTGCGTGACTCCACAGATTTGTTTGACATATTATGTCAATCATATATTTTCAAAAAGGGACACAATTTTGTTATAAAAAGGACAAAACTTTGTAATTAAAAGGCACACAATAATTAGATCCATCTTCGGGAGCTTTTGCTCAAATTTTTAATACTTTTTACCACTATCTATCAGCACTTATTAAATTGTTAAAAAACACTTCATAAATTTAAAAAAAAATTGTATTTTAATGACCCCCAGCTAATTATCCTTAGGACAACATTTTTCAATACGATTTTTGACTCAAAATCATGCAAGAATCAAGTCTACCTAAAAAACTGTCCGCTAATTCATTCACACCCCGTATTTACAACCCACAAATAATTATTTCCTGTTTTCGGTTATTTTAGCAGCACACAATGGTCTAGTCTAGTTCGGAAACACCAGAATTATATAGTATTTAATTTAGCGAATTAATTTATTTATTAGCCTGTTATATACAAACAAACACAGCAGACCCTCTAAGGAAGTTGTAAACCCCTTAAAGCAGAAAGATAAACTTTGTAGGCGTAGCTAACGACCGCAAATAGTCTGTCTGTATTAATATTCATATGCAAACAACTACGGCTAATATTTGTTTTTCGTTCGTTCATTAACATACTTGACTTAAATTTTTGAGTTTATCTCATAAATTAATTTCAAGCACACGACTGCAATTTCTTAAGTTGTATTAAACGAAATGTAACTATTATATCGGTTTAGGATCTGCAGTTAATAAATTCTTTTCATTAGAGATTTTTTTTGTGTAAGATGTTTATGAATGATGCGCCATAAGTTACTATGCAACTACAGAAACAAAACTCAACACTGATTTATTAAGTAAAATATGCAATTTTGTTAATTTTTGCTGCCAATTTGTATGATTGAATGAGGTCATTATTTTTTTTTCAACCCTTTCCCTCCTCAGGTACCATATTGTGCACAAATAAGCACCCATCCTGTAAGTAAAGTGATGTATGTGTGTGTGTTTGTGTATTAACATGCATTACAGAACTAAACGAAATTGCACACATAAAAGATATAAGAAGAGTGGGTGCTTATTGTTCATGCAGGTACCGACAGAAAGGGTTATCTACTTCATAAATATCTATAAACAAATGACCATAATCATAATCTACTTTATTAAAACTATAACTAAGTTGTGATCACAGAAATGAGTGCTTATTTACTAATATTTGCGGCCCGTTTGTGGAAAACGCTTCTCGTCGCATTGCAAATTTAACAGTGCGGTTAAAATCGAGGTCACAATGCAAAACCTTTAGGTTAACTTTGGAATGCGATGTGAAGGGCTTTGTGCAACCAGGCCCATGTATAAATATTTGAATGTTATTGTATGGTACCTTTGGATTGAGATCGGATCCTTGTTGCATCAATGTGCCGATCGTGAACCAAAACGAATTCCGAAAAGAAAACTGGTTTTCCACGGTTTCATTCTCAAAATCGCAAGGATGCGGGTTGTGCCATTCGTAAGGGGAAAATCTTGCTACAATGAACATGGTGAGGGATACCAGGATATACGCGGAGAGGACGTATAACCAAATATCCATTGCCAGGGGATTCATAAACGAAAACAGTCGGGTTTGCTGGCTTTTTGGAACCTTTAAAGTAAAGAAAATAATAAAGTATATATTGTATCCATTGAATCATATCAATGCTTAATTTTACAAGCTTCTGTGGCTAAAATCCAGAGGGTTAGCTTAGTTTTCGGGTTGAATTGCGAAGGATATTGCTTGATAATCAACGTTTCGTCTAGTTTTACAGAGTATATCATCAGGATATAAACATTCAAGTTGAGTTTGACAAAGGCGGATGAAACGTGGATTATTAAAAATTTTTTGTGCAGCTCCAACTTTAAAATAAAGCCAGCACCTCGCTCTCTCCTAATTATAAAATCACCAAAGATAATTAATGGAGGGAATCCAGGGATGTAAAGAAATGAATGCCAAAAAATCAGTGTTGAGTTTTGTTCTGATCCATTTTTTTTCGGTTTTGGTACCTGGGGGGTTACTCCAGAGGGCTGTCTAAGAAGCGTACCAACTATGAACCACCAACTGTTTGTCATACTAAAATTGTTACTAAGGTACTGGGAGTTGTGCCAGGGTTTGGGGTCTATCCACTCGTAAGGGCTAAATCTTGCTAGCGAAAATAAGGTGAAGCAAGCCATGAAAAACGCCCCAATGACGAAAATCCAAATATCGTACCCTAGAGGGTTAAGGAAACTAAAGTATGTTGACGCCTTGCTCGTTGGTACCTGAAGAAGTAAAATTTATTTCGAAACAATATTTGTACAGTTTTTTTAAGACGAATAACGAATTAATTTTGATTTTAAGTAAAAAAACAACACAATTTTAAACTTACCAACTGAAAATCTGTATCTAAAAGAGCTACAGAATATGGCAGAGATATAAATAACTAATTCGAAGTTAATATCTTCCTTTCACAACCCTCCCAATAAAGATTAAGTTTATAAGCTAGAAAAATATATCCAAAATGATATTTTATTTGCATTTTTAACCCTATGCGAAAGGGATTTATCAATGAGATTATGATTGTTTTACAATTCAGATAAATAAAGTGATGGTTTCTTTATACGTATATCGAGTTGGTAAGTCGTTTTCAATGTTTCAAAATAAAAAACGAAGTTTTTTTTTGTTCCATTCGTATTTAAATCGATATTGTGCCAGCGTGTATTTAAATTAAGGGCTTCTATTTTTTAAAGTAGATGAGAACGTGTTTTTCAGCTTTCGTTTAAATCAAACTTTTTTGAATACACTAATGGCAACCTTATAAATTACAAGATATATCATATGTCGGTAAAATAAACTTCTGTTAACTACAGTGATGGCTTTATGAACAGTAAAATATAATTTTTAACGTATTGTTTCAGTAATATTTTCAGCAATAAACTAATAATCGGTTTTATTGCCTCGTGAAGTTAATTTCTTTCTAGTAATAAAGTATATCCAATTTGTCATAACAACTTTATGTAGAAGCATTCTAAAAGTTAATTATATACTTTTATTAATGCCAAAAAAGTTATTTGAAGTATTTTTATACTAATTCGTGCAGAAAAATTGAATGTAGAATTTAAGGAGAACTTCTTTAATTGCAACTTATGCTAATTATATCCAACTTCTCGATGTAAATGACCTCAACAGCAGACTGACGAGAACAAAGCCACATGAGTTAGTTTAAGTGTTCAAAAAGCAGAGTACAGTGCGAAAATTATAGTGCCGTGTGCATATTAGTAGAAACTCAAGGACACCAATGGGTAAATTTAAGTGTCTAGTTGAGAAATCTGAGAAATAAATTAATGGTTGGTCTCTTATAGACCAGTTTTCATAATTCAGAATGCTACAAGCGTATTAAAAAAAAAGTATGACTTATATTCAACCCTTATTTTTTTTTAGAAATAAGATAATGCGTTAATATTGTTTAATACACTCACCTTAAACAGAATGCTAATACCTAGGTTCATGAAGGGTTTCGTAAAATCGATGACACTTTCTCTAGCATAGTTGATGGTCATCGATCCAACTGCCAGATCCGCTTTCTGCAAAATACTTATCAATAATATTTAAGCACTGCAATCTTCTCACAAACCTCTCCACCAAAACACGATGAGAATTTATTAGTATATTAATAATAGCGTATTGCAAAATTTGTCAGGACTGATTTTTGCGGTTACGTTCCGGAGTTATACACAGAGAAACAGACGTTCTAAAATCTGTTGTTTCGAGCCACAATAAACGCCTTTTCAAAATAAATGTGTACGCACTTATGTTTAGCTATAAAACTGCTATTGACAAAAATAGTAATGATGAAAAAAAATTACAACCAAAATGTAAACAGCTTTAACTAGTTTTTCGCAAAAAGTTACTTATGCCACTTTCAAAATAAACGTTTCAATACTAGGAGAGCAAATACAGTTCAGCAATGCTTAACCGACAACATGTTTCCGAAAAACTCTTTTTATTATCCGTTTATCTGTAACTACCCAGCATTTATGTAAGAAAGATGCTACGTAAGAACTTTTATCAGGGAGCTCCCACAAAATCTTTGGCGCCACAGTTTGCTGTAAACATAACAACAAACTACAAATTAAGGCTGAATCCTTGGAGTATCTTTAAATACTTGCACAATACTCCTAACTTAAGACCATTTGCTGTAAAAGCAGTAAAGAAAATAATTGTCATTTTGTAGTTATTAAAAATAATTGGTGAATAATAATTTTAAATGATTTGTCTAATGCATTAGAAAATTAAAAATTGTAATAGTGATTGCATTTATAGTAAACTTAAAACTATTTTATTATAAAATAACATTTAAAATAAATTGTTGTTTTTACTGAAATATTTATGCAATGCATAATGACTTTTATTTAGTTCAGGAAGCGATAAACATTTTTTTTTTAGCTCGTCAAAGTTTTCTATAATTTGGGCAAATTCGTCATAGTTTTTTTGGTCAAAAACTCAAACATTCAGCTTTAGTTTGTGTTGAAAATATTTGTCTATTTATACGAAAGTAGCTGCATATAAAAAAAATTATGCAATAAATCTTTTGATAAGGTACCGAGAACTTCATAACAAATCTGTATAACCCTAAAAAAGGTTTTATAATAATACTCAGATATTTGTCATTTAGCTTAACTTAACATTGCACAAATAAATTGTCTTTTCTCGACGGGATTAAGTTTTCAGCGTTCTTGAAATACAGCAATAAAAATGATAATCAAAACTGTAATCACAAATTTATGTTCGATTCGGAAATATTCTCTTGTATGCAATTCCCAGATGACCTGCAGCTGATGAAACAATAAATTCATTTCCGCTTCAGAGACAAATAACGCCATTAGGACAGTAATGAACTAAAAAAAGAAAAATCCAGAGTTTCAGAAACAAATGAAGCGGAATAGCGCGAACCTTTGATAGAATTATCAGCAAAAAATAAATTTAAATGATTTTTCAGCACTCTTAAAGTATCTGTGAAGTGAACTTTTATTATTTGCCCGAAGGTTCAAACGAAAGTTTGGACTTAACGTTGTTATTTTTACACTTCAAAGCAAAACTATTTTTTTACGTATAACTGAGTGATTAACCATTTGAAAAAAATCCCCATTTTGATTATTGTTTATTGACTAGCGTGCCCTGGAATTTTTGTGAAACATTAAAGTATCACTGACTGTGCTTGGAAAAAACTGAGGATTAACACCTAGAATTATATATTTATTGGATATATACCAAGATGGTCATACCCATCGTACAAGCCCACTAAAGCTATCCTGTTAATGGTCTCTAAAGACAGAAGAAATGCTCAGGATGAGCAGAGTAGACATCAGAGCAACCACAGGACGTCACAGGACACTGTGGGCTAAACAAACATTTCTACGTAATAGGGCTCTCAGAGACCGAATTATGCACAGGATGTGGTGAAGAAGAAGCTCTTCACGTAATATGCCAGTGTGAAGGATTCGCACCCTATCGGCGTAGACTTCTGGGTATGGAAAAAGCCAACCAAGAAGAGTAAAGAAAAACACTTTAAAGAAAATTCTGGAGTTTTTCAAAAACACAGGACTTCTTTAAGGAGCTACCACCAGAGGGTACAATAGACCAAAGGTCGCAGTACAGGAACCCGAAAGGAACCAGCTCCGCGGATATACCTTGTGGGACACTCAATTTTTGCCAATACCACCAGATTTACAATTTGACATACCGTAAATAAAAACACCACAGTGAAAGTTTCAAGCTATTGTATCACGTTGTGCAATGATTTTCATAACCTTTTTGAGTATCATCAGATACAAAATTCAACACATCACCCTTTTACGACTAATAAAACTTTAGTCTAGCCGCTACTTATCCCTATCTATTATTCGCAATCCCTTGCAGTCTCGCGAGATCAAACAACAAAGGTTGTCGTCCAAGGAAACTCCCGACGGTTAACTAGATTTAACAAACTTGTTGAATTTATCCTAACGAGGTCCGCCAAGCACCATCAATTAATAAACTTCAAAATCGGTTTCGCTCGGGACTGAATCCAGTGCATTACTCCAAATCAAATGGAAGTGAGAATCTTGGATCAGTCACTGTCAATTAGTGTTTCTTTAATAACTTCAAGTTTTAATTGAGCTTTAATTAGAACGAAATCGTCTTTGCAACCTGAATAATTCTGAGTGCAAACGGTTGTAACGTAATATCAACTCTGGAGCTTGAAGACTTGATACCTAATTAGTTTGAAAAAGTGCTTCTCAGAGCTTCGTACAGAAACGAATATTTAAAAAAAGTTCTTAATTAGCTAAGTACCCTTTATACAGGGCGGTCCACATGGAAGGGCCACTAGTGGGATCTCGTAAACGGTAAGAGCTAAAAAGAAGTTTAAATTAGACAAACTGTTTCCCTTTCTGAGACCTATTCAGTGATTATTACCGCGGAGGTGGTCCCATTTTGGGTTCCTGTACTGCGACCTATTGGTCTATTGTACCCTCGGGTGATAGCCCCTTAAAGAAGTCCTGTGTTTTTAAAAAACTCCAGGATTTTCTTCATGGGTGTTTTTCTTAACTCTTCTTGGTTGACTTTTTCCATCCCTAGAAGTCTACGCCGATAGGGTGTGAATCCTTTACACCGGCATATTACGTGAAAAGGAGTTTCTTCTTCTTCACCACATCCTTTGCATATATCGGTCTCTGAGAGCCCTATTATGTAGAAGTGTTTGTTTAGCCCACAGTGTCCTGTGACGAGTCGTGTGCTTGCTCTGTTGCCTACTCTGCTCATTCTGAGCATTTCATCTGTCTTTTCTTTAGAGACCATTGACAGGATAGCCTTAGAGTGGGCTTGTCCTGCAACATTTTTCCAATGAGCATTATGCCCTTGTATTAATATGTCATTATTAGCTTCCTTCATATACAGGGTTCTTCAGTTATAGTGAACTGCATAAAGATCTCTTAAACGGTAAGAGATACAGAGCTGGGTCAAAATGATTTATGATTTAAGAGCAACTATAAAAAAACATTTGAAAAAATTAATTGTTTTTGCGCTGTTAATCGGGTTTTTAATTTTTGCTTATAACTTGCTTATTTGAAATCACACTCAAAATATTTTTTGACATTATTGGAGCACTTTTTTGCGTAGATTTAAAATTTCTCAACAAACTTTACCTGTCTTAATTTGTTTTTGTTTTTTTTAACATTAACTTTCTTATTTTAAATACGGCTAATTCATTTGTACCTGTCAAAGTTTCTACTTGCTTCCATTGTAACGCCATTCGGTTTTGTTTATAAGAAACGACCAATGCCATCTATTTATCGGAACTCTTTTGCCCAAACACCATTTTTCGCCTTCGATTTTTATCCCCTGGATCGTTCTGAATGCTTTAGTAGTCAATCGTAATGTTCACATGTAAATGCTGAATTATTACCCGTTTTCTAATTTGTAAATGTGGCTCTTTCGTTTAGCAACAAAGCGATTTAACTAGGACTAATTTCAAGCCCAAAGAGATCGTGAGTGGACTAGTAATCGGAACCTATTGATCAGAAGAGGCAAATCCTTCTGCACGACTAAATCTAAAATGTTCCGGTGGTTTGGTTTGAGTGCTACCGACTTAGAATTGATAATGAGAAAAGGATCAGTCCAGTACAGCCAATGATGTAAATTTTCGCAATAATTTTCGCAAAAGGCTATATCGCTGAAAGGACCTCTTAACACCGTCGTTTGAATCTATTATTTAAGACAAATTTTGCAGTATATTTTGATTATGCGTAATTGTTTTGTGATACTTCGCGTTACCCCCTTCGTACAAAACGACTGCTCGTGGGAATAAACTACACTACGAAAAAAGCAAAAGGGCATTAGCATACCTTGTCCATTAGCTGTCTTACAATACCGTTCCAATCTCCAGTATCCAAATCGATAGCCCCGTATTTTCCATCCGGAACAAGTTCAATTCGGTAATCAAATCCCACCATAGTAGCGATTTCTCTCAACAAGTCTATACAGAATCCTTCGTATCGGGCGTTGCCATTGAGTTCGGATTGAGTTTTATGCATTACGTACGGTTGTTCCTAGCGGTGCAAAATACATGTTCTAAAACTACTTCAGCTTCTATTGTACACATAACAATCCCTAATTAAAGTGAACGTTGACAAGTATTGGTAAACGGATTACCGAGATTTCTAGGTAGGACCGCGGCTTTCAAACACTTACTAGAACTATATATCGTTAGTAATAATATTGTCTTTCGGATTATGCGACGCTGTATTTGTATGAAGTGTTTAACATGCATGTGTAATATTTAAAATTGGATTTCATATTGTGTAGTGTGCCTTTCGTCTAGTATCACGGCCTGATTTCCTTTAGTGGAATTAATTGTGTTCCAAAGGCGTGTTTAGCTTTGTTTTGAATGTATGATCTGCATTGTTTCAGCAAATCAGGACTAGCTAAAGCTAAAATATGTCGTCTATGTTTGAATTTAAAATAGGAGAATAGCATGGGCTTTACATTAAAGCATATAATGGATGAACAGGAAAAAATACTGACAACAGAAAAAGAAATTATCGAAAGATGAGGAATTTATTTTAAGGAGTTATTGGAAAGTGATAAGAAAATAAATAATGAGGAAGAAGAGCAATTGCAGGAGGAATACGAAGCAATCGAACAAGAATATGAATAAGAAAAAACCAAAAATGAGATGGATAGAACGATACATAAAATGAAAATTGGGAAAGCAGCACGTTATGATGGCGTTTTACCTGAAATGATTAAGTACATGGGACTAGATGGAAAGAAAATGCTGCTAGAAATAGTAAATAAAGCATGGCAGGAAAAAGATATTCCAAGGGACTGGAAAGTATCTGTTATATTACCGATATTCAAGACTGCCGATAGTAGGTAAAAAATGCGAAAACTATAAAGGCATATCTCTTCTTAGTGTAGCAGAAAAATTATATGAAAGGATTTTGGAGGAGAGATTAAGGAATCATTTCGAAAGAAATTTGGACGAGGCGCAATGTGGCTTTAGATCGGGTAGAAGCACGCAGGATCTAATTTTTACGTTAAGGCAGTTAGGTAAAAAAACAACGGAACATTCAAAGATGGTGTACTTGAGCTTTATCGATCTGTCTAAGGCCTTCGATAGAATGCCAAGGGAGAAGATCTGAAAGAGATTGAAACAAAGTAGAGTCGGAAAAGGATTATTAAACGCCATTAAGAGTTTATGTAAGAGTAGTAGAAATTATGTGCGAACCCATAACAGAAGTTCCCAGGATTTATAACAACAGTAGGAGTAGGACAAGAAGGCACATTAAGTCAACTGCTCTTTATAATTCTTATGGATAAAATAATTAAAGCATGCCTCGACACAGGAAGGTACAAGAGGAACCGATTTAGAAGAAGAAAAAGCATGAGCTAATTTTGCATAAAAATCATAACTTGTGAGATGGGATTGCCAAACTTCATAGAAATTGGGAAATGCTTCACTAGAAAGACTGGTAGGGATACATAGACGATTATTTTAGTCTGTTTTATACAATACTATTTTTTCGTTGAAGAAAATTGCATTCGATTTTGTATTACCATGTCAAACAGAAACTGAAAATCTTGAACCAAAAAATCGTACGAAAATAGGACGTATTCTAATCGCATCCAATATTATTAATTAAATCATGCTTTTTAACATGGCTCAAAATTTTGATTTAATTTTTATATTTATGTACCTTTTTCAATCATTAATTACCTTTGTTGGATATATTTCTAAAGGAAAATGAGATATTTAAGGTGGTATTAATTTATGAAACAACCTGTATATAATATTTCAACATTGTACAAACACATGTGCACTCAATTTACTTAACTACATTTATCTATTAAAAAAGATCACTACCTATCTACTAATACAAATTGTACCTACTGTACTAGCAATGCAATGCAGACTTGCTGTGCCTCAATTACATTAAGCGCATAATCAAATCACTGCTATCTACAAGTCTCAAATGTACGTGCATTCAAATGCAACGTTATTGTTTCCAGTCTATACATATTCATGATTAGTAAAAACGTACATGCTGCATCAGTTGTGAGACCATGCCATTCCATTCACCCGTTTTAGGATCTTGCACTCCGTATTTTCTGTCTGGTACTAAATCGAGCAGGTAATCAAACCCAACTTGTCTGGATAAAACTTCTAATAGATCAACACAGAAACCATAGAAGCGATTGTTCCCAGAGTAATTTTTCCCCTCATGCATCATAACGTACGGAGTCTCCTACATATTGTCATGCAACAAACAAATGCATGTACAAAGAAGCCTGATGCATTCTTAATCTACTCAAACTTATAAAATACTGTAGCTATACATATAAACAAAATGATTGCTACGATAATAACGTCGGTATGAAGTTTTTATTTAATTGCTTTAATTAAGAAATTTTCTCATAACCCCCCTCCGCCCAAAACAGTGCAAAGACGCTAATGTGTGAACCTGCCCATTTTTATTAATCTTTCACTTAAATTAGAACGAATTAATGGTCAATAAATGTAAATTTTGGTTTAGAAAAATTAATTGCAAAAAAATGGTTTGCATATAATTTTTAATTTACAAATTTAACAAACTTTTTGGTAGGAATATTATAATAAAGTTTATTTGTAAGGCTTCAAAGGTTTTTTGGTAGCACAAAAGTCTTTCCCACTTTCAACTTTTTTCCCTTTAAATACTTGTTAACAATTTCCTTCGGTATACAAAAAAGTTTGCTAGAGGCAGGCAATCCATGCAAGAGACATTTTAAAATTGACTTTAATCCCAGAGCTAAGGCTGTTTGATTACTTACAAGAATTGTGGTAACCACTAGCGTGACATTCATTGTTCCCGGATCAAAGAAAGCACCACGGTCGGTGATGTTGACCCCTGCCCCTGGGGTCCACTCCCCAACTTTCACTAGTGCATGCTGTTTTAATTTCAGTAAATCCAGCTTGAAGAGAATCCGACGACCTTCCTTAAATTCAATTGGACCACTCAATCCTTTGAATTCAACCTGCAACAAATACATGTTCCTGAAAATTCGGTCACGATGGCTTGTGTTAGTTATTATTTAAACTGTCTTATACGCCTGATTGGTTACTTTGTTTTGAGATGTAATTGTTGAGTCACGTGCTAGCTTCGAATTTGAAGTTTCTTAACGATCACCGCCAGCAAATTAAGGTACAGACCGAGGGCGCGAAAGGGATGAACTTCGACAGATAGTTTCTTGGGTTTTCTACACGAAACTTACTGTAATAGGGTCAGATCTATTAATCCGGGCGTCTCTAGTCGAACTGTGCAAAATTTGTACATTTCATCGAAGGATAAAAAAAATGATCTGAAATTTTTGTTATCAGCATAGTGGCATATGATCTGTTTAATGAAAATATTTTCAAGATGGAGACACTTCTGGAAATACCGGTCATTGCCAAGGCCTACTATTTAAAAATGTTACAATTTTCTCTAAACTCTATAAAAAATTCTTAATAACTCGAAAATTATTGCAGATAGGTGTAGGAAATGCTAATACAGATTGATGCAGAATGCTTTAACTTCACACAACAAAGTAAAACATCGTTATTAATTAAATTTAAGTAATGTTGCAGTAAAAATTGCAAGGCCTGCATCAAAATTAATTAATAAATCGCCAACTGCCAAACACAATTCGTCAGAAAAGTAAGAAAATTAATTGTTGCATTATGTAACAGCATCAGGGGTGCCAATGGAGCTTTATTTGTAATTGAGATTGATTGCAAATCCAAAAAGCACACGGCAGAACGCGCTTTCTTTACCGGTAAAACAGCCAAATGAAGTAGCGTGCAAGAGCGACTAACCAAACGCGAAATTCTTTCGTAAGGTGCTACCCTTTTGCGTAATGCTCACTTAATATAATATGAAAACCTTTATTGCATATAATTTATTAGGCAGGAAAGTTTAAGGTACATTATTCAATAGCTCTGACCTATTTCTTGTCACACAAAGCCATTTTATAAAGCCATTTATTTTATGGAAATTACATAACGGCTATGAAAGTTTTAATTTGACAGACCGTTAATTTAAAATAACTGTAGTTCTTTTTTAGTCGCATTTTCAATTAGATTTATTTCCCAGCTTTCCTTTAATGTGCCCAAAAAAAGTTTATTCTGAAATGTCTTTGCGCCGATGAAGTTGATAACTGGTTTCTTAAACTATTTAAGTTTTTTGTTTTTTATATTCGTTGGATTTGAATGTTTAGTTAAATTAAGACGAAACTGTTTAAGATTCGAATGAAATAATAACAACTGGCTTGCTAAATTAAACAAATGAAATTTAAATAAAATTAATTGAAAATCAAAAAATGTTTTTAGCGATACTTAAATCACTTTTAAGAATAGTTTTTTGTTACAACTTGCAATGTAGAAGAAATACTTATGCACTAAATATTAATTTAATTATTTCGGCGCCCAAGAGTTATTTGGTTCCATATCACATGCAGATCAACTTTAAAGTTCCTCTTTTTATCACTCTGTTTTTGCGTTTAATTTCTCTGAACACGCTTACTTAAATGATACATTCAAAATTATGAAATTTTAGTCAAATTTTGAGTCACTACCAATAGTACCAATTTCAAAATGGATGTGGAACCACCTACCAAGCTGGTTATTACTTTTTTTATTAGTTTGTCCCATGAGCATTGTATTTTTCTAGTGTTTGGATAAAAAGTAAAGTTTATTTAGATTACAATAATTTTAATAAGGATAACCAAATTGCGATAATGAAAGTTTAGCTTTTTTACAATTATGAACCAATTTTTTAAAATAAAAACTTCAACATTAACATTTTAACTTTCTCTTAATAAAAAACCGTAAAAAATGGTATAAAAAGTAGAATAGTATTGTAAACAAGTAAATTATTATAGTTAAGTATTATATGAACTTAACAGCGCAATTAATTTTTAAAAACTTAAAATAAGACCACTTCAGAATTGTATAATAAAAGTCTTTACCAACATCTGGCATATATTTTAACATAGACATTATATCCTTTTTTCCCGTCAGTTAAAGTAGATTTATGCTAGCAGTTTAGTATTTTCCGTTTGCAGACTCTCTACACAAACTTATTTAACTAAATTCTTCATCAAATGTTTTTTTTACTTAACAAAGCAGTTGTCTTGAGAGGAAATTATCCGTTAAATTAGCATGTAAAGGTACTTTACTACAACAAAGAGATGAAGCAGCTTTTTGTTAGTTTAAATAAAACAATTTCTTTTGACGTTAACACAATTTGCAATAGCGCTTTGGTTTTCGGAGAAGCAAGAATAATCCCAAGTAATGAATTTGCGTTATAAACTATAAACGCAGTGGTTTTTTTATTTTACTGTGGATGGCATCCATTTCTTGTACAAGTCCATGTCTTTTCGAACATTTTTGCTCTATGATGTGATAGGTATAACATTAGTTTAAAATAAAATTAAAAAGAGCGGTACTCATTTTGAGGAACACATAAATCTGACCTGAACCTAACATGATTGATGTGGGGGCATTTTGAGGTAAAAGAAACGAATTCAAATTTTGGCCGCAAAATGGCGTATGGAATAAAATAACTCTCAGGCGACGAAATAGTGTTTTTAATTAAACACTTCTGGATTATACTCAACATTTTTGATGTTCTTTGCTGGTCGATAGGAATTAAATTTGGCGGTGCAGTTTTGAAATATTTGAAGACAACCAATCTTGATTTTGTTTTTGGCTTGTAATAAGTGTCATTGCTCAGCTGTGATGTTAACGTTTTATTAAACGAAAATTAGCAGAGTAATACAATCAAAACGCAAACAGATTTTCGCGAAATTGCCCGCGAAACATTCACGTCTTGAAACGCAAAACTGTCCTATATTAAAGTAACAGGACAGCTTATGGTTCTTGGTACGTAAAACACGAAAGCGCCGCTATAAAACTCGGTGGCTCTTGTAGTTTTGTACGGATCCGTTGCCCGCCGGCGACATGCTGATGTTACGAGGGAGACCATAAAAGCTTTGCTGGCAAAAATTCAAATTGGGTGCGGAATGGCATCGACTCTTGTTTGTAATTTACGGAACTACAGCACGGTAAAGAGATTTTTGGATAACAACGGGTGTAATCTGGCGAAATTGCTAATTGCTTGGAGTGTAATAATTTTACACGAAGAGAAATTACTTAATGAATTTTAGTTTTGGGTAATCTCTTTTATTAATGTTTTTATGTAGGTATGTAAGTTTGCTTAACGCTTAAGTGTAATTTATCTTTGAGATACATTGCGAACCTATTAGGTATCTCATTAGCCTAATTGGTGTCAAAACTGGAGCGTTCAGCTAATCTCTCTCTGTACCTTAACTGACTTGTCAAAATAGTTCCGACTGTTAAAGCTTGGACATCTCTTGCTGTATGAATGCATTGAAAATTATCGATAATTGTTGAGATTAAAAAACACGAGTGCACGAAGTGCACGAGTGTTTTTTTGATTGAACTTGCATGAGTGGAGATTTGTCAAAAATTATAGATTTTGTCAGAAAATTTCCTTCACCAAACCTACCTGTCAAATTAAAAGTATGTTATGTCAAATTTTACAAGTATTGTCAGAGTGGTGCGTCAGGGGTGTGGTTTAATCTATATTAAAGTAACGCTACTGGTCGCCGAAATTCGTCAAAAAATTATCAAGACCAAAATATTTAATTCCCTCTCCAAGTTTATATTTTCGACCAATCACAAACTCAGATTTCTTAGAAACGACCAATAAACACATGAAAATCTGTTAATTGCAAAAAGGATATTATCAGTGTATGATTATGTTTATTGGTAGTTTCTGGGAAATCTGTGTTTGTTATTGGTCGAAAACGCAAATATAACGGGGAGATCAACATCTGAGAGGGGAACGTTAAATTTTTTACCGTGTAATAATGCTCTTTATTGGTAGTCTTTAGAAGATTTAACATTAGTGATTGGTTAAAAACGCAAATTTGATAGGTGAAGGAAATTTTCGTTAAAAAATCTGAGTATAATTCCTTACTTTGAAATACACGTTTAAAAAGAGTAGTGAGAAATAAAACAGCCAAGCGAAAATATCTTTTTAAAAGGTGTAACAAACTAAGACATTTCAAAGTACTTATTTAGTTAGAGAAAGCAAGCCTTTATTTAAATACTTGGTCTTTTTGCTGTGTTTGAAAGGCAGTCGTTTAGTCAGAACCACTTGTTGCTTCGGAGGTGAATGTAGTCAACAAACTTGGCTAAATTTGTTTGCATAGTTTTCTCTTTTATTTTAACAGTTTAAACCGAAATTAGACACGTGTTTGTGAAGCGCCATGGCATGTAGGTACAAGTTAAGACGATTTTTTAATATTTCCTGCTGAGTTTTAATTAAAGTGCAAAGTGAACGGCTCAATGGTAATCGAATCCTGAAAATTTGTAATTTGAAATCTTTACCACTTATAGTTGTTTCTTGTTGATGATTACATTGTAGTTCTGTGCAGTAATTAGATAAATTTACAAACAAATTATTGCTAATATTATACTCAGTTCTGAATGTATTAGATCTAAATGAACCTATTTTTTGTGTGTCTATTAATAAACTTAAAACCAAAATAACTTCTAAAATATCTAGTGTAGACACAAGAATTGCTTAATATTTATAAAAGACAATTAAATCTACAAGATAAAGTAAAATTATATAGGGTGTTGTATTTAAAATAACAAATTTATGTCGACTTAAAGGAAAGCTTGCTGCGCGCGCCTCAAATATGTAGTAATATATTATAATAATTATTAAAACATTTCAAATTTTTGTGATAACTTTTAAGTGTTGTACTGTACCTATATTAGTTTTCAAGATTAATATTGTTCAGTGTTTGTTGCTTTTATAAAGACACAATGTAATGTTGTCTCTCGACAAAGTTTTATTGTTCCCTACCTCTCTATTGCGCTATAGTAATATGCAGTTGTAGATGTTGAAGTTAAAGCACTTTGAAAATTGCCATACAAAATTGTGTTCCTGCAGTGGTGTAACTACTCCAGTTATATTCGCTTCCGGGTCTGTAAGTTTCAGTAAACTTCCGGGCACGAAATTTAGCGTAAAACATCTTCACAGAAATTAATTTCGTTTTAAAACTGAATGGAAATTGGATGTCACGTAAAATATAAAGTGTGATGATTGAGACATTTATTAAAAAAATAAATCCTTTTAGACTCGTTATCAATTTAAAATCTTTTCAAATTGACAGGATGTCTTAGTAAGAAGCGCAGAATTAATCGAAGCTGTTTAAAAACAGTATTTATCAACATTCTAAAGATAATTTCACGACGAGCTGGTAATCTAGAAGCAATTTGTCTTTGTAGAGAGATAATATAATCTAGTTGGCTAGTTGTAAAAAGAAACTAGCGTTTTTTAGGTGTCTTGTTGGTAAGATTGATTTCCCTGGAAATTTTTAATGTAGAAGTAATTTAAAAAAAAAGCAATTAAGTCAGCAAAACTATTCAAAAATGATGTATGGTCAAAAACGTAATTTTATTACACTCGTCTTTTAATTTCAATGGAAGTAGATATTCTAAACAGCTTTTTCATGGACTTATTTAAAAAAAAAATCTTGCTTGAATACTGATAATGGTAAACAAAGGCATATTAATCTGTGCCTGAAAACAGCTATAAGTAAATGTTTTATTTTCAAAATTGTGCTCACACCGCTTCCAAAAAACGTCTCAAATCTGTACAGCAAGGTTTTAAACACCTTCAAATCCGATTTTTGTTCTTCTTCTTATACTAAATCCTGGGGTAAGATCAAAATTTTTTTGTCAGCTTTCGTACCGTGTTTACATGTCTAAGCTGAATCGATCTAGTCTCGAAGCACAGTCTGGGTCAGGAGGTCCGCAATCAGATTCCAACTTCCCCCATTTCTCATTCATGTCTTCATATGGATTCTGCTTTATATTTTTAAAAAATTTCTACGCGAATGTAGTCGGAGCGCATGGATCTGGCGGTGCATCTAGCGAGCCAATTTATATGCAAGAAATTTTTTATTATGTAGCTGTCGAGATTTGCTTCAAGAAAGATATTCGTTTCTGGGAAAATTATGTTGCTCGCTATAGCGAGCCCAGGCAAATTATACAGATTCATATATTGCGTCGAATAGTCAGTGATATGTGAGAGAAAATTGTGCCAGAAAGTTTGTATTTCCTCACCGAGTAGTGTGGAAAATATCAGAGTAAATTTATTTTCTATAATGAACACTACAGACCTAAATGATTAACTGTGGATGCAATTTGTATTTTAGTTATGGCTGGGTAGATAACATAAAAAACGCCCCTGCAGTTTAGGTCTTTAAGCATTACTAAAGTATTAAAATCTTTACATAACTTACTTAAAATTAATTTAAATATCTTTTTTTGATTTGCTTATAATTAGTTGTTATGTTCGGCTTTTATTAACATTTTCCGAAAATATAAAGACCATTGCAAAACAATCGATTTTTTTCTGAAAAAAGTTGCAAGGTTATAGTCTTGGAATTTATTGAAAAAGTTTGAGAGTCTATAAAAAAAATTTCAGGCCTTTTTTGAACAAACCAAAGGTGGAAATGTATTGCTTAGGGTGTCTTTAACATTTTCCGAAAATATAAAGACCATCGCAAAACAATCGATTTTTTTCTGAAAAAAGTTGCAAGGTTATAGTCTTGGAATTTATTGAAAAAGTTTGAGAGTCTAAAAAAAATATTTCAGGCCTTTTTTGAACAAACCAAAGTTGGAAATGTATTGCTTAGGGTGTCTTTAACATTTTCCGAAAATATAAAGACCATCGCAAAGCATTCGATTTTTTTCTGAAAAAAGTTGCAAGGTTATAGTCTTGGAATTTATTGAAAAAGTTTGAGAGTCTATAAAACATGTTTCAGGCATTTTTTGAACAAACCAAAGGTGAAAATGCATTGCTTAGGGTGTCTTTAACATTTTCCGAAAATATAAAGACCATCGCAAAACATTCGATTTTTTTCTGAAAAAAGTTGCAAGGTTATAGTCTTGGAATTTATTGAAAAAGTTTGAGAGTCTATAAAAAACGTCTCAGGCCTTTTTTGAACAAACCAAAGGTGGAAATGCATTGCTTAGGGCAGGGATGGCAAATAGGATTTGATCAGTGTGCCAAAATAAAATAAAATTTAATACAAATTTTTCCCCGTGCCAGTACCTAACCTAACCTACCCTACCTACCTACCTACCTACCAGAAACAACTGTCAGTTATTTCGATCAGTATTGCCAACGTCATGATTTTATGTGTCACTAAATACATATGCAATCAGTGGCGTAGCTAGAGGTTGTGCCGCCTGGGGCGGTCCCTAAATTTGCCGCCCCTATAAATAAGGGTTGTTAATTTTTGATTTTTGCCAAATGCAAGCAGAGATCGACACGAAAAAGTGGGGGGAAAACAAATTGCGCCGCAGGCGATTTTTTTTTTTAAATTTTAGACGTTCAAACGTGTTTTAACCCTTTCATTACTAACGGGACACATAGGTCCCATTATAAGTTTAAAAAATTCTGGTGGTAATATTGCAAATACTATTTAGCGTTTGAGTTGTCCCATCCGTTCTTTAACTTGTATTGGACAATTTTCAGTTGGCAGTACTAACAATTTATGTTCCGCAGTGCGTATTAAGTTATATTATTGTGGTAAAATGAGTAGGTAAGTGCTCCAAATATATTTGATTTGATTTGAAAACGATTTAGAATATTGTGCAACAACTTTGCTGTATATTTTATCAATTTAAAATTAAAAATAAGCTGTTTTATATCAATGGGACCTATACGTCCCATCAGGTGTACACAGTGGGACACATGTTTCCCATCAGGTTCATGAAACAAGGTACGGTTTTTTCCAGAAATCGCAAGATTTTAACACAAGACGAGATGAAAGCAATTTTAGATATGTCAGATGAGTCCGAAGAAGACCCTTTTTCAACAGACGATGACTGTGACCCTGATTACTGCCCAGGTAGTCCAGAAGTGACTGAAGAAAAAGAAAATTGTTTTTTACTGTTCCATAAACAATAGAACCTGTTGGGACAAATGTGTCCCAGCTATACTACCGGATGGTACACATTTGTCCCAGGTCCAAACTGTAAGTTCTGAATTACAAAAAAATAAATTTAAAAAAAAAAACATTATTTAGCCTATTATTACTATATGTACACAAAAAAAATGGTATAAATGAAAAAAAAAAAAATTCGTAATGAAAGGGTTAAAGCAAGTTAGATAATGGAGAATACTTAATCATCTTCCAAAATTACAGTTTTACAGTAGAACCTTTTCTGATTTTTTAAAAAATCAGATCGCCCAACTCCTACGAAATTATTTTTAATAAGGGCGAAAAGTCCCGGTTACAATAGAGTTTAAAACTGCATGGAATTTAATGCCTAAAATAAATGAATTGTTTGAAATTTTATTGAATGGCTGGTACCGTATCGTAAATTTTATTAGAAACTTGGAATTTCTGTCGTTACAAGGGAGCGGGTTTTCAGTGAAGCAAGGTCAAGTAGCCCGTTTTATCCTCTAACTTCGGTAAGAATTCCTTTTTCTAAAATTAATTTTTATGAATTTAATAGCGCTAGTGCGGAACTGATTATTATATCTACTGATCCTTCATTACCCCGAGATTTTCATTTTTACCCCATTTGTGTAGACTAAAAGTGCCGCCCGGGGCGGACCGCCCCCCCATTGCTACGCTACTGTATGCAATCAAAAGTTCCGTGCATCGCTACAGTTGGTATTTTATATGAAGATATAGTAATGAACAAATTATTGTATCGATATAAGAAGAGTTGTTATTTTCTGGTATTTTTAATTTTTTGATATTTAAATAACATGTAGTTGTAGATAATTAGCATACTAATTAAAAATAAATAAAACATTTCGAAAAATTTTAAAATTAAAAAAAAAAATTATTCATAGAATTCTTTAGGGTGCCGTCGAAAATCTCTCGCGTGCCACGTTTGGCACGCGTGCCACCTATTTGCCATCCCTGGCTTAGGGTGTCCTTGACATTTTCCGAAAATATAAAGACTATCGCAAAACAATAGTTTTTTTTCTGAAAAAAGTTGCAAGGTCTTGGAATTTATTGAAAAAGTTTGAGAGTCTATAAAAAATGTTTCAGGCCTTTTTTGAACAAACCAAAGGTGGAAATGCATTGCTTAGGGTGTCTTTAACATTTTCCGAAAATATAAAGACCATCGCAAAACATTCGATTTTTTTCTGAAAAAAGTTGCAAGGTTATAGTCTTGGAATTTATTGAAAAAGTTTGAGAGTCTATAAAAAATGTTTCAGGCCTTTTTCAAACAAACCAAAGGTGGAAATGCATTGCTTAGGGTGTCTTTAACATTTTCCGAAAATATAAAGATCATCGCAAAACAATCGATATTTTTCTGAAAAAAGTTGCAAGGTTATGTCTTGGAATTTATTGAAAAAGTTTGAGAGTCTATAAAAAATGTTTCAGGCCTTTTTTGAACAAACCAAAGGTGGAAATGCATTGCTTAGGGTGTCTTTAACATTTTCCGAAAATATAAAGACCATCGCAAAACATTCGATTTTTTCCTGAAAAAAGTTGCAAGGTTATGTCTTGGAATTTATTGAAAAAGTTTGAGAGTCTATAAAAAATGTTTCAGGCCTTTTTTGAACAAACCAAAGGTGGAAATGCATTGCTTAGGGTGTCTTTAACATTTTCCGAAAATATAAAGACCATCGCAAAACATTCGATTTTTTTCTGAAAAAAGTTGCAAGGTTATGGTCTTGGAATTTATTGAAAAAGTTTGAGAGTCTATAAAAAATGTTTCAGGCCTTTTTCGAACAAACCAAAGGTGGAAATGCACTGCTTAGGGTGTCTTTAACATTTTCCGAAAATATAAAGATCATCGCAAAACAATCGATTTTTTTCTGAAAAAAGTTGCAAGGTTATGTCTTGGAATTTATTGAAAACGTTTGAGAGTCTATAAAAAATGTTTCAGGCCTTTTTTAAACAAACCAAAGGTGGAAATGCATTGCTTAGGGTGTCTTTAACATTTTCCGAAAATATAAAGACCATCGCAAAACATTCGATTTTTTCTGAAAAAAGTTGCAAGGTTATAGTCTTGGAATTTATTGAAAAAGTTTGAGAGTCTATAAAAAATGTTTCAGGCTTTTTTTGAACAAACTATAGGTGGAAATGCATTGCTTAGGGTGTCTTTAACATTTTCCGAAAATATAAAGACCATCGCAAAACATTCGATTTTTTTCTGAAAAAAGTTGCAAGGTTATGGTCTTGGAATTTATTGAAAAAGTTTGAGAGTCTATAAAAAATGTTTCAGGCTTTTTTTGAACAAACTATAGGTGAAAATGCATTGCTTAGGGTGTCTTTAACATTTTCCGAAAATATAAAGACCATCGCAAAACATTCGATTTTTTTCTGAAAAAAGTTGCAAGGTTATGGTCTTGGAATTTATTGAAAAAGTTTGAGAGTCTATAAAAAATGTTTCAGGCTTTTTTTAAACAAACTATAGGTGAAAATGCATTGCTTAGGGTGTCTTTAACATTTTCCGAAAATATAAAGACCATCGCAAAACATTCGATTTTTTCTGAAAAAAGTTGCAAGGTTATAATAGTCTTGCAATTTATTGAAAAAGTTTGAGAGTCTATAAAAAATGTTTCAGGCTTTTTTTGAACAAACTATAGGTGAAAATGCATTGCTTAGAGTGTCTTTAACATTTTCCGAAAATATAAAGACCATCGCAAAACATTCGATTTTTTTCTGAAAAAAGTTGCAAGGTTATAGTCTTGGAATTTATTGAAAAAGTTTGAGAGTATGAAAAATGTTTCAGGCCTTTTTTGAACAAACCATAGGTGGAAATGCATTGCTTAAAGTGTCTTTAAGATCTCAAATTAGCTTTGTAAACCGCAGTTGAAACAGCACAATATTCTGAAGCTTTGCCACCGATATAGCTGCCAAATCGGCTTTTAACCGTACAAACAACTTATTCACATTAACATGAAAATTACTCCTCGGCTGTCACTTCTGCTGAACGCGGATTAGTAGAAAGTTTATGGCGAAACGTTCTGTTTTCGCACACTATTTACGCTGTGAATGTAGCCAGTCGTAGATGGGTTAAGATAAACTGCAGGATTTGTACTGTGCGTGACTGCTTTTGCCAAGTTGAAGGATTAGTTCTAGCAGTTTTTCACTTTTCATTTCGAAACTGACTTATGTAATGAAAAAATGGGGGTCATGATTTATGTATAGCACTAACTGTTTGCTTGCTTTAATTCATTTGGGAGACATATAAATAATTAATTTTTGTGTTGTTGTCAGTTTCGGATCATAAAGACTTATTGCTTGTTTGGCTAAAAAAGAGGAAATACTTGTTATTGTTTGTAAACTTAAGGGTGTCCCAAATTCGATACTCAGCATGGAGTTTTAGCTTATCTTAAGAAAGACGAGGCAAAATTTATAATGTACCAAAATAAATAAAGCTTCTTACGCAATATCTAATTGGATTAGCATGATTTTTATATATTTTTTATTTAGTTATGAGTTCTACTGTTGAGCTGTGTTGCGCTGACTTTTTTTTTCATGGTTTTGAGTCTTGTGCTAGCTTTTTGTCTTTCCATTTAATATTTTAATCCGTTGCTGCTTTTTTTACTTCATTGTGTCAGGTTTTTCTTGGTCTATCTCTTTTGTTTTTTTCTCTGTGATCTTGCTTCATATGCTCTTCTGGTTAACCTTGCTGTTTTCATCCTATAAATGTGAACCAACCATCCCCGCTGTCTCTCTTGTATTTTGTTTCAACTGATTTTATCTTTAATTGTTTTCTATGCCCTTTAAAATAATCGCCAAGCTTTTGATTTCCCTTTAAATTATTTTAAATCCTTTGACATCGCAATTATATTGAATGTCGATTTCTCCTAGCGCGATTGTCTGTTCTGTGTTTTATATTAAAAAGTAAATCCATAGCGCCCCGCAAAATATTTCCAATAATAAACGAATGGTTCAATGACTAACTCGAGTGGTAGTGGAGCGCTGGTTTGGCGACAGATAAAACTTTCAAAGGATTCGAATACAAAGGTATCTTACGGAAGTGTTCAAATAAGTGTTAGAGAATATCAAAACCGAATAGTTCAAATGGAAACTCTAACAATTTGGTAGCTGCAATCGCGAAGACAGAAAAATATCGGGGAGAAATAGTATTATACAGTGTGTTCCAAATTCTTCGCCCAATAACGGTTATCGCTTATCTTAAGAACGAAAGTCAGTTAAATTGAAGCCAATTTCTGGTTTCATGTCCTTTATTTTAGGAGATATTTAACGATAAAAACACTTCCTTTAGGGAACTTTTTATTTCATATATGGTAATCTAGAGTTATTCTTAACTCTAAACCATGAATTGGAAAAAATTAAGATGAATTAAATACCAACAAAACTAAAACTATGATCGTTACAACAGAGAACAAAAGGGCATAACATCACTTTAGATGGGCTTAGGTTGGAACAGGTAGAAAGATTTAAAGATTTAGGAGTGGTAGACCGAGAAAAACCTGGCAAGACGAAGTTAAAAAAGCAGCAACAGATAGAAACATTAAATGAAAAGACATATTTTGAGCTAGCACAAGACAGAAAAACATGAAAAAAAGTCAGCACCACACAACTCGACAGTCCTAATAAATACGTTTATTAATGCCACAGTTGCTTAATAATTTGCCCTGGTAGTAGGTGAAAATGACAGTCGAATTCTAAAAAAACATATAGTTTTGGTCACGAACAATGGCGAATGCGTGAATTATTTAGAACAACAGGGACTTTGTTGAGGCTTAAGAGTTAGACGTTAATCTAACCAACATTGCGTGTAAGGGTCTTACTACTACAAAGACGAGAATTAATTGTTCCGTTCATATTAGTTCCGTTTTAATCAATATGTGCCGGATATTAATAAGTTCGCAGCAGAGATGGAGTATCATATTAGGAAGTGTTTATCAAACTCATGTGTTCATTTCCTAACGCCGGATTTACTTTTCCGGTTCGTTAGGTTGATGATAAAACGTACTTGGAGAAAAAGTTGTGCAGTTACTGGAAGATAAAGCAAAAAATATACGATGTATCAGGGAGAATCTCAATTAATAAATGCGACACATGTACTTCTGAAAATTTACACACAAACTTGGTGTTGAACACTAAATTTGACCTTAAACTGCGTACCAAAGTATATAAAGAAAGTATTTATCATGCTTTAACTACATCTTTCTGGTGTGTTTCGGAACAAAAGGTAATTGAATACGGCCAGACGTTTTAATGATGGCTTTATTGAATTGTTTTGCGTTCTCCTTCATAACGATGCGGTGGTAGATCGTGAGAGATATCTAATTGATTTTTACGGAGAGGTATTTAATAGTTGTTAATTTATCCTTGCTGTAAATAGATTGAACTTGATTGATAAAAGGTTTGGGCTAGGTTACAGGGTAAGAATTGTGTTAAAGGGTTCTTGAAAATTGACGTTCCGTCTACATTCATTATAGTCATCATCAGGGCAGTAGCTGAATTGTTATTGGAACATGTATAATTAGTGTTTGGTTGGATTGGGGGTGGTTAATTGTGATTTTTTTCTAGTACAAAGTGTAATTTATACAGAGGAAATACAGAGAACATGATACATGAAGAAATAAAGTCAGAAGAAGTAATTATAGCTATAAAAATTGTGAAACGAGGGAAGGAGGCTGGACATGATGAAATAACAACGGAAATGGTAATTGACAACAATGAAATAAAAGTACTAGTCAAATTCTTTAACAAGATTCAAGACGAAGAATGGATACCTATAGACTGGAAAGTAGGAGTTATCTTACTCCTGCAAAAAAAGGAGCAAACAAAGATTGTAATAACCATAGGGGTATAGCTTTGACAAGTACGATGGTTAAGATATACGAGAGAATACTGGAAAAAAGATTAAAAACTGTAACAGAGGCGCAGTTTGAAGAAGCTTAGTGTGGTTTCAAAAAGGGAAGAGGAGTCCAAGACCACATATTTACTATGAAGCAAATGATAGAAAAGAACACAAGCAACACCATATATGTAGTTTTTATCCACGTCGAGAAAGCATTTGACAGCATCCCTAGAAAATAGGTATGGAATAGTCTTAGATAAAGAAGAATTAGTAAAAAGCTAGAAAAAGCTATTTTTGGCATATACAGAAACAAGAAATTATGTCAGAACAGGCAACCTACAATCAGAGGAGTTCGTAACCAAAGATATATTAAGACAAGGGGTAGTTCTGAGTAGTAAGGATGGAGGATTGAAGACAAACAAAAAGAATTTGACAAAGAGGAAGACCGAGGAAAGCTTGGAACCAAGTGGTGGCTGAATGTCTGAAGGATAGAGGAATGACCTGGAGTGAGGGGATGAGGAAGGTAAGGAACAGAAGAGAGTGGACAGTGTTTATTCATTAAACTGGTTGATGTTTTGTAATGTACCTTAACACCTACGGGTATATAAGGATATGGTTATTAATAATAATAACTAACAAAGTGTAAATACTGAGTCTTTCTTGTTTTACAATTTAATACAAGTTTTTAAATCTTATTTTACACCATTTGATGGTAAATAATTGTTATTAAGTGTGTAAGTTACGTTTGTTTGATGTTTAAAATTGCTTTATCAAGTGTTTGTGATTTTTGTTCTAAGACTCCAAACTCTAAACCTAAGAGTACTCTCATATAGTAAATTTTAACTACTGCAAAAACATTTTATATATTTGAGATATAATGTAGCAGAACAGAATTGCGTCGGTAAAAGATTGTTGCACGATTAATAATTTAAAGTAAAATTGCCTTTTGTTTGTTGTATTTTGAAGCAGCTGCAAACATTTCATGGCTCCACTTTTCATGGATTCTTTTTTTTTGTAGAAACGACTTTACTACGTAGTATGCATTTGGTAACATTTTTTATTTTAACACGTAGCACAACACAATATAATGCAACTAACATAATGAAGCAAATATGCTCTAATTTTTTTTTGCAGCTGGCGCGTGCCAAAACGATTACAAAATAAAAACGAGAGCAATTTAATGTGTCTTTAAAAAATATTGTCGAATAACTGATGTGTGAGGGTTAAAAAGTCCTGTGTTTTAAATGATTGAAGTGTCAGATACACTCAACCATATATGTATTATCAGAACATTTATTTTATCGCCATTTATATGCAGGACACGCTCGTACGATTGATGGCGTCCGTGGGGAATGATTACGTGGAAAACTGTGGAGTTTTTCATTACGAGCTATGAATGATATTATTCCGAAAATGTTAATAAAAATATTAATAATTATGTGATACTCCATCCAAACTTTTATGACTTATATTCATTCGTTCATTGAGCAGCATAATCCTTAGGATTATGGCTAAAGTTTTTCGTATCTAGTTTTGCTCTTCGTAGTACGCGTTCTAAAATTAAGTTAAATATGGTTGGGGATAGTGAGTCCCCTTGTTTTACATTTTGGTTTACTTCAAAGGATTTCGTTAATATTCCTTGTAATCTCACTTTTGCTATTGACTGATATACTTATATAGTTTAAGAAAATATCCTACATTTTTTATACCGCTTCTTATAATTCAGACTATATTTTCATGATTAGTATCATTTTGGCGAGATATTCTGCATTTTTGGAGTGTTTAACTACGTGAGAAACTTTGTTGTTTGAGAAATGGACTGTCTACATGACTTGAATTATAAAAGTGGTCACACGTAGAGATGGAGCTTGTTTTATTCCTCAAAGACAACTAAAGAAACATTTTATCTAATGCGAATATCAAATATAAATTGGTGTAGTGTTTAGATTAAATGATGAATGTTTAGTTTTATTGGAGAATGTAATACGAGTGATAAAAACGTCAAATATATAAAGTAGCCCAAGAAAGTCAAAGTGTTTAAGAATAAAAATTGAATTGCACCACAACAAATGTGTGCTTTTTTAAGTTAAGTCCTTAATAATGAAATTGAAACAAAAAGTAATTTTATTTTCCATATTTATAAACAATTTTTGAGGACGTATTTTTAATTGTTCTTCTTACATAAATATACAATTTAATTAAGATATTTTGAACACAAATCTGGATTTATTTCGTTAATTATGTTAACAGAAAGTAACTTCTATAAAATGTCTCCAAAAAAGTTTTTCTTAATCGCGGTTGATGTGCATCCGCCATTATCTTGCAGGTCACAATCGTATTTTACGAAACGTGGCAATATTTTTTTCATACTTAGCAGGAAATAGGCTTTTAAGAGTATTGAAATAATGGATCGCCGTCCGTTTTAGCTTTTTTGGGGCGCAGTTATCATAAATTATACCCAACAGTCTACAAATTTCGTGCATTTAGCTATGTTTTTCTTAATTGAGGTCAAGCTTTTAAACTTTGGTTTCGTCGCGTGCTGGTGAATCCTCAGCTTGAACTAAAATTTACTTCTTAAGAGTTTTATGGTCCACGGAATTTGCTAAATTATTACAAGTTTTTTGTTGTACCCAACAAATTTTAAAGCTAAAGTTTTAGTGCAGTTTCGTGAAAAACTTTTCAAGATTTTGACTTAAATCATGAAAGCTTGCACAAAATTAATTAAAAATTGAGACTGGTCCTATTAGGAATTCTCGATTTTAAATGTTTTGAACCTTAAACTCACCGTATTAATGTAATTAATAAGACTTAATCCTCCATCCCACGGCTGTTCCCGTTCACAGGACACATTTGATAGCTTCAAAGTGTGAGACTGCTCCAACGTCTGCAAACCGATGGCGAAAACGAAAACTGAATCGTACATTAATGCTGCTTCAGCCTGTAACATAAGAAGAAAAGAATACTTAAGTCTACTTTGTTTTACAGTAAATTGTTCTTAATCTTTCTATTTGCTATATATGAAGTGTAAACAATTAAGTTTCTTTGTTTTGGAGGTGGTCCTGCAGATGGACACTATTTGATCCACCTGAAGCAAACTTTTGTTGTACATATTTGATCGTTACTATATTTTTTTTTCGATGATTCACACGACAAAACTGGAAATTAAATGTTCGTGTTATACGACCAAAGCCATTAAGCTTAAATGAAACACAAAATTTTATCTAAAGTAAATCCATTCTTAAAATTTATATAAAACTTTATACTTTCATGTTGGTTGTTTGCCAACATCGTATCCATTATGGTAAAGTATTAAGAAATAATTCTGGTGATTTGTTAAAGTCATTTAATGCTTACTCCTTACTGAAATTGTTAAAGTCAGACTTCCAACTTCCAAACTTAATGTAATATTTACGTATAAACATCGAAAAATATAGTCCCAGCTAGATATAAAATTGTTGTTTACGAAGTTGGAGGACGTTTTGGAATATTGGGTAAACAGGAATTATGAAACTGGGTTGCTGCTAAGTTAAATTTCAAAGGGTAGTTTCCGTTTTGAGCTTTTCTTTTATTTGTACTTCCAGTTGATGTGATTGGGAGCAGAATTATTCCATAGAACACTGAGGCGAAAGTTTTTTATTTAAGATAGACACTTGAAATTTTCAGGATATGTTTATAATGCTTATGTATAAGATTTAAACGGTTTAGCTAATTATCCAATGTTCTGTCTGTAAGAAACTGCAACAATTAACTCGTCAAAGCAAAATTTCTTCGTTATTAATGTCTTTTCGAATCACATATTCGCGAATAATTTTTCAACTGCTTAAAATAAAGACTTGAAATTTTCAGGATATGTTTATAATGCTTATTCATAAGATTTAAACGGTTCAGGAAATTATCCAATGTTCGGTCTGTAAAAAACTGCAACAAATAACTCGGCAAAGCAAAATTTCTTCGTTATTAATGCCTTTTCGAATCACATATTCGCGAATAATTTTTCAACTGATTAAGATAGAGACTTGAAATTTTCAGGATATGTTTATAATGCTTATTTATAAGATTTAAACGGTTAAGGAAATTATCCAATGTTCTTTTTGTAAGAAACTGCAACAATTAACTCGTCAAAGCAAAATTTCTTCGTTATTAATGTCTTTTCGAATCACATATTCGCGAATAATTTTTCAACTGCTTAAGATAAAGACTTGAAATTTTCAGGATATGTTTATAATGCTTATTCATAAGTTTTAAACGGTTCAGAAAATTATCCAATGTTCGGTCTGTAAAAAACTTCAACAATTCACTCGACAAAGCAAAATTTCTTCGTTATTAATGTCTTTTCGAATCACATATTCGCGAATAATTTTTCAACTGCTTAATATCCTAATTAACGTAAGCAGATCAAGGAAGCCAGACCACCAATTTAGGAACAATACGATGCTGCGTTATATAAAACCGAAGCAAAAATAAAATTTAATGCTACGCGTTAACAATGTTACCCGTTAGAGGCAGACAAACAATAAATTTTAGTAGCAACGAGATCTCTGCGGTTATGTTGATTATGTTAACACCACAAAGCAGCAAGATTGATGTTGTATTACCTGCTTCTGGGTAACGTAATAAACTGGCAAGGAACTTCCCACCGGTAAATTTCAGCGCGGATTAGGCAAACAAATTTGGTTTATGCTTTAGCTGGAATTATATCGTTATAAAAAATGACAAATACAAAATTGGGGATCAGAAAGAAGTAGAAGTGATATTTATAATCTGGTATAAATAATTGTCCGAAAAAATACTTCCTAATGATAATGCACTTTTTTAAAAACTTTAAACAGCTATAAAACATATTTTTAATCGGTTTCTAAACAAAATAATACGCGTTACGCATTGCATAAACGTTGTTTAAACGCAAGAAGCAAATTTTTACATTGAAATTCAAAATTTCTCACCTCTTTTTAACAGTATAAAGTGTGTTGCGAGGTTGCGATCCGACGCAACGCTTATCGGGAACGATAGGTAAACAATAAATGCATGTTTCAAGTTTTACGGCGCCCCTGTGAAGCGGCGCTCCGAGGCAGGCTGCCTCAATGCTACACCCTGTCGACGGCCCTACTGAAAAGACCTGATCATTGCTTATTCTTTAAAATACCCACTGCACCCCCCACTTGACCGGCTCTGGTAAAATATCTTCATTATTTTCTAACGATTCTAGAATATTTATTTTTAATTAACAATAAATAATAAGGCGTTGTAGCTCACGAAACAAATGATAAATTTATCGCCTTCTTGTCCTTTATTAAGATGTTTTGCATTTAATATGAATTATAACCCAACTGTAATAATAATTAATTACAGTTGAGCAGTCCGGAGAATATCAGGTGCACGTACGAATTGTAAAAAACAGCACCCAGGGAAAATATTCATTCAGTGAAGCTTTCCCAGCGACATATACGCGTGACTATAAAATCCAGTGATCCAAAAAGCGGAAGTGATTTATTGGCCGATATATTGCCACCAGGATATTGCTGCATTTGTTTTAGCGGTTGGAAAAAAAAAACTTGACGAATACCGATTGCTTGTCGTTTGTGACAAAAATGTATTGGAGTGTTACCCACATTACTGTCACAACCAGATTAATATGTAACTAACACACGGTGGAGTTTTTAAAGGGCTTATGATGGGGGAATTTGGAAACAGTTGAGTTTGATTGTAAAAAAACTGATTGTAGTTTTTCGCACAGCACTCGTGGATTTTCGTTGAAACTGTTTTTTTATATGTGAAATTCAGAAGAGTTTTGGTACTTATCACTTCTTCTTGAAAGACAGAAATGGAGTACAAATGCTATTAAATCTGGCGCATCCACCAAATTGTACAACTTTTGAAATTTTATCAAACTTCTTGTGTTGAATTCGCGACAATATATTTAAAGAACTCTCCCATACTTAATGCTTGCGACACTGTCAAATAGTGCAAAACTAAACGGTAACGAAGTAAAAGACAAATTAACATTCCGGCACCTGCAAAGAGAACCAACTGGTAAGAATTCTTGCAATTACTCTAATTCAAACGACTATTTCTGCTTCGAAGACATCTTTAGGGATTCATTCAAGCTCTATAATTAACTGTAAGCGCAAATGCAATGAAGCAATTTGCAGGAACTGAATTGTTTTTTGTATATTTTATTGCAACTGCGTCAAGAAACGGTTATAACCTCATTTTTAAAGTGTGATATAAGATATAAATAAATCTAAAAGGTTTAGTAGTTTATGGAAACTGGTGCAATATTTTTGTATTCTAAAACTTGCTATATTTTTCCAGCGAAGTTTTTAGCTTCGTGAAACAAAAACATACCGAAATATGCCAGCAAAAACCAATTTTACCATATTTAAATTGAAAAAATCGTTACCGAAACATTCTCTTAAACTCATTTTGTACTTTATTATCTTGGGTTCGTATATAAAGAATCGCTTAGCCCAGTTTTGGCTTTACACAAAATCCATCAAGCTTTGTGAGAGAAGAATCGGCGGACGGCGTTTCCGGATAATGTGTTATGCAGTATTTTTTGATGACATTAAGAACTTACAAAAAGTGATAATTCTTTTTGCATTTAATTTTCTCGACATGCTAAAACCCGAAACATTTTGATTCCTGTTGTTATTTTAAAGGTTTTAGGGTTCTGAAGTAAATACTACATTTATTTGACACATAATTCTGTACATAAAATTAGAAACTGTGTAATATACTGTCGGTTATAGCTACTTATAATTTATTTCTTTCATCGATTTTCTTAAGAAAACCAATCTTTCTTGGTATTTAATTACTTTTAAAAATTTCTAATGTTATTTTCGAGAAAAACTGCAAGTTTTGGACTTTGTAAAAGTTGCTTAAGTGCATAAACTGTCAAGTCGAGTCAACGTTTACTGTTGAATGGTTTACGTACCTCATACGGATTGAAAATATTCTTTTTGGGTAAATAAAATGGCGTGAGATTCGGCAGATGGTTATTTTTAATATTAAAAGTACAAATATTTTGGTAGTTCATGTACGGTTTTTATTTATAGCTTTTGCACTTACTTTTATGAAAGACAAGTTGACACCCTGCGAATTGGAATTAGCTTGGAATCGTGCCATGTCCCTCAACACCTCCTGTACCGATAAGTCTTCAGTATCGACCACTCGAAACGCGGTCATATTGACGAAGTTATACTTAAAGTCTTCCAGATCGAAAGTTTCCAAGTCGAATGTTGTAAAGAGATAGTGGTACTTGTAGTCGTTCATTTGTAGTTGAAGAATCTGAAAAATGTTACAGTATGAATATGTAATGGAAGCCGTCTTTGTGCCACCGTGACGTGTTCAGATTTAATATATATATTGTGTCGCTTTATATGAATTTGTTCTAGTTTGTGGAGAGTATCTTTACAAAGCGGCGGAGGTTTTTTTTTTGGCTGTTGCGGTGGAGTGGAATTCATTTGTTATATCGGGAGTAAACCATTTTCAAGTGATATAAATTCTCGAAGATTGTCCGTATACTTTGTGCAATGAAAAGGTTAAAACAAATACCAAATAAAAATTGTAAAACAGTATTAAATTTTGTTTCTGGAGGGGCAGAAATGTATTTAATAACTTCTAAGGCTTTTCAACCCTGAAGATGGCTATAAAACAATTAAAACTTGTTTGTAGCCCTTGAAAACAACGTCCAACTTTCAACTCTCAAAGGCTTTTGTGTAAATACGAAATTATTTATACCTCATTTATTACATGTTGTTTATTATTATGGTTGTAGTAATGTTCTACAACACGCTACGCATGCCATTACTAAATATGACTAATTAAATTTTAGATTCACTCGGAACATTAAAGTTGTTACGAACTAGAGCAAAGGTCGAAGAAGTTCTGCGCGTCGGGATAATGGTGCCGCGTTCGATATTAATAATTATGTTACTAATTGCTATGCTTTTACTATCTATCGATTGTTAAAAATTCCGGCCGTTTCATTAACGAGCACAAAATAGGAAACTGTTAGGAACTTTTACTTTAACGACTTGTAAGTTTGCAAATCAAAATTTGGGGAGTGCTTTTGTATGATATCAGCATAAAAACTATTTGAAACTTGATGTCAAAAATCTCGTCCCTAATATACCAAAACTATTGAGTTTAATTCCACTTCTTAAATTTTAAAAGACAAATTAATCTGTTTAATCTTCTATGTTTTTCATTCTTCTATTTTGCACCATGACCTTCTTCGGTTTTGTCCACATATTGGTGTTAGTTTGTCACTCCATTTAGAGTCTATACACCAAGCTGATAAGTAAAAAAAAAAAATACAATGCTTATTAATAGCATAGAAACAAAAAGCAATTCTCTATCATATCACTTAAAATAGTTATTGTTCAATAGTGAAATACTAAACTTAATAAATGAACTATACCACAGTAATATAAAATATAATAGATTATTTATCAAATATTATCATTAAATCAATTAACAAAAGTTTTCGTAAAATAATTCCTTGCATTTTGCTTTCATAATTATACCTATATAGCTTCTATTGTTTGTATTGTACAATGTTTATTGGTTTGTTTTTATCGAGCAACTAATGAGCTGTCTTCTGTTTTTATGCAATTGAATGCTTTTGTTAGAACTATGAAATATAGGTACGCTGGTTTGTTGTATTCTATTGATTTTTCCACTATCTGTCTTAGAACAATCTGGGTTTATTAATATTTGTGACCTCTTTTTTAACTAGGAAATTAAAATAGATGGAGCATTTAGAGCAAAGTATGTCTAAGTTATAGCTGACACTTTATTAATTTTTTTCTTTGCCGTTGCTATCACTGGAAAATTAAATAAAAGTAGAATTAATTGTAGCACTTAATAAGTCATGCCGTAATAGGTAAATATAGTTCTGGGTTTTAGAGTTATTTAAAACGATTCTTAAGACAAATAGTAGAAAGAAGTTTTGGGAAATAAGTGGCTATAACATTTAAATAAAAATGCGCTACCTGCTCTATCGTTTTTTTTTTGTCTAGCATAATTGTAACTGGTTCATGATAAGCATAGCCTTTGTGTTCGTTATATTAATATCATATTATATCTATTTAATGTATCAGCTCATACGTCTAGATTGAGTTGCAAGTCCTACTCGCTTGTAGCTTATAGCACCACATCATCTGCCAAGGCTAATTCTGTTAAGGATATTGTTTTTTTTTCTAAATTCCAATCCCAGCAAATGAGATTTCTGAGAACAATATGGGGATGTAGACTGATTGTTAAAATCAGTAACGAGAAAATTCTAAATAACCTAAGAGTAACAGATATTAAGAAAAAGACGGAGACGAATCAATTAAGGCTTGAACATCTACTACGCATGCCAGAAAGTAGATACGCGAATATAGGATGGAAAATGAAGATGGAGCGAAAAAGAAATAGAGGAAGACCAAGAGTAAAATGGGAAAAAAGTGAGGCAGAGACTAGAAGAAAAAGGAGTCAGCTGGAGAGATCTGCCACAATTAGCTAAAGATGGGCAGGAGTGGAGAAACATAACACAGAAATAGAAAAGCATACCTCGACACCGAAAGGTACAAGAGGAACCGATTAAGCAGAAGAAAAAGAAGAAGATTTAAATAAAGTAGAACATGCACCAATGATAATTGGTAGGTATTTTTCATAACTAGTGCTTCAAAAAAACAAGCATTTATATTTGGGATTCGTCCAACTCCACCACATCAATTAAATTTTAAAAAAAATACAGTTAATACTTAACGATGATTGATGTTTTTTGGTTAATAAAAATCAAAGCGTTGTAGAATGGCCATGTTTCCTGAACTTACCCCTTTCAGAAGATGCTGCATATTGGACGGTTTCGTGTCGATCACCAGGTTATGTATCTCTTTGCTTTTTATTTCCTTTAGTACAGCCCGATACGATTCAGGATCGGCTTGGCGTAAGTGGATTTCAAAATCCGCATGAGGAGATCGAACCAACTCTCTCAGTTTTATAAGACCTGAAACAAAATGTATTACCCATTATTCCACTTGAAGTGTCACACAATAACGTTGTCCGACAATCTACGGCACAAATATCATTTTCTGTAGATTTATATTTGTGGTTATTAACGTAGACATATCTACAATTGATGGAAAATTGTATTAAACGCGTTTAATCAAAAATTCAGGTGATGTCAGGACACAATGGCTTCATCAGCAGTCTCACATAACTAACATATAAGCATTGTGCAATTCCCATCCCATCCAGTCACCTTATATAAATTCCGGACCACGATAGTAATTTCATTCTGAATACAACGAAGAAAATGAACAATGCAAGTATGAGAGATATGTCAGTTTCATATAAAAGGAGGGCTTTGCTGAAGACTTCACTATTTTACCGAACTATCAGCCTCTGAAAGTTATAGTTATGAAAATGAACGAGGTGAAGTGTTATTTTAAGTTAACGAAAGTGTGGTTTAATTATAAATTAATTTTCTCAACGATTTCTAGGTAGCTAACTGTACAGCAAAGTAAACTAGAATGTAAGTAATATAGATACTTATGAAAACTTCTACGAGGAGGTTTTGATAAGTAGTTTGCCTTTGTCGTTTGTAACAAGCAAGAACAAATATCGTTATCATGGAAGCAAGTACGAGGTAAGCGCCAATATTTCCCGGCCTGACATAGATCTAGGTATCGCAGGCGGGTCAAATTCTTTTAACACATTGGTTCAAGTAATTAGCCTAGAAAAAAACCAAAATGGATTTTATGTCAATTAGTGTTCTTATAACTGTCATTCGTTTATCACGATGTCAGAAGTCACGAAAATTGGGTATCAGCTGTTATAAAATTTCTTACTCGCGAAGGTCTTTCTCCTCAAAGCTTCAAAGTTCGACTGAATTGAGTGTACGGGGACAATTCTCCGTCTTATTATGTGGTAAAAGATTGGTCAAAACGGTTTCGAATGCGGCAAGAATCCTTGGAAGATGATGCAAGAACAGGAAGGACTGTGGAAATGGTGACGGACAACAAGATTGCCCTTGTTGAGGAACTCGTATTAGGCGATCGACGCTTGAAGGTGAAAGATCTATCAAAAATGTCGGGGCTTTTAGATACAAGCATTCGCCGAATCCTCCACGATCGGTTTATGCATGAATAAAGTTAGTGCAAGGTGGGTCCCCAAACATCTCTCAGCAGTTCAGCGCCAGCGTCGTGTTGAATGTGCTCGATCCTTTTTGGAGCTCTGTGGAGATAATCCTGTGGACGCGTTAAAAACAATTGTTACAGGAGATGAAACCATGGTTCTTTACTATGATCTTTTGTCCAAAAGGAAATCGATGGAATGGAGGCGAAAAAGAGAAGCACCGTCAAGAAAGTTCAGGGTCTGTCAGTCGACAGAAACGGTGATGGCTTCTATCTTTTGGGATTGTGAGGGCGTTTTTCTCAGATTTTAAAGAACGCAACACCACAGTCAAGGGGGAATATTATGCAGCACTCCTGCACCAATTACGACAAAACATTCCGGAGAAAAGACGTGGGAAACTGACCAGAGGTGTGCGTTTACGGCACGACAATGTCCCCGTGCACACTGCTGGAATTGTTCAAGCCGCAATTCGTGACTGCGGTTTTGAACAAATCGATCACCCTCCGTATAGTCTAGATATGGCTCCCAGTGACTATTACCTGTTTGGAAATTTGCAAAAGGACCTTCGCGGGCGCCATTTCAGTGACGACCAAGAGGTGAAGGCTGCAGTTTGGGCACATTTTGAAGACAAACGGAAGGCATATTTGTTTAGGGGTATCGAATTGTAGCTAAAACGATGTAATAAGTGCCTTGATGTAATGGGAGATTACCTATATTAGAAAATAAAATTTAATTTTGAGCCTACGCCGTTTCTTTCATAGTCAGACCGGGTAATTTTGGCGCCCACCTCGTACATATTGGCAAGCACAAATAAAAAGTTTGAGATGAAAAGAGTTTGTAAAATATTTATTGTTGCTCACGAGTTAGTTTTTCTTCAAATTATTAGATGTATTTCCCTTTGAAGAGTAATTTAGTGAAGCTCCAAACTATATTTTTAAAGTATTGCCTCATATGTGTCTAGTACAGGACCTTCTACAATGTTGTGTTGCATAAATTTAAACGTAATGGGGTATTTTACGACTAGAAGCGGAATTTTTTTACATGAAACATATTTACTGAAATATTCATAGCCACACTGATAGCAGACGATTTAAAATAACTTTGTAGGTATTTTTTACAATAAGTTGTGTTGGGATAAAAATAATCATGCTTTTATTCTGTACCACCAGAAATTATGTTGTAGGAACTTAAGTCTTACATAATTATGTACCATATTGATTGCAAACATTCAGAAGTACTTATTGTGCAGAACTATGAATTTTGGTAGGTTGCAAATCTTTTGTAATTCTATTAAAAACAGATAAATAACAGAATTTTAATTGGTTTTAGCGTAATAAAACAAGTTTAAGTTAATAACTGTTCAATCAAGCAATGTATTTATCGCGTAACAGTTGTTTGAATAATTATTTATCAGTGTTTCAGGTTTATAAATGCACTATTAAGCAAATGTGTTAAGTATACCCGAGGGATGCTGGGAATGGAATGGACTCTAAATGGTTAAACGAGATTCAGGCTGTTACAGAAAAACAGAAAAGGGAGGAAAGACATCCCGGTAACCTTAGAGCACATAAACTACCTTTTAATCATTTTGGAAAGCACAGAATTTGTTGTAGGGAACATTAAGTCAGTCTCCTGGGTTTTCTCGGCTGATTTCTTAATATTAAGCCTTATTTTGGGCTCTACCGATGTTTCGTTCAAGACGTTTAGAGATATTTTGCCCGACGTTTCAGCTTGTTTTCGGTTGAGAGTTATTTTTCACGATTTAAATGACTGCAATTATCGTAAAGCTAAATGTGATGGAAAGAATAACGTGGAAGATAAAGGGATAAGTTTTTTTTAACACATCTGCGCTGGATAGGGATTGTAGTGTGTGATTAGATACATTTGTGGAGTTCGCGAATTGTGAGTAAAATGTGCTTCTTAACACGTAACCAGTGTGTGATGTTTGTCAAACTTCATAGTTACGTGACAAGAAAAAATCCATATTAGTTGTGCATGCATAGTTTACAGCAGGGTTCGCAAACTGGCGGCCCGTGGGCCTGATCTGGCCCGCGAAGGCTGTGAGCTAACAGCTCATACGGCCAGCGTTACTCACACATCTAAATTACTGGCCTATAGTAACATTTGAGTTTGCGACCCCTGGTTTATAGGGAACCCTGTACTTACCATAGTCTTCCTCATAAATGATCGCCACTCTGGTCCAGTTTAAAAAACTCATAACATCTTGAAACGCGCCGTTGAGTAGTTGTTGGGCGGGGTAAAGGTTAATGGAAAATTCTCTAATGTCGGAGTCTAAATCTAAACGAGCTTCCAAGTGCGGGATGTCTAACGCGTCGCAGATTGAGTGGATATGAGCACCAAGAAGAGGATCCGAAGGACCAAACACTGCTTGCACCCCCAGGTGCACTTGGCTACATGCTGTAACAAAATAAATTCAGTGAGTATCAAGCGAGGAATCTACAAAAACAATATTTTCTTCAACTTAGTAGATATTAAAATTTTTCATTGATCGTAATTTTAATTGAGCCATGTTAGCAGGCTTCTAATAAATGTACATGGCCTAATTAAAGTTGGTATGTTAAATATAGCATGTTTTGTGAGGTTGCAGCCCTCGACTACATCTCGGGCAACAACTTTTACCCTCATATTGCACTAATTTTGCAATACACTTTTTACAAATCGATACCCAGTTTTGCTGTTATGTAATTGAATTACTCTTCCCCGTATTGCGGACTTTTTTTTTAATAGACACGATCGGCTTATAAATTAATCGTCTGTCGGGCTTTGATATGTTTCCCCATTTACATAAATCATTATTAGTTGGCAGGATTTTTCCAATGCATTCTGTATCCGGGATAAAAACATTTTTAGCAAATACTACGAAATTTATTGGACGATCTGATTCGTTATTTGTGTTGTTAGTGAATGTTTTTGACGGTCGTAAACAACTAAGCTCCCAAATTGGGATAAACGATACAATATACAGGGTGATAGAATTTTATTTTAATCGTTTTGATTCTTGTATCATACAGGGTTTTCCAGTTATCTAGAACAGCATGGGGATATCGTAAACGATAAGAGATACAGAGTTGGTTAAATGGGTCAAAATGAATTAAGAGTAACTATTCCACGAAAAAATCTTTAAAAAAATAAGTTTTTCTACTAATTTATATGAAAGTTGTCATTTTCTCACTGCCTAGTCTACATGAAAGTTTTACTTTTTTCTTTAGTGGCCACTAGTGGCTCGTGAATAAATCTCACCTCACAAAAAAACTGGACTTTCATTTCTTGTTGTAAAATATAGAGTAGGTACTATTTTGCGCCATTCATAAACAACAACAAAATGACGTTTTAAATTTTAGCTTATAACTTTGCTTATTTGAAATCCTCCTAAAAATATTTTTCAACATTATTAGGACACTTTTTTGAGTAGATTTGAAATTTGTTAATAAATTTCATCTATCTTTGTTTCACTAAGTTGTTTATGTGTTTAATTAAGTACAGCTAGTTTATTTATGTACTTTTTTGTTTTGTTGTTCAATGGCCGCTCGGCTTTAACTAAATAAATTCTATATCAATGAAACGAGAAAAAGTTCTTTTTAATGGTGTCATAGCCAACTACAACCGGTATTTAAAATAAGAAAGTTGAGGTTAAAATAACAAAAACAAATGAATATAGGTAAAATTTATTAACTAATTTCAATTTTACGCAAAATAAGTATCCTGATAATGTTAAAAAATGTTTTGAGTATGATTTCAAATTAGCAAGTTATAAGCAAGAATTAAACGTAACTTTTTAGTTTTGTATGAATAGCGCATTTATTTATTTATTACTACTAATAAATGTTTGATAAGTAAAGGTATCAAAAGAAACGAAGACGCAAGTTTTTAATGCAGTGTACGAACCCATTCTCACGTAGGTACAGTTCAGAAACTTGGACACTAACACAAAAACAAATAATACAGGTACAGGAAATGAGATTTCTGAGAAGAATGGAGGGATGTAGACTAGACTGACTGATAAAATCAGGAACAAAAAAATTCGACACATCGACACCAAAAGATAAAAGAGGAACCGATTAAGAAGGAAATAATGCAAAAACAATTAATTTTTTTAAAGATATTTTTTCATGGAATAGTTGCTTCTTAAGTCATATATCATTTTGACTATTTTACCACTCTGTATCTCTTACCGTTTATGAGATTCCCATGCTGTTTAAGATAACTGGGACACCCAGTATAATATAAACATTTTAATGCAAAAAAATTATAAAATGACTGTTTTTACAGCTAAATACAATAGCAGGAGTTAACAAAGTTTTATCTTTTACAGCGAAGCGTTGGAGGCACTTCTGCGTTCGATACCCAGGGATTTTCACATAAGCTAGAATTTTTGGCGCCGTTAGTTTTAATGATGTTTTCAAAAATCCTTAATGATTATGGTTATGTCAATAATTAACTTATCTTGTAAAATATTTAGCACATAACCAGATGTTGTATATTCTCTGTTTTCTAACACTTCGTTTTTCTAAACAACTTTAGACTTTTATTGCATGTTTTCGTTTTAGTTCTTTAGGGATAAAATTTCGAATTTGTCTATTACTATTGCTGCTGTTTCATTTTTATCGTCTATAAAGTTGAAGCTGTTTTTTATAATCTGGACAAATGCCATATCCACGAGTGGAAGGAAAATATTGCTTTTGCATATAAGCAATCGCCTTTAAGATTCGTCATAATTTAACGGCGTAGATAAATTATGTTTAAAAAAAGTAGCCGCAAGATGAAATATAACTTCTGGCGTCTGGAAGGCGCATTTGAACATTCGTAACGAAAGAATTTTAAGCGGGCGATGAAAAATCAAACCTACGCTTTAATCGAGAACTTTCCTCATCTTGGGTTTTTGCATATATCAAAAGTTTGTTCTTAGTTAGAGGCGAGGCATCATATTGTATACGGTTTTCAGTGATATTTAAGACAAGGGATCATGCAAACTTGAATGGTTTCATATTGGCATCCCTAATTGCTTTAGAGCGAAACTTTAAATGCAATACCTTTCCAGTATCAATTACTTCAGTTTTGCAATGACATCAAACACTAGCAAGAAATTATTACAAACGTTTTTGTCTGATATATGTATAAAATATGTTTCTTTTTGCGTAGTTAGCCAGTTTTTCTCATTTTATGACCACGGTTGAAAAACAGAAACAAATTATCAGACGAAATCCATAAACCATGTAAATCGAACGGCAATGGTCAACGACTGGGGAATAGCAGACGAAAACAATCTCATCTTACTGTTTCCAAATCTCTTAGGAAAACCAATAAATATGTCTGAGAAAATACAAAACTTTTACAATTTTGAACCTTAACGAGCTCTCAACATCTTCAGCTTCGCAAATATGAATGATATTTGTTAACATTCGAGTGCTGACTTTTCACAGTCAAGCATCATTACAACTTTATTTATATACATTTACCGTGCAATGATTGGAAAAGTTTACTCTCTCAAACCTGGAAACGTATTTCATAATGATTTGCTTTTTAAAGTTTAGTAGAGTGTGCAAAATATTAGTCTGTTTTAAAAATCATACAAACACTGCTTTAGATATTAGTTGTCAGGAATCTTTGTGGTAAAGCGTCATAAAGAAAATTTGTAAAGGTTTGCTAAACAGAAGTGTTTTGGTAAGTAAATACCTTTTTAGACAACGCATCTTTTATGATTTGCACAATAATAGTTGTGATATAACTGGTCATACAAAACAAAATCAATCAGCGTTTTTTGCTTTGATCTTTAGATCAGTGTCTGAATTGAAACTTATCTTTAATAACATTTTCAATCACTGACCAACATCGTCATCCAGAATGTATAATCATTTAGTCTATTAAAACCAGATGTTGATTAACTAATTAAAAACAATCTAGAACAAGAAAATCTTCTTTTACTTTCGGTGTCGTTTCTCTTAACAAAATAAAACTACACAGGACCTAACGAATTCCAAAATAAACTCCAGTCGAGACAAGACGACAGTTATAACTCCAAAATAACTACAAATTCTGACAGAAAATCACATTTATTTCACATCGCGACAGCTCCTGAAAAATGATGCGATTTTCCAACACAATACACAAAGCGAATCGCAATTTTTTCCGAGATTATTCTTAATAAGAAACTCCCTAATCATAACGCTTTTAAAACTATAATGTACAGTAATAAAACTTTTTAAATGAAGAGCGCGCTAAGAAAATAAAAAGTAATTAAAACGAAGCCAATTTATTTTGTAATTACATTATGTCGTAAGCTTGACGCTTTTCTTGGCAAGATTTGATTTCCCCGGGATGAAAAAGTCGGCTTCGTGTCAGTAAATCCGTGTTTATAATCCAAATATAATTAACCAAACAAATAAAGTGTTTTCGGTTCGGATTATATTCCATCTCCTTAGTTAAATTACAACGAATTTTTTGATATCTGTTTTATGATACCGTTAATATAGTGATAAACCTTTATTATACATAATAAAAACAATTGTTTGACTCTGTTCTGTTTGCATGTTAGCTAACGATGTTTTGTGACCCGCAACGAAGTTAATTACATTTTTTAATCACGTTTACTTGACTTTGTTCCTACACAAAACCGGATTAATAATGCTTTTTAATACGGAAATTGGATTGAATTGTAAACATTTACAAATATTTACCAATTTGCCATCAATTACTTCGTATAAAGCTATCGGATAACATGCCTCAGTGAAGCTGCGTTTTGATAACGAATCGTATATCTTGAGGAGGCTTAGTTACAGTTGGGCAACTTACAAATAATGCCTTAAAAGGGGAAATCTTATTCTTGTATGCCGCAAATCGTTTGCTTTGTGCTGAAATTATTTGCTCCCAAGTTGAAGAAATAAAGCATGTATAGATAAGAGGCATATCACTTCTAAGTGTAGCAGGAGAGAATAAGGAACAATTGGATTAGTTTTGGTGTAGTAATTGGTCGATAATACACTTGTTGTCATTTTGACAAAAACAGAAGATGAGCAAAATGAAATGTTTTTTATGTTGTCTTAGGCAAATTTTCTTTGTTAATTAATTGGCGCTAATTGTATAGCTAACCAAGGTCACTGAAGTGCATGCTACTAGAATGAGTTCCGTAATTTTAAAATTGTATTCTTTTCGCTTGTTTAAGCTTTTCTTCGTTTCCTTGTATTTACTCCCGTTATTTATATTTACCTTTGAAGTTTGGCAAAGTATTCGAGCTGTAATTGTGGTGGGGTCTGTTTGATGGAAATCTGCGGCGAAAGTTTCGGTTTTAATCAAAGTTAATTAAGTTTTAGCGCTCGTAAGTAAAGTTTAGCGAACGTTTAAAATTGACATAACGTTAATTTGCACATTTATTAAGGCGGCAAAATGGATAGGAAGCAATGAAATTGGCACTTTTATTGCTGTGTGAGTTGCTGAATGTTTTAACAGCGCCAAAGTTGTCGGGGAAAATTAGTTTCTGCTAGCGACAGACTTGCAAATATGGATGCTGTGGTATTATATTCAATACGACGTAAAAAAACGTAATAGGAAAACAGAACGTTGTAAAAATTAATTGATCCGAACTAACAGAAAATACAATTATGAAAGTTGCTGTTCAATTTTGTTCTCATGGCAATTCTAATTCGGCAACATCAAAACTAAATTTGCCATTTGTGAATTAACAAATACAAATATTAAGGCTAGTTGAAATCGTCTTGCAACATGAAATTTTTGCATATTATAAGACCCACAGCAAGGATTTAGACTTGGCAATGTCGATAAATTTGCTGCTAATTGGTAATATCAAAACAGATTCTAAATATCTGCTACTGATAACATGAAAACTGAAAGAACATGAAAATTAAATTACGTTTCTCAAAGGTTTGAAATTGCTTTATTTTTATTTTTCAGTTAATTAGAAAAGTTCCATAGTTATTGGGATTTTTTAAAGCCTATCAGTAATTTCGCTTTGTATCAAATATAAAATTAGTCTTTTACTTTTGTCAGACGAAGTATACGAATGCAATTAGTAATTTTGAAATGAAGAATCTTTGAGTTTTTCTTTACAATTATTAAATGCGTATTTAAATAATTTCATGGCCAACGCGATCGCAAAAATTACTTTTATTATTCAGCTTGTCCCCCCCCCCCTATTTTTCCGAAGGAAATGGTCAGTGGCACGTATAACTCTGCAAAACATTTAGATTTAATGTTCTTGATGAAATAAACACAGCCTTGATCAGATTCTAGCGACAACATATCGTGAACTTCCCTGGTAAGATATATTTTAAATTTAAAACCTACTACTTCACGTGTTAATATATCTTTTTTTTTTACAAAAAAAAAAGTGGCACATTCTAGCATTACGGTGCAATATAGTTCCAAAGCGTTTATAGTATTACGTCTTAAGATCAGAAAAAGCCAAGTTCGCGATGTGAATTTTAAATGTTGAGGTCTTTGTAGAAAATAGTTATGTCTAAGCTTTAAATTTACGACCATATAAACGAGATGATATGCAGTTTCTTTCATTTTTATAAGTAATTGCTCTTGGGTATTTCATACGTTTGCCAATTTTTGATTGTTCTGGTACACCGCACAAAATTGAGTAATTTTAAGTGCCTGCCATAGTTTAATCGAAGTTTGTGCCTGTACGACTTGAAGTGTCAAAAGCACATTATTTTATTCCAGTTTAGCACTAATTAAATTTCAGCTTATTTGGAGAACTTTGCATGATGCCGTTACATTTTTTATTTTAAATCGTTGTATGCATTTGTAATCACACGTTCAGATTCAATTAAGTCAGGTTTGTTTGATAACGTGGCCAATGTTTGGGTAGTAGAGATTATTCATGATGTCCCAGCGTATGGATAACGTGACACAGAACCAAGGTAACTCGTTGGGCCAATTATGCAACAATCACACGCCTTGATAATCTCGTCCAGGACAACACATGAATATTTACTATGCATTGAAACTGAGTGAAAACGTTAACAGTGTAAATTTCATCTGCTTTCACGTCTGAATCGAGGTCATAGTAAAATGGATTATTTTTAAACTAACCCAATCAGTTGAAACACATTATATATTATATTATTATCCTGTAACCTCTTCTACCAGTGGTGGCGACTTTGTCCTAAATACTTTTGCTCTTACTTATAAATTCTATTTTGAGGGTGGGATTCAAAATTAACAAAAGTTAAAATGGTTAGGAAGTTGAAAGACAACTGACGAAATTCACATAAACTTTTCATGAAATATATTCAGGACAGCGTCATTGTTACATTGAAGTGTGTAGGTCTTGTCTCAAGTTATGTTCAAAAGCATCCTTGCAACTTTAAATGTAACAAGGGACACCGAAATATCTTAGAGTCTAGAACTTGTTAATGTTAAGTGGGGATTTATACTTTGAATATGCAAAGTGAGGAACTACAAAATATGCAACTTTTTGAATAGAATGCAGTTCTGAATGATATTAGTAATATTTAGGGGCACTTGAAGACGAGAAAGTTTTTAAAACATGAAGTAAAATGCGGTTGCATTAACTGAATACTAAATAGGGTTAAAAATGAACTATATTTATTGCTTTTTTTCTGCTAAATGATAAGTTTTGGAAGTTTAAATAGTTATTTTTAAAAACGTTTCACATTTTTGTCAAAACATTTTATTCTTTAACAATACGCCAGATTATGCCATTTATAGCAAACTACAGCGAGCATACAAAAATTGTCACAGAATGTGACATGACGGTAAACGTTCGTATTCACACTTTGATTTCTCTTCATGTGTTCGCAACGTCTCTACGATCCCCATTTTTAGAAATACGTGCCAAAATTTTCGACAAAAATGAGGCCTTAAGTTGGAGGGATAAAGAAAAGGGTTTTGTTAAGAAGAATTACATAGTATGCCGCGTTTTAAAAACCTTTACAAAAATTTTTTCAATACTGTTTAGGAAATGAACAATAATTTAAATAGATATCTAAAACTATCGAAAAAAATGGATTTAAGTAACTTTTTAACCGATAATAAAACAAAAATGACACAAAATTTATCGTACATATTAAAAATTCCTTATGATCTCAACTTATTAACCACAAAAGTTACATTCTTTAACCAAATTTGATTTCAAATAAACGTGTAATTTAATCAAAGAACTTATAAAACCTTTTTCCAGCCTTGAAAAAGCTTTGCTATTAATATCTACGAACAGAGAAATGCAATGCTATAAGCACTGTTAAAAAGTAGCGGTATATTTGGAACAGTAAAGTTCTTTTAAATTCGTGCAGTTTGAGCTGAAAGGTAATAATGTATAGTTGAATGTTTTATTGATTTGTTAAGTACTTCGTACGGCTTCGTGTTGAAGCTTATCTCTTGCTGAAATAATCATTAGAGGTGAATAGGTCACGTCAGCACTGCAAAAGCTTTGCATTGAATAAATTATTCAAAAACTTTTATCGGAATATTGTGTTACATTTTATATATTTACCTAGTGATGTTTAAAATGTAGTTTTCAATAATAAAATGATAAATTCTCCGTAAGGTTTGAATTATTTAAATGATTATTTAAATATAAATATGCACACTTTTAATTATAAATAACTCAAATACCGAGCTCGGTGGCTGGTTGGTATGCAACCTTCCGAGTTAATCGGGAGGTCGTGGGTTCGAATCCCACGGCCGTCTGTCATCGTAGAGGTTTCAGCTGGTTCCCTCTACCTACTATAGGCAAATGCTGTGACAGTAGTTCCACCTACCCTTACCTTACCCACCCTTTCCTTGTTCCCCGCCCCCTCCTCCGGACGCTAGTGACCACAGATGTCGAAGCGCCCACTCAATTAAAAAAAAAATAACTCAAATAACATCTTTTTTCATCACAAATATTTGTGGCTTTAAATTTACCATGGATATATTTAATAGTTTAACTGCTAATTTGCCAGCTTCATATATTATTACACAATTTTCATTGGACAATTCCTTCTGCACATTTTCAACACTGGTTGTTTAAAAGATTGTCGGAAAACTCTTGTTTATTTTAACAATACTTCTTTTACAACTTTGTGACTGTACTTTTTAGAGTGTTTTTATTGCATCCAACATCATTTTTGAAAGTCGTTAGCAATCGGACTAAAACGTTGTCAAAACACAATTTACTGTTTGTCCGAAACCGTTTACAAATATTCAAGCATATTTTATTGTAAGTTAAAAGTATTACTTTAAATAAAACTTTTATATTTTTAAATTTTAACATAACATGTTTTTGTATTGCCATGTAACATGGGCAGTAATAAAGCGGTGATTTTTAAGACTTAATTTTGGAATAACCGCTTTATTTTGTTTTTTATTACTTACGTTTTGCGTTTCTGGTTTCTGATTTCTTATCTTTTAGGGTCGCTGCTACAATATAAGGCAACTCGCATTTTTCTAAAATTAAATTAAAGTTTAATTACTAATCCTTTACAAAAGCTATTTTGTTAAGCTTCTTTGCTTGCAGAAAAGAGCTTGTAATATGTTCTTTTGATAAAAGAACATTGCACATTTTTGCAAAACGAACCGTAAATCAATACCTTTTTATTGTTTTCTCTTTGCAGTATTTTACAATAATATTGCAAACATAATCCTAACTTTGTATTAGACGGCTGATTTTTTAGCTTGCGCAAAGTCTACTAAATGGTACTATATTTTTTAATTTCCCATTGTAACCTGGCTAAGGCGTTTATGTTAAGCCTTTAGTGAGTGACGCACGCCAAAACGTTTTAAAAATCAATTCCATTTTTGATAACATAGTTGCCATTTCAAATAAAAGCAGAGAATTCACGGTTACAAATGAGCAAAAACAAACGAAACGAACTGTGAATAGCCTCATGAGTATTATTAATCTGTTGTTCACAAAATTTTGATAACGTGCACAGTTATTTATTTATTTTCGAGCTTTTGTTTGTGCACTTGTTTATTTTAAAGCCAGGCTTAACATCGTGTATATAATACCGATGGTACGTTTAAACACATGTATGTACGAGCAGTTTAAGTTGTATTTCATACCACTTTTGTGGGCATTAATTAAGCGTAATTAGAGATTCAATTAGGATTAACAACAAGCCGCATTAGCTAGGTTTATGAATGTTAATTTACCCTCAACTACGTGTTGTTACATGTTGCAACACTTACAAGCAATTGTGCAGCTGATGAACTGAACTGCTGTTATATTTCGCACTTTAAATGTGTTCTTGTACAATGCCTACTTCAGCGGATATGAAAATAACTTCATCGCTGTCGTTTTGGGGTTTAATGCAAAAGTTGCAATATTTGAATCTAAATCAAACAATATCTGAGGCTACTGGTTGTAAAATTTACAATAAAATCAAATATTACTACAAATTTATATCCTTCTTATTCTTGCTCCTCTATTATTAGGTTTCTTTTTGTGTATGTGGTCTCTTTTTGTATGCTTTCCTCCATCTTCATCTATTTCTTGATAGTTCTCTAAACTTAAATTTTAAGTTTTGATAGTGGTCCAATCTACATTTTCAACGAAAACTTTTAATTTTGTGGAAATATTTTATCATTTTGTAGTATTCTAGTGATTTCGTATCACATTAATTTAATTTTTCCTCTAAATTTAACGCTTTGAACACGTATAAACGACGCTTTAGCAGTTCAGTAGAAGGAACTTTGGCAAGCCCTACAAAGTAACCAACCACTTCACGCTGTTGTAGATTAGTTTATAGTAAAAGCTTCAAGATGCCCAGAACCTCAAATGTAATTATGTTTCGAGTAAGTGGGGGTTAATTGCATCTTAATCAACAAACTAATGGATAATTTATGACCTTACGGATATTTGCTCGAGTATTGAAGCATATCTAAGTCTGCTCAAGATGCTAGTTTACAAAACGTTTTAGCCATTAAAGCAATTTTTATTTGAAGCTGTAAGGAATATTATTAAAGTTATGTGCGTTATTTGTTTTATGAGATGTCGAAAACTAAGAAGTTTTTTGGTGAAAAATAAAAGATATTTGCCAACTTGGCAGGTTATGAAAAAAAGGAAAACTCCGGAAACTGGTAGAGATAAAAAAATGGTTAAATTAATAAAGCGCCTAAACTGCAAATATGCATACATACTGTGCCTAGTTTCTGATATTTTCCAAAAAGTTTGAAAAGCTTAAATTTTAGGTTTTATTTATAACTTACAAGCAGCTGCCAATCAGATCAACAACTGGACAAAAAATGGCGCATAAAGTTAAATGAGAATAAGTCAGTAAATGTCAATTTTACCAATAAGGGAATTGAACATGTACCAATCAACGTTAATAATAAACAAATTCCATACTCCAACAGCAAAATACTTAGGTATTAAATTGGACGCTAAGCTACACTGGGAGAAGAAATAAGTATCGAATACAAAAAATGTGTGGCTAATCGGGAGGAATTCCTCTGCCCTACATAATAAACTTTTGCCTTACAAACAAATTTTAAAGCCTGTTTGGACATGGCATACAGCTATGGGGATGCACCAAACAGAGTAATATTCAGACCATCCAGAGATTCCAGAACAAAACACTAAGGAACATTGCTGATGCACCTGGGTACTGCAGCAATAGTGACATACATCGAGACCTCAACATGGACACTGTAACCAACACCATTAAGAAGTTTGCCTCGAGCCACGAAGAAAGGCTCCATCAACATGTAAACGTCTAGGCGATCCAGCTCCTGGACACTACAGGATTAGTAAGAAGACTTAAAAGGGTTAAACCGTTTGAGTTAATTTAAGAAGCAAAAGTTTAAAAGCAGAGACTGTGCGGTAGTGTGCACGTTAATAATCAGTGTACTTACATTATATTAGCAAACTAAGGACTACTATTGGATAAACCTTAGACTAAGTTCGAACATTATTAATTTAGGCTAGAATTAAACAGCTTATTGGTCTCAAAGACCAGATTGCATTGTTATAAATGCTGTAAGAGTTAAAATTTAAAAAAAAGTATATAACTTTTTTATTATCAACAGTAGGGATTTGAAATTTGATTACCGTAGGTAAAGCAAATGCTTTAATCGCAGGACGCCCGTAAAATTGACACAGCCTGAATAATTTACGAGAAGCGATAGTCAATTTAATAATTTCTCTTAGACGGTATTTTACATTTTTATTCTAATAGTTTGCAAACTATCAGGATATTGTAACATTTTTCTTGTTGCTCATTTTCTTTGCTATCTTAATGTACCCTGATAAATCAAATGTTCTCTGTATAAGTTATGAAATATCTCAAATAATTTCATTAAATCGGGCTTGCTTAAGAAGTTGTTCAATAATTGCAGAACTAATCAAGCAAAGATGTATCTTTGGGAGCCATAAGGCACCGGATATATTTCGTAAAGGAAGATATCGGCCTGCCGAACAAAGCAAACCCATAAAATATATTATAATCAAGAAAACTCTCCTACGCTTTTAGAGTGTTCGTGCCATGACAATTCCCCAAAATATATGTAGCGTAAAAGAATAGTTTATTCTAAGATTCGCAATTGTTAGAGTCGAATAGAAAGCTAAAAACCATTTTATTAATATACTACAACACATTTATTTTTCCAAGACATAAAGGGATGCCATAAGGATTAGCGTTAACGGCCAAATTTACTGTAAAATTGCAGTGTTTGTTGAATGAATCCGAAATAAAGTGGTCTCAATGCGATTGCTGGTCTTAATCTATGTTGTGGTTTGAAAGTGTAGTACTGCTCACAAACTTTTGCTTACTTCCTTGCAAGTTATCTCTTAAAATGTAAGCCATTAGGGACCAAGGTGTCAAAAACGCAAGATGAATGTTATTTAATAACAAATCAATGCTAATAATAGTAGTAATCTTATTATATCTAAGGTTTGACCTTAGTTAGGTAACTTTAAACGTTTAAGTAACTTTTTAGTATGATTAAAAAATTGTGAGGTAAAAGCAGATAGCTTTTTATTTTACTGTTCTGTCAAATGGCCCCTTTAGAAGACAAAACGTTTAAACTTATTGCACAAAACATTTACACGTCAACTAACAGCGGTTTTCAATGGAAGAACAAAGTAGAGGGTAGGGTTTACAGTCCGCTAATTAAATTTAATGAAGATTGTCTTGCGTTAACAAAGATAAGTTGGTGAGTCAATAGGAAGTCTGTAATTCCATTGCAAAGATACCTCAAGGTTCGCTACTCCAAGTGGATGGAGAGAGATTTTTTAGCTCTCGGCTTGAATATTCACTGGACGTTCGTAATAACTACAATGCGAAGCAATAAAAACAAAATCGAAATTTGCAAACGTGAAGTAAAATTTAATTTGCTTGAGTAAATAACAGAAAAGTAGCCTTTGCAATGTTCGTTTGAAAACGCATTGTTAGAATTTTTATTGTTATTATAACAAGAGATATTATTTTAATTTTAAAATAAACTTTGTGTTCGAAAAAACTTGCGACTTACTGTTTTAAATAACTTGAAAGCTTTTAGGTCAACCAATTAATTTAGCAGTTATCAATTTAGTTAAACATAACTAAGCTAATGTTCGCAGACGAAATGGTCTTAGTCGTGGAAACAGAAAAGAATCTGCAACATAATCTAAAAACTCTAAACCAGGAATTGGAAAAAATTGATGTGAAAATAAATACCTAAAAAACTATGAAAGTTACAACAGAGAACAAAAGGCATAATATCACTTTAGATGGGCTTAGGTTGGAAGAGGTAGAAAGCTTTTAATATTTAGGAGTGATCACAGAGAAAAATGGAGAAATGGACAAGGAAATAAGCGAAAGGACAGGAAATTTGGGAAAAATATTTAACAGTAAGAACAACATTTTTTGGAAACCGAGAAGTTCCAGAACAAACAAAAGTGGAAGGGTTCAAAAAGGCACTTATACAGAAATGAAACGTGGACACTCACAAATAAAAATGGTAGCCGAATGCAGCAGAAATGAGACTTCTAAGAAAAATCCAAAGAAAAACCAAAAAAGGATGGAATGAGAAACGATACATAATATAAAGAACAATTAAAGATAAAATCAGTTGAAACAAAAATACTAAAGAGAAAGCTGGGATGATTGGGTCACATTTATAGAATGAAAGAAGAAAGGTTAACCAGAAAAACGTGGCAAGACGAAGTAAAAAATGCAGCAACGGATAGAAACGTCAAATGAAATGGTATAAAAAAGCTATCACAAGACAGAAAAACATGCATAAAGTCATCACAACACAATTAAACAGTCCAAAGTAACACAAATATAGTTGAAAAATCCAAAAATGTAATAATATGTTTTATTTAAAAATCCAAAGTTGTAATTTTTGAACACCCTGTATGTGCTAAAATTATGTTTAAATTGCCATAGCATAGTTCTTGTGATGCGGTTTAGAAGGCCATATAGTTTTAGTTTGTACTGAAGCAGAGGATGCATTTTTATTTAATTTCTTCAAATCGAGTTAAAATTTGGTGGAGGTGCCGCAAAAAAAGTAACGTATTAATTAAAACAAATAACTTCAAAGCTATGTCTTTTAGCTGTATTCAACATTTAATAAGTTACACAAAATATATTAACAATCCTAAAAATTTAATGATATACAGGGTGTTCTATTAGAATTCTAAAGTTGGTGTAGTCTTTACACTCCCAGTATATGCTAGAGAATTTTCATATTCCTTGTATAATAACCTTCGTAATGCCTTTTAAATGCCCTAGATACTAATTTTTCATAAGTATTAAAACCAAATTTCTTTTTCAAATAAACTATTTATTCGAAAAAAATGGGACTGGGTGTTTTAAGCAAATTCAAATAACTTTAAGTGCATCTATTTAACCTTCGAGCGAGCGCGCAGTGATAAAATTTATACCTTTTTAAGATTTTTGGCGATAACTTTTTTTTTAGAGTTCCCGGCGCGGTCTTACCCAAAGGTATTCCTAAAACAATGTTTTTGCTATATATAATAATAATAATAATAATAATAATATTAATAATAATAATGTATTAGTCTTTGAGAATACTTTTTGATTTTATTATTTTGTTATTATGCTTATGTTTATGAATTTATGTTATGTTACAATTGAATTTGGAATGTATTTTGATTATTTTTGTAAATAAAACTTCGTACCTATTACATAGACAACTGAAATTTTTATTTTTGCACAATCAAAAGAATATAAAATTACATAAAAAAAAATTAATGCCCTTAGGACCTAGGTATGCCACAACTATTCAACAATAAATAATAAACAAAAATATGGCCCTCGGAACCGTCAAAGTATTTTAAATCAGCAAAATACATACAAATAACGCACGAGATAAAATTTATCCTGCGCGCCTGCTGATGTTATAATTTTAGGCGCGCCCGCTCGAAGGTTAAGCTGGTGTAACTTTTAACACTCTGTATGTGCTAAATTTATTTTGATGGTTCAAAGGAACGCACAATCGGCTATCAATTGCTATAATTCAATTCTGTCTTTGATTTATATGGTTAATATAAATGACAAATAACCCGATGATTTACGTCCAAAAGGTAATTTTTACCAATTACGTTGGTAGATACCTGTCTGCAACAGACAAGATAATTTATATACGCCTTTATCAGGCGATAACAGGCGACAAATGAGTGAAATAACGCGACCTGCAGGTTCTTTACAACACACTGCTGTGAAAGTAAAGGCCTTATTAAGATCTTAAAAGCTTCGCATTATATAAAGTTGCAAAGAACAAGGCGAACTAAAATTGATGTAACTGAATTGGATGCTTTTTGTAACATTACTGCGAGCTCGTGAAAGACGCGTCCATGTAAATGACTGCAATAAATCATTCGTCCCAGCAGAAGCAGTTTGCGCGACCTTCTTCCATGGCCCCCCTAACAAATATTGCTACATTAATGGTATCACTCAACAGCTATAACGATCCCTACTTAACGTAATGTTAAACCATTTATATTTGTACTAAGAAACGCTATATTTGCATTGCAAATGTAAAAAAATTTGCTGCTATTAAAGGTAATTTGTGTTAGTTAATCTTTTCAAGGCGAAACTGCTATCTAAACTAGAAATAAATTATTTGACAATTTGTTACGCTCGCTTCAGAGGGATGAATTTCATACAAAAACGAAAAGAACGTTGGTAAAAATTATATTCTCTATTTAGTCTCAAAAAACACCATTTAAAAAACTATAGTTAAATAATTATTTGGTAGTCAATAAAATCTGTTAAGCACAAAATTGTTTGTATCAATAAAAAAATGCTATATTTTAGATAAAAACTTACAATATCATTTTAGTGATAAAAAGGCAATCAATTTAATAAGTATTGTGTTAAGAAACTTCGTTGTCAGTGATGACAAAGACAATTTCAAAGGATATTGATGTAAATTAATACACAAAACGTAAAATTGTAAGGAAACTTTGGCCACAGTTTTTAAAATTTTACTCACAATATTGAAGTTGGTTCTTAATAAAGTAAAAATACCTCTCCATTTACCTTCGAACTAAAATAATAACTCAAAACTTTTGTAACAGCGAAACTTTTCACCTTACATAATGCATGAATATGTTCTGCCTGCAGATACCCAAGTGCATCATCAGTGCAAGTTCGATAAATTTTCCGGAGTCATGGAACTTTTTATGGATAAACTAGAGAAATTACTTGGAGTAGAAACTTTTGAATGTATATCGTTGGTGATTTAAAATGAAAACGAATTTTATCCGACAACAGAATTCTAGTGTTCATGTGTCTTTTTGGTGATTATTTCATTCAAAACTGTACAAAATCAAGCCCAGATTATTAATCAATATATAGTTGGATCTGTTTAAAAAGTTTCTCGTCGAATTTGCAATGTAAATACTTCGCAGAAGATCATGTTTTTGCTTGTTGTAAACTTTGTCGAGTTGTTTTCGAGTCATGGTTGTAAGGGTTTGTAAACCTTTTGTGTTGCAGTACGTTGAATGTTTTTCTCGATTTTTATACATGGAGAGTATTTGGGTAATTGACTTTAAAATAGGGATGCTCCGATAAGCAAAGTGGTCGATTATCGATTCAAAATGAATCGGAAATCGGTCGATAAACTAACGGCTGGTTATTGACTCACATGTGTATAATTAGGTTTTGAAATGAAAAAATTACATACCAAAAATTATCTCGGTCAAAGGTGGTCATGGAATGGAAACCATTTATGATTTAAAAATTGTTTAAGATTACAATGGAAAGAAAACTTTATCACAACTGCTTTACAAATTTTGACAATTTAAAAATGATTGCCTTTAATGTACTATACTAGTTATTTTTTTTGAAATTGCAAGTTATTGAAATCAATTGCTAGAAATAAGTGAAACAATAAAAAATTTCCCAAAATTGACATATCATGTAAATATATCTTGCTGGATTGAGAATGTGGTAAAAGCTACCTTCATTAATCCAGGTCGTATCGCGAATTTATTACAGCAAATACTCGGCCAAATTTATCCGTTCTAATTTACAGACAGTGCAATGAGATTAAAGATCAGCTTTACAGGCCATAAATACAACAGAACACGAAGCACAGCTAAAAATATGGGAATTATTTTACGAAAGTTGTTTACTAAATCTAAAATTGCAAGCGTTTGGAAACTTTGTATTTTATTCTAAATGTTTTTTAGTTTTACATAGCAAATTACTCTATTGCTTAATTTTATACAGGGCGAAGCTGCTGGATTTTAGGCAAATATCCAATTTTTAAATAATTTCACCTTTTAATTTGTTCATGTAAATTACCTAAGCATTATTAATATTCTTTTATTGACAAAACGTTTTATAATTACCTTTTACATGAATTGTAAGTCTTCTTTGACACGTAAATTGCGTTCGTTGCTATCAAAATTATCATTTTAACTTGTTTTGTTATGGAAATTGCATTCATACAATAATTAAACAATTTCAATTGGTTCAAAATTGCTAAAAGCAAGTTTTCCAGCTCACAGCTTTTCGCGTTTATCAGCTTTTGTGTCAATTTTAATCACTATATTCAGTAAATATGAAAAAGAACAACGAGAGGTCACGCATTGTGGCGAAAATCAATTAAAAAACGTTTTACGCATCCGCTTTGGAAGTGTTATTCGATTTAGCGACAATGCGAAGCAGCTTCACCACTCGAACATCATTTCATATGCTTTATTTTCAGTGATGTGAAATGACGGTCATTTATGATTGTGACGTCATGACCGTCATGACCGGTCATATGACCGTCATTTATGATTGTTTTTATAACAATGGTATAAAATTAATATATTTGTAATAGGAATAATAAATAAAAAGCAGAATTATTAGTATCAGTATCTCTATCTGGGTATTGTATTCCTTCAGAGAAGGTTCTAGAAGTCGAGGGAGTTGAAGGTGATTTTGGACTACTTATGCTGAGAGCTAAACATTTTTTAATAAAATTTTTATTTGAGATTAAACTTTAATTTTACATGCTCTGGGCATTTCTTGCATGTTGTAATTAAATGTTCTGCCATTCTAGTGGCATGTAATCCGTATCTCTTTCTACAAAATTGGCAACCATAAGTAGCTACCTTTTGCTGCGAACTTGCAGGATAACGTACAAAAAAGTAAAATACCTTCCCTTTTCTCCGCATTGTGTTTACCAACTTTCAAAATACTTTATATATAATTTTGATCTGTTCGAAGTGAATATAAGAAACCATGCAGTCAATACCCGACATAAAAAAAATCTTAAGCCTGATTGCTTCAAATACTTATCTTCAAAAAAATGTTGCCTCTATAATTATTGCAATATATAACAAATTTAATACATCACATGAGAGTATAAAAAATCTACCCACCCCTGACTTGAAGAAAAGATTAAGAAATGTCCTAATCTCTAAAGCTTACTATGGAGTTAGTGAATACCTTAATGACGCTCACTTTGAAAACTCTTTTAAGTAAATATAATTTTGTGTTGTGTATATATTCGTATATATGTGTATTATTATTATTATTATCATTATTGTGACATGTTCTATGCCTTTTTGGATTTTTCAGAACAAATAAAGACTACTACTATAGTGGTATTTACATTTTTATTAACGATATTGCAATTAAGATTAACACAAATCAATTGAAAACCACCATGTAAACTTAAAACTGTCATTTTTGGATGTTAAAAAACTGTCATTTTGAATTTTGGAGCTTAGAATGGTCACGGTCATTTAAAATCATTGTGACGTGACGTCATGACCGTCATGACAAATTGTCATGACGCGGTCATATGACACACTCACATCACTGTTTATTTTGGATTTAACATCTAAACTATGTCAAAAAATTGTTCTCCAGTAACCTATAACTTTAATTTAATTGTGTACAACAAGCTTCGTTTCAAGATATTGCTATGAATAAGGAATTTCTTTTAAAAATAAACGCCAAAAAGTGTCTTTTGTATCCGTTAATTTATCAAAATTGCTTTAAAAGTTACATCTATAATTAAATTATTACGATTTTACGCTTATTTGAAGAGTTGCCATGCCAAACTCAGTCTTCAAATTAATTAATCAGCGACTTTTGCTTGGGTCGGGTCGTGAGTTTTCCTGCTAAATTAGCAGGACTAATTGTCCTGCTGAGCTCTCACAGTAGAATTATTATTGAGAACCTATCTGAAAACAAATCGTATCAACAGTTTTCGAACAGCAATTAGCCTTTCATTGATTTAGAATGGCCTTAAACTAATTTTACAGAAATTGAAGATTGTGAAAAAAGTTCCTAGTTTAGAGCCTTGCATTTATTTTTGGCAAGAAGGTTTGTATGTTATTTAAAAATACAGCCTAAGCTAGCGTTTTATATTACTGCTAAATCTCCTCAAAAGTGTTTGGCTTTGAACTATTGAAAGTGGTCCCTGATTTATTCACACCCTCACAAAAATGTAAATATTGTTGCACTTACCCTTTTTGCTAGCATGGAAGCTGTCATCTCTTGGCACGTATTGTATATCGTACACAAGGGATGTGTAGGGCAGTAGGGTTTTGTCTCTGTTAAGTTTGTACACTGCATACTTGAAAGCTAATTCGGTACTGCTGTCCCTCTGATCTTCTGTGAAAATAGCCCCTGAAAACAATCACGATTTAAGAAAATAACCATAATTGAGTCGTTTCATCTTATGTTATTTACAAAAGAGTCCTTTAAGCTACGCAGCAGACATGTTTACAAAACTTTTCTTGATTGAAAAATGCTGTAATATATTGAAAGCTATTAAACTAATAAAATGTATAAGAAAGAAAAAACTTTATTTTTACTGTGGAATCAGAAATTGTGTTTTGTTTTGGTGAACTTAAGATGCATTAAGTTGATTGAGTTTTGTTTTAAAGTACACGGAATCTGACTGAAATAAATTACAAATACTTGATCATTGAATTTTTTATAACACACCTGAAAAAGCTAATAAAATTGTATGTTATTTTGAAGCTTTGTTACACGAATATCGGCCACTTAATAAAGAAAGCCTATACTCGTACAACAAGAACGGTGAATCGGACTCGCGGCTAGTTCAGACGAGAATGGGGTAGGTCCGAATTAGTGACAAACTTGGAGACATCAATAAGGGCGCCACACTATTTATTCTGTAAGGTAAAATAGCGAAAAAACCTAAGAAAAGAAATAAAAGAACTCGTAGGCTTGAACGATATATGCCTTTAATAACACCAAACAATAATGACAAATAATAATAGAACTTGGAAATAATACAATACAGGATACACTCCTAGTCTCAACAGACTTGAAAGGCCACTAAAAAAAAGGAAACATTCGCTGATACTGAACGAAAAAGAGAGTACGTTCTACGTATAAGGTCGGTTCTGTTCCGAGGTTTGCAAGTACCTGCTTAGAATACACAAATATGTACATAAAAATAAATAATAACACAATGAAGTTAATATAATCCAGTGGAAGAGCTCTCCTACCTAATATAAAACTTGCGGCATTAAAATCACCGAACAATAGCATAACCCAAAAAATACCTTGCAAACGGATACGGTTCCTAGCTTATTGATCGTAAGGTACAAATAAAATTATGTTCACTATTTTATTTAAAAAAAATTGTTTACATAAATGCACATAATTTATTTTTTCTACGACCAGTAATGTAAATTACTCTTACCGTACAGCCTGCATGCATGGTAAGTGGGTCCTTACGCACGGTAAGCAAAACGCACACTTGTCTAGAAATGTCAAAGTAGGCTTACATCAAAATTGACAAGACAACGTAATCACATGTGTATATTAGCCAAAAAGCCGTTAAAATCGTGGGTATTATGTGATCGTAGAAAAAGTATAGTGTAAAACACGAGTTGTAAAGCAATTACGCACGAGTGGAAAAGTTGCGCACTCGCCGCTACGCGGCCCCGTTACAACTCTTGTTATATAATATACTACTTTGTAATATTATGAGTTACTGTGAATGAATGTCCGTTGTGGGGTTTTCAATAGAATTGCAGAAATTTCCTTCCATAAAGATAAAATTATTGTGATCTCTTTTGGCTTTATTAGGGCGCTTTTGTTGGAGTTAGCAATTTAGATAAAAGTGGGAAGAAAAAAGGAATCTTAAAGAAGCTTTGTGTTTGAAATTTGTTACGAGATTAAACCCTTTAAAAGCATCGGATAAGTCATTAAATAGCTTTTGCATCAGGGTCGTGAAAAATTCCAAAAGTAACTTTAAAAATAAAAAAAGTGTGAATTTGTAATTGCTTCAAGCATTTCTTAAAAAATTATTAGGGTAAGTACTTCTTAGGTCTATGTCCTGGGCCCCCCCACATTTGAAATGTAACTTTTTTTTTAATGTAGAAGGTTGTGCTAGCCTTGTGCTGGCGTGCTTTGTTAAAATTTTTGATTGTGCTGGTTTCGTTAGGCTACAAATTCAATTTGAATTTGGGGGGGCTGTGGACATGATAGCCCCCCCACCACGTAATTTAAACATTTTTTTTAGACAGATATGTTGTGCTAGCCTTGTGCTGGCGTGCTTTGTTAAAATTTTTGAGTGTGCTGGTTCCGTTAGGTTACAAATTCAATTTTAATTTGGGGGGGCTGTGGACATGATAGCCCCCCCACCACGTAATTTAAACATTTTTTTTAGACAGATATGTTGTGCTAGTCTTGTGCTGGCGTGCTTTGTTAAAATTTTTGATTGTGCTGGTTCCATTACACCACAATTTTGTTTTTAAATTGGAGGGGCTGTAGACATGATAGCCCCCCCACCCAGTAATTTAAACATTTTTTTTAGATAGATGTGTTGTGCTTGCCTTGTGCTGGCGTGTGCTGTTAAAATTTTTGATTGTGCTGTTTCGTTACGCTACGATTTTGGTTTAAAATCTGAGGGGCTCTAGACATGATTAGATTTGCTTTTGTATACATTGAACCATTATTGTTATCTCTGAAAAGGGTGACTTCTAAAAAAATTATTGAATAATCTGTTTCTGTAAATTAAATTTTTTGGTGGTAACTGTTGAATAAGTTTAAAATGTTATTTATTGACTTTGGATTTTGGAACGCCTAAAATTAAATCGTCTACATATTTCTTTAAAAAAGGGATGTTATCAGATATTTTTGGCATTATTGTTTTTAATAAATCATCTTATATTATTTTTGCAATAATAGGGTGGGGGGAGGGCATTTGTAAGAAATATTTTAAAGTGCTATGTTGTAACAATGTTTGTCCTATAATTTTCGTCTAGGTAAAGCAATTTTATGTATTTTAAATGTGTCTATGGCATCTAAAAAAAATTATAACAGTTTCAATTAAAATTATTAATGACATGAATCAAAATAAAGCTACATATGCCACTCATCAATTAAATAATACTGTAAAGTACAAGCACGTATTTTTTTAAATTTTATTATAAGGACTTTTTGCTGATTTTTCATCACAGATGTACAATTTTTAATTTTAACTATTAAACTATTAACTTTCAACTATTAAAGAATGTTACACTACTATGTTACAATATACACTATACAGGGTGATTGATTGAGACCGGTACTTAAAAATTCGCTCATTTGCTGCAATAATGACATCTCAAAAATAGCGATTTTTCAGGAGAGGCGTTTTAAACATTTGAATTGTAATAACTTAAATGGCATAAGAACGACACAGTGCTCTATTGTGGCGAGATTTGGGAGCTCAGATATGTCGTTCTTGCCACAAATAGTACATAAAACAACCTTTCTCCCTGTACCATTATCTCAAAAATCGCGATTTTTGAGTTATGTCATTTATTGCAGCAAATGAACGATATGAAGAATGAAAAAGGGTATGGATCTGAAATTTTGGTTATGACCATAATGACATCTGGTCTGTTTATTGAAAATATTTTCAATATGGCGACACTTCCGGAAACACCAGAAGTTGACGTCTACTTTCTTATTTCAAATACAATGGTCTATTTTTTATTGCGTATATGAATGTAAAACGTTATTTTAGGGGGACTTTTATTAGCATTCCCTATACCTAAGTGGTCATTTTTAAAATTTTTGGACTTTTTTGAAAATTCTTAGATTTTCATCGTGATGCTTAATATTATCTAACCCCGCCATTTTTAAAGAAAAAACGCTTAAATTTAGACCATGCTTAGAAGAAACCTTGGAGTACGTCCTGGAATTCATGCAATGGATGCATTACTTACAGGGTGTCCAAAACTTAATTTTCTTTTAATACAACTTCAGACCACTAAAACTCGTTTTTTTCAAATACAATGCCCTAACTTTTTTTTTCATTTTCTAATGCACAATTACATTCTGCATCAATCTGTGTTAGCGTTTCCTATACCTATCTGCAACAATTTTCGAGTTATTAAGAATTTTTGGTAAATATAAGAGAAATTGTAAAATTTTTGTGAAGTAAGCCTTGGAAATGACAACAAATGCCTATATTAATAACTGTAAACCACTTTTATTGCGTTTGTCTGAAGTGTCCATGAAAATGCAAAATCAAGAGTATTTAAACACGAATACTGCAGATTTCACTCTTCTATATTGCAAAAAAATTGATTCTATTTATTGAAATTTCTGTCTGGTCATTACAGTTAAATGAGGATACCTCTCACTGAACACACGGCAAGTTCTTTCAATAATCTTGTGACATTCTTCATGAATATAAAATAAGTTCAAAATATTCGTGTTTAAATACTCTTAATTTTCCATTTTTATGGACACTTCAGACAAACGCAATAAAAGTGGTTTACAGTTATTAATATTGACATTTGTTGTCATTTCCAAGGCTTACTACTCAAAAATGTTACAATTTCTCTTATATTTACCAAAAATTCTTAATAACTCGAAAATTGTTGCAGATAGGTATAGAAAACGCTAACACAGATTGATGCAGAATGTAATTTTGCATTAGAAAATGAAAAAAAAGTTTGGGCATTGTATTTGAAAAAAACGAGTTTTAGTGGTCTGAAGTTGTATTAAAAGAAAATTAAGTTTTGGACACCCTGTATGTAATGCATCTATTGCATGAATTCCAGGACGTACTCCAAGGTTTCTTCTAGGCATGGTCTAAATTTAAGCGTTTTTTCTTCAAAAATGGCGGGGTTAGATAATATTAAGCATCACGATGAAAATCTAAGGATTTTCAAAAAAGTCAAAAAATTTTAAAAATGACTGCACTTAGGTATAGGGAATGCTAATAAAAGTCCCTCTAAAATAACGTTTTACATCCAAATACGCAATAAAAAAATAGACTATTGTATTTGAAATAAGAAAGTAGACGTCAACTTCTGGTGTTTCCGGAAGTGTCGCCATATTGAAAATATTTTCAATAAACAGACAAGATACCATTATGGTCATAACCAAAATTTCAGATCCATACCCTTTTTCATTCTTCATATATTTTTAAGTACCGGTCTTAATCAATCACCCTGTACGTGTACGTATATTGTAACATAGTCAAAGAACATTCTTTAATACTTACAAGTATAGTTAAAATTTAAAATTGTACATCTGTGATGAAAAATCAGCAAAAAGTCCTGATAATAAAATTTAAAAAAACAAGTGCTTGTACTTTACAGTATTATTTAATTGATGAGTGGCATATGTAGCTTTATTTTGATTTATGTCATTAATAATTTTAATTGAAACTGTTATAATTTTTTTTAGATGCCATAGACACATTTAAAATACATAAAATTGTTTTACATAGACAAAAATTATAGGACAAACATTGTTACAACATAGCACTTTAAAATATTTCTTACAAATGCCCCCCCCCCCCTATTATTGCAGAAATAATATTAGATGATTTAATAAAAACAATAATGCCAAAAATATCTGATAACATCCCTTTTTTAAAGAAATATGTAGACGATTTAATTTTAGGCGTTCCAAAATCCAAAGTCAATAAATAACATTTTAAACTTATTCAACAGTTACCATCCAAAAATTTAATTTACAGAAACAGATTATTCAATAAATTTTTTAGAAGTCACCCTTTTCAGAGATAACAATAATGGTTCAATGTATACAAAAGCAAATCTAATCATGTCTAGAGCCCCTCAGATTTTAAACCAAAATCGTAGCGTAACGAAACAGCACAATCAAAAATTTTAACAGCACACGCCAGCACAAGGCTAGCACAACACATCTATCTAAAAAAAATGTTTAAATTACTGGGTGGGGGGGCTATCATGTCTACAGCCCCTCCAATTTAAAAACA